>WOXC01000311.1:600000-1140410 GCA_011680675.1 Gymnobelideus leadbeateri
CAGCAACACTGCATAGAACATAAAAGCCTTAAGGGGACCGACCTCCCTTTAAATTTTATCAAAGATCATCAACTACTTATTATGTAGAAATAAAAATAGATTACCAATCATAAAGGAATGATTCATGCTTATTACCAATGAGTAATTGTGTAAAAGTGGAGAAAAAGTGCAACATTACTAAAACTCAATAAAGCAGAAGAAAACAGCTGAATTTACTATGCACATCCTAAAATAGAATGCTTTTGGCATAATGAATTGTATTATTGAATAAACTGTTTTATGTGTAACTGTTGTTTCTGTTGTTTGTTTTTTTTCTTCTTTTTTCAAGCAAAATTAGTGGCAGAAAGTGCTTTCTTTATTTGAAGAAAAATACCTTCTCAAGAAATTGCCCAAAGTGGATGAAAAAATATTAGCACACAGACATTGCCAGTCAGTGTCTCCCTTCTTCTAGCTGTTGGATACACCAAAAATTAGGAAGCATCTCCTCTCAATTTATGCCGGCAATCTTTACAATTCAAGAGTAGTGGTAGATATTGTTTGTCTAGGGCTATCCATTGGAGCAGTGGTGTCAAACTCCAAAAGAAACAGGGACCATAATCCATCCATCTAGTGCACCATATATTGACTTAGTCTTTAAAATGTAATATTATATATGTTTTATTATATTTTTCTTATTTTGTTTAATATTTCCCAGTTATGTTTTAATATGGCTTGGGCCACACTTGGGATCCAAAATATGATGGGCCATGTGTATGACACCTTTGCATAAGAGCATAAACTTTTTGCAGGTTGGAATGATATTAAACCACGAAAACATCCTTCAAACACAAGGCTCCATGCTTGTGGTGCCAACACACATGCAATCTACTGCCTAGATATTTGCAATAATGCATGGTCTAGTCTAGGTTCTGCCACTAATTACAGAATATTGGGGCAACTAAATAGTTGTTTTTCAAATTTTAAGATGGAACATGATCAATCTCATGGTATTTTTTCTGATGGAAGGAAAGAGAGAGAGAAAAAAAGAACAGTAAAATTAATTTAGCTTTTCAGAAGCTATTTCTTGGCAGCTGCTTCTAGGCTATGAAGAATACATTGGAGGGCTAATAAGGCAAGAAAATAATACTAACCTCATTTGGGACTAACTAGGATTGTGAACATTTTTCAAAAAGTCACCCTACTGCATTTTGCACAAATTTTGGCTTTAGTATTTTTTTCAGAATTCCATGCCCTTTGTGTGTACATTTAAGATGAAGAAAAAAAAGGTAGAATTTAATTATACACTATATCTTTTAGAAGAAACTGTGAATGTCACTGACATTTACAAAATGGGAGCCACTGCTATTGACCAATTATACAGTAAGTGAAATAAACATAGTATAATGAGTTTTTGCATAAACTATGAGATAGAACCAGTTCTCTATGCGCTCAGCATCTGTTATTGTCAAATGACACTTATTAAGGGCCTATATTCACATGTTATCATGCTTGGCATTGCGAGTTTCCTCATCTGTAGAATGAGAATCATACCATCTTCACTGGGATGAGATATAAGTTATGTTAAAATATATAATTGGCAAGTAATTGGACATCTTTATGGATAATAACTGTTGATATGTAAGGAGATAGTCTGGCTAGAAGGATTATAATAAATGCTGCCTGCCTTGGCTGTCACTAGCATTCTTGGCTGAACTCTGTTAGTAATTTCATTATGGGGCCTAGAGGATAGTGCTTTTATTCTTTTTACTTTTATCAATAGGGTTTTATTCTTCTACCTTATGAAGTGGGTACAGTGTGTATCATGGAAAATAACCACAAAAAAAGAGCACCTCCCCCTGAACCTGCATACTCCTGTTCATTGTCTTTCCCCTTAAATCTTTCAAACTTATTCTTCTAGAAACCCAGGTTTGCTACTTCAGTGTTATCCCTAGCTCCTTAGTCAAACTTGCCGTGTATATCTATAATTAGGTGCCAAATCTTATTAGCTCTGTCTCCATACAGCTCTTTCTTTCTTCTCACATAGCCTTCATCACCTCTCTCCTGGATTGTTGAAAAAACCTCCCAATGGATGTGTCTCCCTCAAGCTTCTTCCCACTGAAATCCATCTATATAGCAGTCAAGATGATTCATATAAAGCATAGGTTTAATTCCCCTAGTCAATAAATACCAGCAACTCCCTTTTACCTTCAGGTTCAAACACAAGTTCATTTAAAAAATATATATTTGAAAATCTTAATAAGACTTTCTTCCTTTCTTTCCAGTTTCCTTCTCATAAAAGCTCTAATTCTACTGTAGAACTCTTTAATATAATTTCATTTAGAAATTATTTTGGTGCTTTGAACAGGATGATAACATAAATGTCATCTGAAGAATTTGGCAATCTAAACACATTGGCCTCTTTGTGCATCTTCTCAGTCAGTATTCCACCTCCCATCCTGCCTTTGTATTGATTGTTCCATATGTCTGGAAGACTCTTCTCCCTACTGTCTCTTAGAATCTTTGGCTTACTTCAAGATTCAGCTCACTTACTACCTTTTATTGGAAATTTCCCCACCTGTTCCTTAACATTGCCCTCTGATGGTACTTCAATTATCTCTCTCTCTCTCTCTCTCTCTCTCTCTCTCTCTGTATATATGTGCATATATATATATATATATACATACACATATGTATATATGTAGAGAGAGAGAGAGAGATAAATATCTATATCTATGTCTATGTCTATATCTCTATATCTATCTCTATATCTATCTATCTATCTATCTATCTATATATATATATATCTTGTATGTATATGTTGTTTCCCTCAAAATAATGTAAACTTATTATGGGCAGTAGCTTTTATTTTTCCTTTCTTTTTATATCCTTAGTGCAATGTCTCGCTCATGGTAAATGTTTCATAAATACTTCCTGTTTGATTGGTTTATTGTGATGTCCCTTTATTCACAAAAATTCTCAGTTCTTAAAATGTATCTTCAAATACAGCAAATAATAATATTAATCACATCAGTAACAAGAAAAAAGTCTTCTAAACTCCTATATTTGGCTTCCAAATTAAATTTCAAATTGATCAAGTCATGATTTCACTGAAAATCATATTAAATAGTTCCTTCATTATATAGAATTCTCCAATAATATAAAAATGTCACTTGGACTTAATAAATGTAAAACCTGCAATGTCCACTAGAAAAATATTAAAACCAAAGACATTAAGACTTTATCTAGAGTTAAAATTGGACCAATGAATAAAGGTGAGACATAAATACTTTTGTCTGGAAAACAAAGCTGTCAGGTACTTTAGATTTATTGGCATCATGAAATCAAAGCTAAAAGGTAAGATTAAAAACTTATACTTTATTTTAACCTTCATTTTAAAAAATATTGAGCTTTCCGCCCCTGGCTTGCCCATTGAGATGGCAAGCAATATGATATCAATTACACAAGAGGTCATGCAAAGCATATTTCTGTATTAGCCATATTATAAAATAAAAAAGCAAGAAAATGAAATGAAAAAAGTATACTTCTGTTTGTATTCAGTTCATCAGTTCTTTCTAGCATTTTTCTTCATGAGTCCTTTGGAATCATCTTGGGTTATTGTTTGATTAAAGTAGCTAAGTCTTTCATGGGTGTTCATTTTTATAATATTGCTGTTACTGTGTACAATGTTCTCCTGATCCTGCTCATTTTCTCTGCATTGATTCATACAAGTCTTCCCAGGTTTTTCTGAGATCATCTTCCTTGTCACTTCTTATAGCACAATAGAATTCTCTTGCAATCATATGCCATAACTTGTTCAACCATTCTCTAATTTTACAGATGAGGAAACTGAGGCAAACAAAATTAAGTGACTTGTCCAGGGTCATCAAGCTAGTAAGTATCAGGCTCTAGATGAGTCTTTCTGAGTCCAGGCCTGGCACTCTATCATTGTACCACCTAGCTGCTATACACACATATATGTATATGTATATGTATATGTATATGTATATGTATATGTATGTGTATGTGTATGTGTATGTATATGTGTATGTGTATTGTATGTGTATGTGTATATGTATGTGTATGTATGTGTTTATTTGTGTGCACATTGTTTCTCTTCAGTAGAACATACGCTACTTGAAGGCAAGCACTATTTATTTTTGTCTTTTTTTCCCTAGAACAGCATCTAATACATGGTAGTTGCTTTATAAATATTTGTTGAATTAAATGAATCTCAGAAATTCCCTTTTAGGTTAAAAGGTGCTATCCTTTCTCTTTGACTACTCAACTCCTACTAAACTAATCTTTGACAGTATTTTTACTTCTTTCTTTCTTGTCCCCCACAAAGGCTTTTATTTTTCTTTTTTTATCCTGACCTGTAATTTCATTAATGTAGGGAGGAGGTCAGGTGAGCCTGGAGCAAATATGCTCTTATTAGGACCTAAACATTTCTCATCACTTTGATCTATTACTATACTTTGCTATTTCCTAATTTTGGTGACTCCCCAATTAAATAAGAATATGGATAGTTGGGGCAGCTAGGTGGCCCAGTGAGTAGAGTGACGGCCCTGGAGTCAGGGGGCCTGAATTCAGATCTGGCCTCAGACATTTACACACACACACACATCTAGCCCTGTGACCTTAGGCAGGTTATTTAACCCCAATTCCCCTCCAAAAAGCAAAAAAAAAAAAAAAAGAATATGGATGATATTGTTCTTTTCCTTTTGTATCCCTTAAACTTAGTTCAAGCTCTTCAGTCACACCTAACAATAAATTAACCCCTCACAATTTTTTACATGGTTGCTTGGGCTACAACCAGGCCAAAAATATCTGTGCTTGCTCCATGGATGGCTCCTATAGGCTAATTCACCTTTGCTACACTAAGAAAAAAATGTGTAATTGAGGTAATTTATTCTTCTACAAATGCATGCTATCCAACCTCAGTAGGGTCACAATACTGCTCAGAAATGCTTGATTTCCTATTGGACTTCAGTGGGATGTAAGTTGAAGGTTAGGAATTGTCTTACATTTGTATTTGTGTACATTCCTGGAAAGTACATTGTTAAGGTAAGTGAACTTAACACATTTCTCCATTTGTTGTAACTGATGGTTCTACAAATGGATGGTGTGGTGCTGGCTGGCGGAGCACCATATCTTCTTGGTGTTAATTATTAGGTGTAAATTAGCACAAGCAGCAGAGCACTGATCCATACTTTAATGTATCATAGCTTCAGAGGCTGCATTGAGTGCACAATCATTTGCAAATAAAAAATCATGTACACATTGCTAGAGCAGGCTCAGTGTTTGGGAAGTTCTGAAGGAAAGTGTGTGAGAGAAGAGGTATTAGACTGACTATCAAACTGAAGGTCTACGGAACTGTTGTGCTGACCTCATCGCTGCATGTCTGTGAAACCAAGACAGTCTACCATTACTATGCCAGGAAACTGAATTATTTCCCTTTGAATTGTCTTAGGTGGGTTCTGAAAATCACCTGGCAGCACAGAATACCAGACACAGAGGTCCTTTCTTGAACTAAACTGCCAACTGCTCAAACTCTGTTGGAGAGAAAAAAACTCCCATGGACTGGCCACATTGTTTGAATGCCAAATGTATGTTTGTCTGAAAGATTATTTTGTGGAACAGCAACTTGGCATGGTGGTCAGAAGAAGAGATACAAGGACTCTCTCAAGGTCTCTCTGAATAACTTTTGAATTGATTGTGTGACATGGGAGACAGTTGCACAGGACCTCTTAGCATGGCATGCCCTCATCTGAGAAGGTGCTGTGAGCAAAGCAGAATTGAAATAGCTCAAAAGAAATGCAAGATGCATAGATTTAGAGAATTGACCCCAAATGTTCACAAGGACTATTTGTGCTTGGCCTGTGGTAGAGCATTCTGAGCTCATATTGGTCTGATCAACCATAGTCAATACACTGTAACTTGCCTCTAACATAGTGATATCATTTTGTTCCTCTTTGCAAGCAAAGGACGACCACCACATTTGAATTTGTATCCTTACCATCAAGCACAGTATATAGCAAATAATAGATTTTTTTCTAATTTAATTTTTTTGATTATATTTTAAATTCCAAGCTGTCTTTCTCCTTCCTTCCCTATGCTGAACTAGAGAAGGTCACCATTTGATACAAATCTATCTCTCCATATAACTATAACTATATATATATATATATATATATATAACTATACACACACACACACACACACACACACACACACACACACACATATATATATATATATACACACACATATGTATATACATATATAAAACCACACTGTGGTTTTAACATATCATTTGATGCAGATATATATATATATATATATGGCATAACTATATATACGTAAATATACTTATGTGTATATACATACATACATATATATAAAATCATACTATACATACCTCTATCATTTCTTTTTATGAAGATAGATAGCATCTTCCTTTATAGATCCATGGTAGTTGATTTGAATATTTATAACACTTCAGGTAGTTTAGTCATTCACAGTGATTCTTCAAAAAATATTGCTGTTAATATATCCAACATTCTCTCGGTTCTTCTCATTTTACTCTTCATTATTTCAAGTAAGTCTTTCCTTGTTTTTCTAAAATCAACCTGTTCATCATTTCTTTCAGCACAGTAGTATTCCATCACAATAACATGCCATAACTTGTTTAGCCATTCCCCAATGGATGAAAATCCCCTCAATTTCCACTTCTTTGCCACCACAAAGAGAGTTGCTATAAGTACTTTAGAGCATATAGGTTCTTAGCTTTCTTCCCTGATCACCTGGATCAAAGGGTACACATAATTTTATAACTCTTTGCGTGTAATTCCAGATTGCTCTCCAAAATGGCTTTATCAGTTCACAGTTAGACTAACAGTTTTGCTACATCCCCTCCAATATTTGTCATTCTCTTCTATTATTTTAGCCAATCTAAGTGTCAGATGTTATATCAAAGTTGTTTTAGTTTTTGTATTTCTTTAATAATGATTTAGAGCATTTTTCATATAACTATATAAAGCTTTGATTTATGCATCCAAAAACTGCCTGTTCATATCCTTTGACCATTTATCAATTTATCAATAAGGTAGAGGTTAGCCATGTCAGGGAGAAAGGATACTTCATCCTTTGAGGCAGGAAGGTAGAAAAAAATTGTGAAATTATGAGTTAGAGAACAAAGAAATTAAAGGAGTTCATGACAGAAAGTGTGATCTCAGTAAAATAGGAAACAATGTCATTTACTCAAAGAGTGGTGGCTGATTAGGGAATTTGGAGAAAGCAGAACATTTTTGGCATAATCACTATAAGGAAACAATCAACTAAAATACATAGTCATGAATTTGACAAAGTTCTCTACCTATTTGGTATATGAAGTCTTTAGCTGAGAAATTGTAAGTTTTTTCTCCAGTTTTCTGTTTTCTTTCTAATCTTGGCTACATTGGTTTTACTTGTACAAATACTTTTTAATTTAAGGTAATCAAAATTATCCATTTTATGTCTCATCTCACAGTGATCTCTCTCTTATTTGTTCATAAATTCTCCCATCCATAAATCTTATAGGTAATATGTTCCATGTTTTCTGATTTACTTATGATAGTTCCCCTTATGTCTAGGTCATGTATCCATTTTGACCTTATCTTGGTGAAAGGTGTCTATACCAAGTTTCTGCTGGACTGTTTCCCCTATTATTATTATTATTACTATTACCAAATAGTGACAGCCCCAAAGCTTAAATCTGTACATTTGCTAAACACTAGATTACTGCAATAATTTACTCCTGTATATTGTATGTCCACTATGTTTCATTGATCCACTTACTTCTTAGCCAGGACCAGATAGTTTTAATAATGACTTTCCTTTAATACAGTTTAAGACTTGGTACTACTAAGTCTCCTTCCTTTAAATTTAAAATAAATTAATATTTTTGACTGTTTGTTCTTCCAAGTTAATTTTGTTATTTTTTATTCTAGATCAATAAAATAATTTTTGATAATTTAATTGGGATGGCATTGAATACCTAAGTATATTAGTTTAGGAAGAATTTAAATTTTTAGTATATTGACCCTGTCCACCCATGCACAATGAATATTTTTCTAGTTATTTAAATCTGACTTTATATGTATAAAATATTTTATAATTATGTTCATGTAGTTATTGGGTGTTTTTTTGGGGGGGCGGGCAGGTATACTCCCAAGTATTTTATGCTGCCTATGGTTATTTTAAGTGGAGTGTTTCTTCCTTTTTTTTTTTTTTTTTTAGCAATTGAGGTTAAGTAACTTGCTCAAGGTTGTTTATTTATGTGTGGGTGCTAATTTTCTGAGGCCCTAACCGATCCCGGGTCCTTCCAACTCAGGGGCCCGCACTCTTGCTCACTACACCACCTAGCCGCTCCTGTTTCTTCCTTTTTTACTATGAGATGCTTAATAAAAGTATTTTGATTGATTGTTCCCTTACTGTGACCATTCCAAAAATGTTCTGCTCTAGATGGCAGAGTAGAAACAGCGTGTCCAAGCCACTCTGCCCCCAGATTACCTCCAAACTATGTAAAAGGGGACTCTGAACAACTTCTGGAGCCCCAGCACCCACAGAACAACACAGAGAAGCTAACCTCCCACTGAGGACAGCACAGCAGCCCATCAGGGAGTGGCCAGCACAGCGCTCTGGGAGCTGGTAGCGCAGCATGCAGAGCGTGGGGAGCCGAGCCCAGGTCTGCCTGAGTTGTGGTTTTAGCCGCAGGCCAGCAGGGCCAGCAGCTGACTGGAGGGACCCCAGAACACCAGCAGCTGTGGTGATTCCAGAATTATCAACATAGACATGCCTAGGACAAAGTGAGAGGTTAGTGACCTATGGATTTTGGAACCAGTATTTGGGGAATGCATCTGCTTCCTCCCCTGGGGGCTAGAAGCTGCTGAGGAGAAAAGCCATTTTGTAGTTTTCAGAGGCAGCTCCAGCTCCTGGCCTGTGAACGGTAGGGAGATACAGTGATCAGTCTTGGGCGGTAATAGCTCTTGCTTTAACCTCCCTGGATCTGGATTTTGATCTGGGGTGGAGGTTGTGGGTGGGTTTCCAGCTTGCCAGAAACGGAAATTGTCCCCCACACGTTTGGGACAAAAATTCCCCTATCTAGAGGCAAAGCCATAGTGTGGCAACAAGCCCAAAAGTCAAGTAATTAAGTGGCAACATGCCAAGGCAAAGGAAACAAATTAAATAGAAAAATGCAACCCTAGACTCCCACTTTGGGGGTAAAGAGAGTTGAAGCATAGAGCGGGAAGAGGACTGTGAGGTCAGAAGTCCTGCTCCAAAAGCCCCAGGGGAAAACATGAGTGGGTTGCAGGCCATAGAGGACCTTAAGAAGGACTTTAAAAATCAGATAAGAGAAGTGGAGGAAAAACTGGGAAGAGAAATGAGAAGGATGCAGGAAAAGTATGAAATGAGGGTCAACAGCCTGACTGAGGAAAACAAAACCTTGAAAAATAGACTAACTCAAATGGCAAAGGAGGCCCAAAAGGGCAATGAGGAGAAGAATGCCTTAAAAAGCCGAATTTGCCAGATGGAAAAAGAATCTCAAAAGTTCACTGAGGAGATTCATTCCTTTGGATTTAGACTGGAGCAAATGGAAGCTAATGACTTTGTGAGAAATCAAGATGCTGTTAAGCAGATCCAAACAAATGAAAGAATAGAAGTCAATGTGAAATATCTCATGGGAAAAACCACTGACCTGGAAAATAGATCCAGGAGAGACAATCTAAAAATTACTGGACTACTTGAAAGCCATGATCAAAGAAAGAACCTAGAAATCGCCCTTCAAGAAATTCTCAAGGAAAATTGCCCTGATGTTTTAGATCCAGAGGGCAAAATAGAGGTTGAAAGAATCCACAGATCACCTCCTGAAAAAGATTCCAAAAAGAAAACTCCTAGGAATATTATAGCCAGGTTCCAGAATCCCCAGATCAAGGAGAAAATACTACAATCAGCCAGAAAGAAACAATTTCAATACTGTGGAAACACAATCAGAATAGCCCAGGACCTGGCAGCTTCTACACTGAGGGATCAAAGGGCATGGAATATGATATTCCAGAGGGCAAAAGAGCTGGAAATGAACCCAAGGGTCACCTACACAGCAAAACTGAGTATTTTGTTTCAGGGGAAAATATGGTCATTCAGTGGAATAGAGGACTTTCAAGCATTCTTGAAGAAAAAACCAGAGTTGAATAGAAAATGTGACATCCAGACACAAGAAGCAAGAGATGACTGAGAAGGTAATCAGGGAAAAGAAATCAAAAGGAACTTATCAAATTTGAACTACTTACATTCCTATATGGAAAAATAATAACTTTGACTGATGAAATCTTTCTCACTATGAAATTAATGGAAGAAAGGTGTATGGTCAAATGAATACATATGTGAATGTGTGTACCTATGTTTACAGTTATATATGGATAGTGGGCACAGGTTGAATTTGTTGGGAAGGGAGGATACTCAAGGGGTGAAATTATGAGGTGAGAGAAGAAAGTGGCAAGAGGAGATGGGGAGAGACAGGGTAGGGTAAACTATCTCATGTAGAAGAAGCAAGGGGAAGTGGTTACAAGGGAGGGGAAGAATAGGAAGGCAAAAAGGCAAAACCACATTCTCATTGAATTTGGTTCATGGAGAGAATGACATACATACTAAATGGGATATCTCAACCTGAAGCAGAATAGGGGGAAGGGGGATGAGAGGAGGGATTATGGATGGGAGGGCATTCTTGGGGGGAGGGGAGGTTGGAAGTACACTCTATAGAAGAGGGACAGGATCAAGTAGGGAATAGACCAGGTCGGGGGTGGGATGAGTGGGAGGGAATTATAAGCAGCATTATACAATATATCTACTATGATAATGTTTTGCATAGCTAGACATGTACAACATATATTGAATTACTTATCTCCCCAGAGGGAATGGGTGACAAGGGGGGAAGGAAATGGATTTGAAATTCAAGGTCTTAAGATTAAACGTTTCAAATATAAAAAAAAAAAAATATTCTGCTTTCTCCAAATTCCCAAATCAGTCACCACTCTTTAAGTAGATGACACTGTTTCCTATTTTACTGAGATCACACTTTCTGACATAAACTCCTTTAACTTCTTTGTTCTTTAATTCACAATTTCACAATTTTTTTCTACCTTCCTGCTCCAGAGGAAGAAGTACCTTCTTTCCACCTCTACCCTATATACAGTTCCCTTCTTTATCCTTTAGGATTGTGATGTATCAGTATTTCATTCTCTCTGTTGAATTTTCATTTTCCTTAAAATTTCCCTGAGGATAAATATTATATCTTGTTTATCTCTGTTATCTATTTTTTGTGGCTGGGACAAGCACTTCCTACATAGAGTAAATGGTTTGCATATTGAATTGACTGGCTTTTCTCCCTTAACTAGAAATATATTCTGGTCTCCCCATCTTAAAGGAAACCTTTTCTTTACACTGATATCTACAAAACTACTGTCTCAACTAACTTCTTTTTCATTGTCAAACTTCTCAAAGGAACAATCTATACTCATTGCCTCTATTTCTACTCACTTTCCAACCCTTGTAGTTTGACTTCTGCCACAACCATCTTTTGGAACTATTTTCTCTAAGTGTCTTGTCATTGATATTATCCTAATCAATGAATCTGATGACCTTTTCCCTCAGTCTTTACCCGCTTTCATTTCTCAGCCACATTTGGCTCTTCTATAGACATTTCTTGACATTCTCTCTTCTCTTGTTTTACCTGACAAAACATTTTCCTGTCTCCCTCCTACCTCTCTGAGTAGTCTGACTACTGAGATTATTTTCCTGCTTTTCAAATGTAAATCTACTGTAAGGTTTTATCCTTAGCTTCCTTCTTTTGTCTTTCCCTTGGTAACCTCATTCATTCACAAAACAACAACAACAAAAGCCAAACAAAAACAAACAAACAAAAATCCTGCTGTCACATTTAAATTTCTAAACTTAGCCTTTCTCCCAAACTCTAGATCTCCATATCCAACTATCTGCTTATCATTCATTTCTTGGTATGTGCCACCAACACATCAAACTCAACATGCCCCAAATGTAACTCATCTTCTTCAGTAAAGGTTTTCTCTCTTTATAGATTTGTTATCCCTCCAGACACTCAGAATCAAAACCAAAGTCATCTTTATCATCACTCAGTCACAGCAAGAGTGTCCTCTTAGCATGTTCCATCGTTCCTCTTACCTATATCAAATCCATCACCAAGTCCTGTTAAGTCTGATTCTGTAATTTCTTAAGAACCCATTTTAGGGTTTCAAATTCCATAGTCATTGCCCTAGTTCAAGATTCCATTACTTATCACCTGTACCATTTCAGTAGCCTTCAAACTGGTCTTCCTGGCTCTAAGCTATCCTGCCTTTAATTGATCATATATAATTAAACTGGATTTATCTTCCTGATGCTCCATTTTGATCACAACACTCCTCTGCTCTGCATTCTTCAGTGGTTTCCTACTGTCTATTGAATAAAATCCTTTAGACCTAAATTCAAGGATCTCTGCAATCGGAAAAAGGTAAATTAGTAAAGATTGGTTTTGTGTAAACCTTAAAGTCAGATTTATTTATTATATAAATTGCCTTCTAGTCAGACTTGACAACTAATAGCTTCCTGAACAATTCATTAATCTTAGAAGGACCTATGCTTCTTGACTTGTATTTTCTGTACCTGGAATGCTCCCTTTCCTCTGTCTCTGCCTTTTGAAATTCTACTCTTTTCTTAAAAACTATATCAAATGTTATCCTCTTATACTGCTTATTTTAGCACGGAAATATGAACAGAAGGGACTCATCACCTCCTAATTTTCTCAATTGATAGTCATCTTTCCCAATTGTGTACCACAATACTATTAAATGAGTGGCAGTATCTTGGAGCTAGAGCAGCACATGGTTTATCAGTCATGTGGTATAGTGGCTAAAGCACTGGGTCTGTGGTCAAGAGGACCTGAGTTCAAGTCTGACTTCATCTATTTCCTAGCTATGTGACTGTGGGGCAATCATTTAACCTTGCTCCTTTAATTGTAAAATAGGATAATAATAATATCTAAACTCTCAGGTTTCTTGTGAGGATCAATTGAGATAATATTTATGGAATTCCTGGTATTTAGCAGGTCTCTAATAAATGCTTGTTTGCTTCCTTCCAATTTCTATAAATTTGGATGTTACTTCTCTTTTCTAGACTTCTACATCCTCATCTTTAAAATGTTTATGTCACTGGGTTGTTGTGGGAAAAAAAAAAAGATTTCATTAAGCTTGGAGTACTCTCGATTTTGTGGTCAGTCATTAATGATACCTCTCTTGTTGAATTTATCATGTGCTATCTTGTCTCTCCTTCTAGATTTTTATGTTCTGGCCAGAAACTCTAAGAGTCTTCTCTTCCCAGATTGTTGTTCATCCTTCATTCTCCAAGAGGACCAAGGGCATCACTAGGGTGATGTGTTGACTTGCAAGTGAATTGGATTTAAGTGAGGCAGAGCTGTGCAAAGTAGTCAGCTTCACTATCTGCTCTAGTGTCATCAAAGTCCAATGACAAGAAAAAAGTAAAGATCAACAGTAATGGCCCAGGATGTAGTAGATGATCTTGGCCTTTCTAAATTAAGGTCTTTTCTAAGTCTCAGTTTGTGTGATGCAATGAACATTAAATGACTAAGGATTAGGTACGAATTGAATATGTGTGCCTGGCCATGTCACTAACATCTCAGTCTGTCTAATATTATTAATTGTAGAGAAAGTATAGGGGATTTCCTTATTGAATATTCCCCAAAATAAAGAAACTATAAGTACAATTAAAAATTATTCTAACTGTAAGTCAGCTTCTTAGGCTGATACGGTCTATCATATTTATTTTCATAGCTCAATGTGTGATGAGAGAAATTCCTAGTGAGTAAGGTGTCATCTCCTTTGAAAGTTTTACCTTACTGAAAGTCTTCCAGTTGGAGATGGGTCTCATTTAATATCCAGAAGAAAAGCCAGTTAGAAAACAAAACAAACAAACAAACAAAAACTGGATAGATGATTTTGTCAAAGTTATTGAGGCTGACCTGGAGATAATTAATAATCTTGATGAGGGAGATAACAAGAATATAAAGATGGACCAGTTGAGGAAAAACAGCTACTTAACAAAAATGATTTTGTAGAAGGTTATTATTGTATTGAGAGAAAAAAAGATGCAGTATGAACTCTATTTTTTATAGCAGATCTGAGATTTAAATAGGTTGAATGTTCACCTTCCACACACACAGACACACAAACACCCCAGGTATACAGTGGGGAAAAAGAGGTGACTGGAAACTTCCCTGCATGTCAGGTTAATGTCATCTCCAGAAGTCTAGAGTGTCCCAAGACAAAATTGCATCCTTACTGCTGGAACAGTGTTAAAAGCATTTGAATGTTGTAGAACATACAGATATATTTAAAACTCCCCAAAACTTCCCCCTTCAATGATCTATGCATTTAATGAATCTAAAAATGAGACAGAGGCAAAACTAAAATTCCCTACCTGACAACATAACAGGTGCTTAAAAGTGCCCTGAGCAAAATCCTTCAGTCAAAAACATCATTATGTGCTGTATATGGTATTGTTAGGCTTTTATTTCCCCCTCTCCTTCTGCTCCTGAGGTTAGATAGCCACCTGCAGTACAGAGGGAATTTCTTTTTTTTTTTTTAACATGAGCCATACACATTCCAACTTGCTTTTGTTTCATCATAAAAGCTTTGTGGTCTTGGCTCATTAAAAAACAAAACAAAACAAAACTGGGATCCCTCCCTTAACTAATGCAGAAGTCAAAGAAACACATCAACATAAACCTAGTCTCTCAACTACATCTGAACCCCAGTTCTGAAGAAAATTGCTATTTCTATTCTCTAGATCAGTTTTCTCCTCCAGTATCTTATATCCCACCACTACGCATGTAGGCCACTGCATATTTTCCTAATGCAGCATAATTGCAGAAACATGATGCTATATAACTTTATGCAGGCTTTCTTTGTGATGAAAATGCAATGTGGTAACCACCCTTCACAGTTCTCATTTCCTCCACCAAATGCAATGGTTTAATAATTTGGCATGGAGGCTGTGGTGGGGTAGGGGGAGGGGAAGACTGCTACACAAAAGAAATCAGAACATATTTAAAGGATTATAAAATGATGTTGTAAGGTAATTAAAGGTGTATAAGCCTTTTCTCTTGAAGATTTTTCCATCTGTACTCAGGCATTCAGAAAAATAGTATGCTGAATGGGAATGCTTATTTTCTTCCATAAATTAAAAATAAAATAAATAAAAATTTAAAAATAATGTTGTGCAAAACCAAAGATGTCAGTTTGGCTTGTGAGGTCTGAGACTGGTAGGAAACTGCATGAATTTCCCAAGAAGTAAATGTGTCAAAGGGAATATGATTCCCATGCATGGTTGAGGGATGGGGACATAGGCCACAGCTGTAGGTTGAATAAGCAGCTCTTTGTGAGTGCCTTAATGAGGGTGCTTTCCATTTTCCTAATACGCAAGCCTAATTGTTCAGTTTGGCAACTAGATAGCAAACTTCTGGTAAAGATTGGCAAAGGAGGTTATGAGTCCCTATCCGTCTATGGTTTGGAGTTAAAATAAGAGTCTTATTAGAGCACCTGCATATTGGACTCTTTTGTCATATGGGCTGTTGCCAGGTAAACCCCAGGAAACATTTCATGGTCTCAGGTGGAGTCTCACTCCATCCCACCTGCAAGTTCAGAGCCTTTTATAATCAGTTGCCAGAGCTCCTCCTGGGGTCTGGCTTCCTTTCATTTCTCTTTTGGAAGGGAGGGTCCAAGTTTCCGACATCTTCCCTGACCTGTTACTGCAGAACTAAGTACACAAAATCCTTTAGGATTTCTAAAGAACTTAAAAAACACACACACACAAAACATGTTTTCATTTACTTCCAGGAACTTTAGGGGAACATGCAGGAGTTTAAAAAGAAATACAAATGTTGAGCTCCCAAATTTCAAGAAACTACAACTTATTAGACTATGGATAGAAAGAAGTGGTCTTCAGCAGAAATACAACTGGAGCTAGGCCTTAATCTTTCTTCTTTTATCTTCCCTAACCTGATTCTTTTAGTTCTTCTCTGTAATCATTCCCAAACAAGCCTTCTAGTTGCTTTTTCTATTTTGGAAACCATGTCCTTTCCTAAGTTTTATTCATTTCAGAAGACAATTCTCTCACAGTGTTTTCTAACGGGACTGCCCATGAAATTCTAGACCGTATGATGGGAAAATAGTTATCACCCCAGTGAACCTACAAAGGCAACTAGGATTCATTTACTTCTTACGGGGAAGCAATTTAATTTGATAAGCATTTAAGTCTCTAGCATGTATTAGGATCTGTACTATCTTGTGCGTTTCTAAATATAAAAGGGAGCAATGCCTTCTCTCCAAGGAACTTATATTCTACCTCTGCCTACATTTGGAGAAAATTCTTGCTTAACTACAGTGACTGGAACATAGTATTTGCTTCCTGATCACAGGAAAGTAATGTGCAACAAATTTCTTATATAGATTGTAGAGATGAATGCTATAATAATATGGTGATGTAATAATAGTTAATGTTTTATAGAACTTTAAGGTTTGTGAAATGCTTTACATGTATTATATCCTTTCAACCTCAAAAATTTTTTTGTGAAATAGACATTATTTTTTAAAATGTATTAATTTTTAGTTTTCTACATTCACTTTCATTAGTTTTAAATTTTCTCCTCCTCCCTCCTTCTTCCTCAAGATGGCTTGCTATATGATAAGGCTTTATACATATATTACAATTGAACACATTTTCACATTAGAATAGACACTATTATTATACCCATTTTACAGATCAGGAAATTGAATTTGATAAAAATTAAATGAATTATCTAGGGCCACAAAGGCATTAACTAAACTAGTAACTAAAGTGGGATTCAAAACCAGGTATCCTGATTCTAAATCTTGGGTACTCTCCACCAGACTGTACTGTTTCCAGCTCTTAGCTCTGACAAACCGAATGGATGTCTTTGTATTATTATATTTGTATATGTAGAAATACAAATATTTCTAGTCATCAGGTATCTATGATTTCATTGGTTTTGTGAATTCTCCCTTCTTCTTTGCAGATTACGACTGCCCTGTGCTTCAGTAAATGATAGTCAGGAGTTGTCATGGCAGAAAGCTGTGTCACTGTGTAGCCAATGTGCTAATGAGCCACAGATTTAAGCCAGTAATAATTAAAGCTTTTCTAGGCCAGTAAAACAAACAAAGGCAAACTACCTAGATACATCCCAAGACTCCATCTTGGGACTTCTTGGTTTTTCTTTCTATACTTTCTTACTGCCTTGTGTCATCAACTCCAATAGATGCAACTATCATTTTATGAAGATTACTCACAGATTTATATATCCAGCCCTTGTCTCTGTCTTGAGCTTCCATCTTGTATCACCAATTGCTTATCATACATTTCAAATTAAATGAACCATCAACATCTCAAACATATAATATTTTAAACAGAATTCATTATCTTCCCCCCCCCCTTCCCACCCTCCTTCTAAACTTTCCTGTTACTTTAGAGATCATCACCATATTTTCCAGGTTCCCAATTTTACCATTTTGGTGTTATTCTCAGTTTTCCCTCACCTTATTTATCCAACCATTTGCCAATTTTTTTGGTTTCTGACTCCACAATATCTCTCCCATTAGTTTTCCATCCTTACATAGCTACCATCCTGGTTCAGGTATCTTGATCTGTTGTCTGGATTATTACAATAGCCTTATGATTGGTTGCCTTGCCTTATATCTCTCTCTACTCAAATCTATCCTTCAGTAAGTTGCCAAAGTGATTTTCCTAAAGTGCAGGTCTCATCATGCTAGACCCCTTCCCTATTCAACAAACTCTTCAGTCCTATTAAAGAGCAGATATATTGTCTAATGGAAGATGGGGACCTTATAATGGATCTAATATGCAGGGCATTAGTACAGAGGGCGACCACTTTCCCTCAGAGAGTCTTGTGGCTCCATGCACAACCCTTTATGTGGAAGGAAATCAGAGTGTCTAGTGTCAACCAGCATCCAGAAGTGTGGGAGGGCATAGACTCAGAGAGGATTATGCATTCTAATAGGAAAGAAAAGGGTCATGGGAATGGTAGAGGATAGAACTATACTTCAAGATATGAAATGTGAAAATTTCTTCCATGGAACAAAACTTGATTTTTGATTGCTGATATTTCTAATGATAATTTCTAAGAGTAAGAAACAACAGAACTAAAAGGGACAGAGGGGACAAGATCTATAAAGAACATAGAAATTGGTCAGAAGAGGGACCTGAAGCTTGGTACTTTACAAGCTTTTGTCAGTTGATTGTTCTGGCCCCCCCTTTCAGAGCAAGGTCTGTTATATTTGACCATCTTCATAGGATTCTCCAGCACTCTGAGAAGGTAGGAACTCTTTTTCCTCTACCATCAGCCCAAGCTCCCACTGGCTGTGTTCCCTCTATTTTAGCTCCTCAGTTCCATTTAATTACAAAATATCAGATTAGCTTTTATAAAGGGATATTTAATTCAGTGGTACAGTAAAAATAAACATGGAAATATTTCCATCATCAATATAGTTGCATAATATCCCCAATATTGCCTGCTCACAGGGAGGAGGTTAGGCTCACAGGTTAGCTCAGTTCCCATATACCATTAGTGTCACCTAATTCAAGTTCAAATCCACTTATGTTTGCTTCCTCTGGGCTGGTGTGCCAGGACCCATCCTCCTCGGGGTTTTGTTTCTAGGCTGTCTGCACCTCCAGTCTATATTCTTAGACTTTGGGATACCCATGGCTCATGATTCCAAATTGGAGACTCCATTCTAATCCCCCTGGAATGACCTAGAATAAATAAAAATGCCAGTGATTCATGCCCATTTCTTTGGGCCACATGGCCAAAGGGGTGGGGAGGGAGAGGGACACTGACTACAAGTATGAAAGAAGGATGAAAGAAGGAATCACTTTCACTCTCAGACAAAAATACAGCAAAAAGCACAGCCATTATGGAGTCAATTACTTTATTTAAAAAAAATTAATATTTGATTTATGGAATAAAACTAGTGTTTCCATAGCATAGTTCAATAAAAAAAGATGATTACACATGAAACTGCAATTTTATTATGAAGAACTTGTTATTCCTTTTAAATATATAATAATCGTGTAAATTTATTTTTCCCTCTTTTTTTCTCCCTCTTCTCTTCCCTGCCATAGAGATGACTAAAGGGTACTTTTAGAGTGATATGTACATTGAGATTTGGAAGGTGGAAGGAGAGGGAGGGGCTGTTGAAAGGGTAGATGAAGTAGAAGATGGGGGGGAGAAGATAAGGTAACAGGGATAGGGTAAAACGAAAGGCTGAGAAAGAAAATAGTGAGTCAATGAATGCTGACAGCTCTGACTATAAAGATAATGGGTGGAAAAGCTCTACCTATCCATATGGTAGGGCCAATTCAGAATGTGTAGGAAAACTACAATCCTCCAGTCTCCTGGTAGCAATTCCCTAGTATCTTCCACATGGGTAATAGTCTCTTAGGTTATTTAGGTCTTTATTACTCTTTAATTAAAATCCCTACTCAGAAAAAAAAATGCTAGAAGCACAAATGGAGGGAAATAGAAATTCATCTCTGATAACTTTAAATGTTAATGGATTAAATAATCCAATGAAAGTAAGTGACACATTAAATAAGAAAAACAAAACCCAATAATCTATCCCTTACAAGAAACACATTTAAAAAAGCAATGTTACATACAGACTAAAAATATAAAGGTCTGATAAAAACGTATTATTCATTAAGTTAATAAATAAATGCAGTAATACAAAACAGTTAATTGTTACTGATAAGGAATGAATATTGTTAAAAGCTTTGTATCCATTCAGGATATCAGATTTTTGTCAGATTTATTTACAATAAATGTCACATATTACTGGTAGTTTAAAAAATATTGTTTTCTCAGGGTGGAATGGTATTTTAGTGCCCATGTAAGGCACAGAATCAGTTCAGATTTTAGCAAAGATCTATACAAACCTATGTTTTTTTCAGGCAATCAGGGTTAAATAGCTTGCCAGTGTCTGGGGCTGGTTTGAGCTCAGGTCTTCCTGCCTCCAGAAGCACTGTTCTATCAACTATGTCACCTAGCTTGCTGACAAAGCTACTTTCAAGCAAGTTCTTTGTAGAAAGTGCTTTAGAATTTACTCATTGCCCTGAATACCATCTCAGAACACAAAGTCTGTGCCATATGTTTGACTGAATTTGACTTTTGAAAAAGCAATAACATCTGGATGAATTAGGGATTAAACAATAAAATTATTTTTATACTCTTCTAAATATATATGTATTGTTCCCTCTTAAACCCATTGCTAATAAAAGTAGGTTACCAGAAGTGCCAGCCCTTCTTCCCCATTTAATTCCTCCTGTTGCACCTCATTTGTATAAAATAATTACTCTTTTTAGCTCTTCCTAAATGGTTTTACTTTTTAAATTCACATCATACTCATGTTTACCCCATTCTTTCTTATGAGCTACCTAATTGTTAATAAGAATCTTAGACTTACCTTTTACATATATAAAAAGTAAACAGTCTGGCTTTATGAATCCCTTATAATCAGTCTTTGGTATGTGCCTTATATTTCTCTTGGTTCTTATATGTTGAATCTTCTATTAAGTTCAAGATTTTTTTTTTACCAAAGTCTTGAAAGTCTAAGAGTTTATCAAATGTCCTTTTTTTTTTTCATTCAGGATGATACTTAATTTTGCAGGGTATATTATTGGCCAGAGCCCCAGTTCTTTTTCTCTTCAATGTGTTTTGTTCCAAGATTTGGAGTACTTTAATGTCTCTGGTGCTAGGTCTTGTGTAATTCTAATTGTGGCACCATCATATTTAAATTGTTTTAATATTGAGGCTTTTAATATTTTATCCTTGAGCTGGGGCTTTCAAAATTGACTATGATATTCCTATTCATTTTCCTCATAGGATCTCTTAAGTAGTGATTGATTGATTTCTTTCTATTTCTACTTTCCCCATTTGTTGTGATGCTTCAGGACAATTTTCATTAATTATTTCTTGCATTATTTTATCAAGATTCTTTTTTTGGGGGTGGCTAGGTGGCTCAATGAGTAGAGTGTCGGCCCTGGAGTCAGAAGGACCTGAGTTCGGATCCGGCCTCAGACACATAACGCACACACAAACAAAAACCTAGCCGTGTGACCTTGGGCAAGTTACTTAACCCCAATTGCCCTCCAAAAAAAAAAAAGCTAAAAAAAAAAAGATTCTTTTTTTTGATGGTAACTTTCAGTTAGTCCAATGATTTTTATATTTTTCTCTTCTTAATCTATTCTCCAAATCTGTTGTTTTCCTTATAAGATGTTTTACTTTCTCTTCTATTTTTCATTATTCATATTTTGTTTAATTATTTCTTGATCTCTTATAATTTTGCTGTCTTCACTTTGCCCAGTTCTAATCTTCAAGGTGCTGTTTTCTTCCTTAAGATTCTGGATATCCTTTTTTAATTGGTTGACTTTTCTTTCATACCCTTCTTTTTTTTTATTATTATTCTTATTTTCTTTTTTAGTTTTTCCTCCATCTCTGTCAATTGATTTTTAAAGTCATTTTTAAGATCTTTTATGGATTCTTTTTTGGGCAGGTGACCATTTAACATTCCTATTTGGGGATTTCTTTACTTCAATATCCTCCTCTGAAGATGAACCCTGGTCACTTCTATTCCCACAATAGTTGTTTATGGTTGGATTCTTTCTCCTTTGTCTGTGCATATTTTGTGGTAATAACTTAATTTTTGTAATCACCTCTAGCCCTAGGGTGTGAGAAACGGTGCCTGTTGCCCCAGATTTTCAGTTCTTCTCTCTACCCTGGAATCCAAGCCAAACTTTCGACCTCTGATAACAGTCCACGGCCAAGGGCTTTCTGTCCCATTCCTTCTGCACTCTTCAGGCGGATGCTTGTTCCTTCTTACCCCTGCTGCTCTTTGAAGCATAGCTGGGTCTGTCAGTACCTGTCAGCAGAGGTTCCCTCTTTCTTTCTGGGCTCGGCCACCCAAATCCTTTTACTCTCCCAGGGGTAAAAGTTCCAGTGGCTGGGGCCAAGGCAGCCTCTCAAACCAACTAATCCCAGGACTTGCTGCTTGTTGTTAAAATGAAACCTAGTAGCGGTGGCTAGGTGGCACAGTGAAAAGAGAGCTGGCCCTGGGGTGAGGAGGACTTGAGTTCAGATCTGACCACAGACACTTCACACAAAAACTAGCCTGTGACCTTGGGCAAGTCATTTAACCGCAATTACCCTCCAAAAAAAAAAATGAAATTTAGCTTGGAGGTGTTTACTCCTCACTGGGATTAAACCTGATCCTGAGATTTTTCTTCCAATCTTCTTAAACTGTCCCAGGACGACCCTGGTTGCCTGGTTGTGCCCCTGTTCTTATTTATCTCCACCTGCACTTTGTTCACCCTAAGGTGTTATTTTAAGGGAAAAATCTTGAGAGCTTGTAATTTTCTGACCTACTCCACCATCTTCCCAGAATCCTAATAATAAAATTATTTTTAAAGAAAACCTTTATTTGCTTATTTATTTATGGTTATATGTTGATGCTAAGTAACTGGCTTGGCTAAATTTTTCAATTAGTTACCCGTTAATTTTCTATATGTATAGCAACTTTTTATAAAGCAGCTTCTGTAAAACATTTTTCATTTTCTCTGTTTAAAAATTTGGGAGGAGTTGTTTTTGGTTTGTAATTTCCTTGGTGTGGGAAAGGTGCCTGAAAATCTGTGTAGTTGGGGTGTCTAGGAGGTGCAGTGATTAGAGCACCAGCCCTGGAGTCAGGAGGACCTAAGTTCAAATCCGGCCTCAGACACTTAATACTTACTAGCCATGTGACTTTGGGCGAGTCAGTTAACCCCAATTACCCTGCAAAAAAAGCGAAAAAAAAGAAAATATGTGCAGTTAGTAGGTACAGTGGATAGAGTGCTGGGCCTGGCATCAGGAAGACACAAATTCAAATCGTGCCCAAGACACTTATTAAATATATGACCTTGAAGGAATAAAGATTCCATTTGCCTCATTTTCTCAACTGTAAAATAGGGATAATAATAGTATCCACCTCCCAGGGTTATTGTAAGAATCAAATGAGATAATCTTTGTAAAGTGCTTTGCAAGGAGGCTGGCACACAGCAGCGGCTATATAAATGCTAGCTATTATTATTATCATCAGTATTAGTTTCTATAACTTGTCTACAATAACCTTTAGGTTAAATGAGTTACTCAGGGTCACCTAATAGGTAGTAGAGACAGAATATGACCCGATGTGGTCCTTCATTCACCCTGCTAAGCTATCTCTTAGAATATGTGAGCAGGTGTGTGTGTGAGTGTGTGTGTGTGTGTGTGTGTGTGTGTGTGTGTGTGTGTGTGTGCGTGTGTGCGGGTGCATGCATCTGTACCCTCACATTCTGGTCAGGCAGAGAGAGAGTATATTGTAACCTCTCTATACCCTGATGCCACACTTCTGACCTGAATTAGATTATCAATTAAGTGAAAACTAACTAAGAGGCTTCTCTTCTCTTCCAGGTTTAGGATACCTATTGATTTTGAAAATAGGTGACATGGCTCTCTCTTTCTAGCCCTGAGTTTCAGATGAAAGAATGGAGCTCCTTCCAGGCACTGTATTTATAGGTGAGTAGAAAACCCCCGGATGTTAATCATAGAGATATTCTACAATTCATTGATGATGCTTTTTTCTTAGGGATTGGCTGTATCAAGTGGAGTCAGCTGTTGAGAAGAATTAGCATGAGAAACAGCATCACCTAGAGTTCTAAGCTGGGCCTGGGAGGCAGGCTCTTGGCTCCAATCCTGTCTGTCACTGATATGCAGTATAACCTTGGGCAATGCACTTAACCTTTCCATATACCAGTTTCCTCATCTATAAAATTCGGATGATAACACTGACACTACAGGGGTACTCTGTGGAATACTTAATTAATAACTTACGGGAGACTAGAAAATAGAAAATACTCCATCAATATTAAATAATACTTGACTAACAGTCTTTCTGGCATCTTACCTTTCTTAGTACCATAAGACTGCCAAGATTTTGAACAATTCTGCCCTTTATCCGTCCAAAAGAAATGCATTAACTTGAATATCATGTAGTTTATAATGCCAATGTCTTTTAGATGAAATGCAAACCCTTACAAATGCAGACTTTTTACTTCATGGCAGCTAGATAATTTTACTTTAACCTAAAATCAATTTTACTGTAATTTATGTAAAATCAATATTTAATTATATCTATTTTGATATGTATATAGTTACTTTTAGCAATAATGAGACTATGCAATTTACACATTCTGTTTCACTTGAACCTGTGAACAATTCTGAGAGGTAAGTGCTGTTATGATCCCCATTTTACATATGAAGAAAGTGAGACAAAGAGAGGTAAAGAGACTTGCCTAAAGTTACAGGTAAGGTTTTGAGGCTGGATTTGAACTCAAAGCCTTCCTGACTCTAGGTCCAATGTACTACCCACTGCACCACCTAGCTATATCCCAGGTTTTCTAATGTTGAATTATCTTCACCTTCTCTTCTGTGTTTATTCTATTAGTAGTAGTTGTGTCTTACTACTTAATTATATGATAGGAAGGATAGTTATCTCAGCAGATTTTCTTTTTTCCTTTAAAATCATTTTTGTCATGAACATGTAAATCACTGAAAAATAGGAATATTTCAATGTATAAAGAAGAAAAATAGCCACAAAATCAGATTGAATCAGAAACCGTGAATTTCCATTAGCAGAATTTTCACAAGAGCTTACAGTTGAGTTGCTCTCATTAAGGTTTAGACTGCTTTAAGATTCAGCCAAACAAATGGGGAATGTCTAGTCTTATCTGTAGCATTCCCAAACCAAACTGCCTGAAGATAGACAAGTTTATATCTCACCCATTCGTTCTGTGGGTAGTAGGTCACAGGGATACTTTTGTAACACCATCTTTCTTCGTAATTCTTTTCAATTTACAGTAAATTCCTACTATGTGCAAGCTACGGTGTTAAATGTTGAGTATATGAACTGATATCCTTTTGCTCCAGGAATTTAAATTCTTTGATAGATAAAAACACACACAGTAGTAACTAAAAAAATAATAAAGTGAGGGATGGGGAGAAGGGAAGTGGGATCAGGGGAAGCTTTGTTGAAGGGCAGTCTGAGCTGATCCTGGCAGGAAGATAAGTATTCTGGGAGATGGAGGTGAGGAGGGAAAGCAGGAGGACAGGTTTTGCCAAGGCACAGAGATGAGAAATGAGATCGTGAGTTTGGGGCATAAGTAGAGTTCCAGTTTGTCTGGATCATGGATTCTGGGATGAAGAAGAAAATGGAATGGGGCAAGGGAAGGTAGGTAGGTTGAAGCCAGACTGGAGAGGAGTTTAAATACCAAGCTAAGGGGTTTGTATTTTATCCTAAAGGTTCTTGGGAAATGCCTTCTTCTTGGTCCCTATGATAGATAGGATCAGCTAATAAGATGGTCTTTTGGGGGTAAGCATGGTATCTACAGCTGAGCAATGGGGCAAAGGTAACTAGTACATGTAGGGTCTAAAGACCAGTTGACATCATTAACACTATGATCAAATGAACTGAACAAAGTCAAATGTTACTTATATATATACTAAGTGTTTCTGTCTAGTTTAGTTATATTGATTGTGCTTTGCAATTAAATATGCATAAACATTAGAGAGATGTGACTTGATAGATACTACATCTCATTTTGAGCCTTTATATATATATAGTGGATCATAAAAGAGGAGCTATGGAAATGAGTTAAACTTTATTAAGCTCCCCATCCCCTCAACAACCCCCACTTTATTAAAGCAAGGTTTTTGTTCTAAACTTAACATTTTGTATATTGAGAAATTATTTCCCCAATCCAGTTAGATAGCACTTGTCTATTTTCTGCCAAAATAATACTAATCCCTAGCATTTACAAAGAGTTTTAAGCTTTGCAAAAGAAGTTAAAATGATCTCATTTTGTCCTCACAACAGCCTTGGGAGGTAGCTGCTATTATTGTCCTCATTTTATTGATGAAGACGCTGAGGCAGATGGAAGATAAATATTTGCCCAGGGTCGATAGTAAGGATTCGAGTCTAGATTTGATCGTTCCATCTCCAGGTCCAGCACTTTTATCTACTGAACTTCAACAAAGCCCATATTTTTTAAAATAACAATGTTCTCCCAGTAGTGCTAACTGGTGCCACATCATGGAGGGTATATGTGGGGAGAAACATGACCTTAGAAGACTCTGACTCTCAACTAACTCTATAGGTGATATACACGGTACTTGAACCCAGCCTGTAGCATTATCACCGAAAATAACTGATAATGAAAGAAGAAATTGTCTAAAGAATGCATAACCAGAAAAGGATATGGGTTAGCTATTAATCTTCATTGTTGCTCTGGTATCTTTAAACCCCTAAAAGGCCCAACCTAATGTCTTTTGTAAGTTGGAAAGCTCTTCCATGAAGGATTCCTAGTAGGACATGGACAAGAATTACACAGAATGAAAAAACTATGCAGGGACTGTGATCTGCATCAGCGTAGGAAGGGCTATTTCCATATATGAAATTATGAAGGCATCCTGTCATGGAAGAACGTGCAGAGAGACAATCCAATTTTTTAGAATGTTTTCAATCTATTCTGTATGTATCTCATCTTTATCTAGCTGTGTCCATGCTATCTTCTTATTAGAACATGACCTCCTTGAGAGAAGCGACTATCTTTTTGTTTGTCTTTATATGTAAAATGCTTAGTACAGTGCCCAATACAGACTAGGCACTTGATAAATACCAGTTGACTTGATTTAACTCAAAAAATATTTTTCAAGCATTTTCTATATGCCAGGCATTGTGCTAGATACTGGGGATACAAAGAAAATAAAATAGTCCCTGCCCTCAAGGAGTTTACATTCTATCAGAGGGTAGCTAAATGACAAAGCAGCTAGAACTCTGATCTTGTAGTCAGAAAGATCTGAGTTCAAATCATGCCTCAAACTTGAGTACTTAAAACAAGCTAGTTAACCTTTCTCAGTCTTGGTGATATGTAATGGAGGTGCTTTCGAGAGTGTCTTGAACATGTCTAGACATTCTGTAACTCATTCTAGTCTTCTGATAGTGTAGTAACAAAGAACTTTTTTGATGGACTGCATAACCAGAACTGTGTATGGGTTGTTCAGGAGGAATAGTACCTCTGGTGTGAGTGGTTGCTGAGTCCTTTTCAAGGATTGCTTATCCACTTCTGGTGTTTACCTTCACCCAGCTCTCAACCTGTTACTCCAAGAAGTTGAAACATGAGCAGTGGCCACACCCTGGTAAAATGTCTTGACAGATGGGCTAAATGAGACTGAGGGGAATTGACAGGGCTCACACCTGTTGGTGAGTTAGGAGGAGCAAAGGAATATTGAACAGAGCTTGGGAGGCCCTAGAGAGTGAGGGAAGGTATTAAAAAGATGTCCATTTCCTGGCTCTGGGCTTGTTGGTCAATTCAGGGGTCAGTGTAGTGTTTAGGTTAAGCTTGTTATGGATGGGTGAGGCACACTGGAGGTATTCACCTTCAGTCAACTCATTTTGGCCCTGCCCAAGGGTTCACTCCAGTATCAAAATTAGGACATCCCAGTGCTTTACATACAAAAACAAATATTGGATGTATGTTGCTATATACTCCACTGGAAATCCATGGCTCTGTGTATATACCAGTGTTGCTAATATGGGGATTTCTCAAAGGATTTTTAGCCTGTTGAAGCTCTGTGGGAGATACTTATAGGAAACTAGAGAAGCCTCAGGAGTGTCTGTACTCATAATGAGTCTCAGATGTGTGCTGCCACAGGTTATTACTGAAAATTAAGCCTATTCCTTAGTAGCTAAAAACAAACAAATAAGCAAAAAACATAAAACAAAATCAAATTATGGTTCTGCACCATTATGTTGAGGGTGTCGGTGGAGTGGGTAGAAAGGGAAGAATATATATTGTTTTAGTAAAAAGTGCATTTCTTTTAAAGATAGGAATAAAACCCCAACAAACCTCAGTGAAACATTATGAATACTCTTGAGAATCAGCATTATTCAGGAACCTTAGGACCTATTCCATGTTTAGTTGTATGTACAGCCACCTTCATGGAGGAAAATGACATAAGTCCCTGTTACAGAATAAAAATGGTACTTAAGTATAAGGATTAGAGTCACAGTACAGACATTCAGAGTTATAGCAAATAAAATGCCTGCTCCATCACTATCTACACTGAGCACATGGTTTAACACGCAGTGTAACTAAATCCATGGTGGAGGGAGTGGTAGGTTTATAAGACACTTTTCCATGCATGACTTTTCATTGACTTAGCCTTCCCTCCACTTCATATTTCAGACTGCCTCCTTTCCTATGGTTCTACCCATGCCCAGAATCTATTTTCTCAATACTTTTACAGATACTTAGGGAGGTGCCACTTTCTAGCTCCCTTGTGATTTTCCTTAAAGTTGTCTATGCTACATATGTCTCCCTGAAGATGCCGATAACAAAGAAGCACCTGATCCCTTATTAAAATAAAAAGATGTGGGGAGCAGCTAGGTGGCACAGTAAGTAAGAGTGCTGGCCCCGCAGTCAAGAGGACCCGGGATCAGTTCTGGCCTCAGATACTTAACAACACAAACACACACACACACACACACACACACACACACACACACACACACACACACATACACACATACACACACACAAAAGATGTGGGAAGCTTTGGGTTTTTACCAACTGTCTTTTCTCTCTGGCTCACAAAAACAAAACAAAACAAGACAAAACAAAACAAACTTTCTTTATCATTAACAATTTTATTAATACTAATAAAGCCACATTGATCGAGGTAAATGTGTTTATCCTCTTTGATTTGAGTTGCTTCTGTAAACATTTCATTAATAAGCTTGATTCTTTATAGAGCTCTTGTTAGCCTTGTAGCTAGGCATTTAAAGAACTGCAAAGTGAAGACTTAGTTCTTATCTGATTGATTGGCATTGAGTAACATGGGCACTAGGAAGAATAGAGATAATCAAATCATCTGATTTTCAGTTCCACTTTGGACTGCCTCTTCTCTTTTATGAGAGCTGACATGTGGACAACAGAGTGATAACAGATGGTTCCAATAAGTACACACTGCCCTATCATATTTCTCAAGCAGAGATTTCTAAAGCTTCATATTCAGCCATGTTAATTTTTAGTGAGATGGATTAGGTGTAACACTTTGCCCTGCCTTCCCCTAGTTTTTATAGGCATCCAAAGAAGGAGAGATCTGATTCCTATAAAAATTAGACATAGCGATTGGACTTGTGATTTCATTGCTAGAGTAGAATTCCTAGATGAGGAAATTCTTTCTACCAAATGAAAGCTGGAACATTCTCTACCATGCCTAAAGGTAAAAACAAAACATGTCCAAAATATTCAGTGTGGGGAGTACTGGTAAATGATTAACAACTCTCTCTCTCTCAAAAAAAAATTTACACAGACATATTCTTAAATTTATTCTGCAATATTAAAATTTTCCCTATTGCTTTCTAAAGTCTAGACAACAAATGAAACAATAGATCAAGCCCTGATTTGTAGCATTTGATCATTTTTGAGGTATAAATGCTCAACTGAAAATACAACCATAACCTCTGGAAAGCTGGTTTGAGCTGACTCCAACACAACACTAGGTGCAGGTCACTTTCTACATAGAATGGCATTTTCATCAATTTAATGAGGTGTTAATATTACATGAACTTGTATTTGCTTCCAGTTTTAAGATTATGTGGTTCTATTTGAAACATGCCCCCCAAGCCTATTTGCCCTTAGAGTTCTTCTTTTCTTATTTCTTTAGTCACAAGGAAAGAGCAATTATAGAAAGCACCTCAGATATTTTCTCTCAGCTGACTTGGCTTGTCCAGAACACAGTTTCTTTAATGGTGATTTCCTTTTATAATCTAACAAGGAGCTATTTGGTTTTTCTATCTATCCACAGAGAGATAGAGTTTAATATATCTCCTTCAATTGGAGCCCTCTCACTCTCCCAAGAACGCATAGAAACCCATAGGATCTGAGCATACCAGACCAGGACTCATATATACAATGCAAAATATATGAATATACAATAAGGAGAAGTGTCTCAAACTGTTGATGAAGATGTTCTTATAATAAATGGTCTATTCTGCCATCTCCTGACTCTGTGCCTTTTCACTAGAGGAAAGGAAGAAAGCAAGCAATCATTTATTAAGTACCTACTTTATGACATTGCTTTGAAAATATCTCATTTAGTACTCAACAACAACACTATGAGGAAGGTACTATTATATGTCCGTTTTACAGTTGAAAAACCTGAGGGAGACAGAGATTAAGTGACTAGTCCAGGGTCACAAAGTAACCTGGTAACTATATAAGTATATAACCTAGTAACTATATAAGGTCACATTTGAACTCAGGTCTTCCTGACTCCAGCCACAGAACACTATTCACTGGACCACCTAGTTTCCTCTTGTCTGTAGTGTTCTTTTTCCTCACCTTTGCCTACTGGTTTCGCTGTCTTCCTTCACTACTCAGATATAATATTACTTTATATAGAAATATTGTCCTGCTCCCCACTAACTCTCTGTTTCTCATCACTTGTTAGTGCCTTCCTTCTCGGGTTACCTTCCATTTATTCTATATGTGTCATGTATATACATAGTCATTTGCATAGTGTCTTCCCCATTAGAGTATACATTTCTTGAAGGCAGGGATCATGTTTTTTGCCTTTATTTCCTTAGTGCTTGGCATATTGTTCAGTCACTTTTTTTTCAATAATTTCTGACTCTGTGACTCCATTTTGGGGTTTTCTTGGCAAAGATACTGGAGTAGTCTGCCATTTCCTTCTCTAAAATATTTATTAGGCAGTGGGAGGCACTGGGTTAAGCACTGGGGATAAAAAAAAAAAAAGGAAAAAGATAAGCCTTGCCCTCAAGGAGATTCTAATCTAATGGGGGAGACAATATGCAAGCAACTACTTATATCTTTATCCATTTATCTATCTATCTAGATAAATAGGTAGAGACATAGATATAAACACTTATGTATATGTGTGTATACATGAATACATAATGGATACGCAAGAAATAATTAAAAGAGTGAAAGCACTAGAATTAAACAGGGTTAAGGATGATTTCCTGTAGAAGGTGGGATTTTAGTTGAGACTTAATGAAAGCCAGGTATGTCAGTTGTCAGAGCTAAGGAGGGAGAGCATTCCAGGTATAGGGGTTAGCCAGGGAAAATGCCTGAAGCCTAGAGAGGGAATTTCTTATTTGTGGAAGAGCAAGGAGGCCAGTTTGAAAGGTAGGAGGTGGGTAGGTTATGGAAGGCTTTGAATGCCAAAACATTTTGTATTTGATCCTGGAGGCAAAAGGGAGCCAGCCACTGGAGTAGGATGTGTGTGTGTGTGTGTGTGTGTGTGTGTGTGTGTGTGTGTGTGTGTGTGTGTGAGAGAGAGAGAGAGAGAGAGAGAGAGAGAGAGAGACAGAGAGAGAGAGAGACAGAGAGAGAGAGAGACAGAGAGAGAGAGAGACAGAGAGAGAGACAGAGAGAGACAGAGAGAGACAGAGAGACAGAGAGAGAGAGAAAGAGAAAGAGAGACAGAGACAGAGAGAGACAGACAGAGACAGAGAGAGACAGAGACAGAGAGAGAGACAGAAAGACAGAGACAGAGACAGAGAGATAGAGACAGAGACAGAGAAAGAGAAAGAGAAAGAGAGAGAATTGGAAATTTGTTTTAGGAAAATCACTTTAGTGACTGAATACAGAATTGTTTGGAGTGGGGAGAGATGTGAGGTAGGCAGACCCATCAGCAGGCTATTGCTGTAATCATGGTGATGAGAACCTTCAATCGGTGGTGGCAGTATCCAAGGAGAGAAGGGAGAGTACTGGGGAGATGTTACAAAGGTGAAATCAACAAGCCTTGGCAACAACTTGAATATGGAGGGTGACAGATAGTGAGCAATCAAGGATGGCTCTTAGGGTGAGCTTACAGGACTGGGAGGATGATTGGGCTTTTATAATAACAGGGAGGATAGAAAAGGGGGGGCAGAGATGAGTTCTGTTTTGGACATATAGAATTTAAGATGTCTCATGGACATCACATTGGTATTTTTGGTGAGCAGATTATCTCCCTGTGTTAAGCTTTTCTTGACAAGATAATGGAATAATCCTTATCTCTGCGGATGCAACTAGTAAAGAATCTTGCATGATTGTAACAGATGCATGAGAGGAACCTTGCTGGAAGAGAGCCTTAGGGCACCATCTTGCTTTGCGACTAATTTTGAAACATCAATTAATGTAGGATTTTCTTATAATCTCTATAGTTTAATGAACTGTGTGACTGAAAAGATGCAGATTGTTATAAAAATCACACAACAAAAGCTTACCTGTTCTCTTCTCTTGTTTCTGTGAAAGATACATCTTTTAAAAATGTGTATGTAGATCAATATAATGAAAATTTTATGCATCTAAGCAACTGGCTATTTGGGTCAATAGTTACTGATGTCTTCAATTTTCTTTGGCTAATGTCCTCATTTCCTTTTTCAAGAATCTTCTTAAGAGTACTTAGAAGCCTTTAAATTTTTGTCATTTTCTGCATGTATTTCTCTTATATGGTCAGATTGGTTTGATCTTCCTGACTTCATTTTCCTGAGTTCCATTTTCAATTCCTCATTTAGCACAGCTATCACTAATGGGGCTAGATTACCCGGAAACATTGCAGATCTGTTCCATTTCACGTCTGTTTGTAATCTATAAGTGCTAGAATGAAATTACTTAATTGAGTCTATTGTTAAAATTTTAATAGGCTTATTTTCCCTTTCCCTTTCCCCACTGATAACTAAGGTAATTCTATTTATAATTCTCCATCTTCCTCCACTGTGATATTTTGCAATTGAATTTGTATTCTAAAATGCTCTTGTCTTTGGTTTCTATGTGTCTCCACTTGACAATTAAATGAAGTATTTACTGATTAAGGAAATTTCTGGGCTTTTACCTCCCTCTTCTATACTGATTACTTTAAAATTTTTAAATGTCTAATAAATGATAAATATTAGATGCAATGTCTTTACTTTCATCTATTTCCCTTTTTCCCCCCACAGTCAACAACTTGGTCAAATAGATTTGATTGTAACTCTTATCATTGTATATAGTGATTTCTCTCATCTCTATTACGTGAATTTGGTGTCTGTTTTAACATTTCCTCTAACCAGTTGATGATTTAACTAAACAGAGACAATTGATTTTGAAATTACTCTTGTATTGATAAACAGTCTATAATTTATTCAGTTTCTCTCTTTTTGTGATGTTCTTTCATGGTTTATGGCTATGCTTAGATGTTCTTCTTTTGGAAATATGACTCTATTGTTCTTCTTATGTGATGGACAGAGCAACCCCCAAATCCAAGCTAACAAATATATATATATATATATATATATATATATATATATATATATATATATATATATATATATCTGTTGCTACTTTGGCTAGATTTTGTTTGATTCAATCAATTGCTTTTTTAAATTGTTCTACAGAAATTATCTTGTTAAAATTTTAATATGTTACTTGGTTGGGGAAAATACCCTCTCCTATTAATATCCATGACCAAACTAAGAGAGAGCTGGCTTCTATGAGATTTCCATATTCACTTTTTACATCTTCACATTTCAATATTTCACTCATTTAACATTCCTAATAAATAGCAATTCTTCACTTCTTGTTGCTTTCTTTTACGTTTACACTTGGCAATTTACAATAGCACTTTGAACAGATAATGGAAATGTCCCACACTTGCTGACAATTCACTTCAAAGACAACTTATATTCCAAATTTTTGGTTGAGAGAAGGGGAGATGATACAGTAAAAAGTTCAGGGCACAAGGGACTGATTATGATTGTCCTGATGATGACCATAACAATTTATTAATAATTGACATTTACATAGTACTTTAAAATTTATATATTTCCCACATACCTTTGTAAGGTAGATGGTACAGACAAAAATTTTTCCCATTTTACAGATGAAGAAATAGAGGTTGAGGGGCAACAAGTGATTTACTCAAAACAATATGTGTAAGAGTTAGAGTTGGAACATGAAAACTGGAAGAGAGAGTTTCAGTAGGGTATTGCAATAGTATCCTGGGGAGTCAGAAGACAGAATAAAAAGCAGAAAGGAAACAAACAAACAAATACAAAACAAAACTGCACAGAAAGGGAAGAAAGGAAGCAATACTAAGAACAAAAAACAACAACAACTTTTTCCAATGTTTTATGTAAAGACCATTTGTGGCTACATCCTTAATCACCTTCCTTTTTAAAAACAGAGATTTTAATCATGCCAGATGAAGTGGATGGGCTCTAGAGACAGGGAAATCTGCATGCATATGGGCATGAGAAGAATGGATGATTCTTCTTGAGCAGGAGACAGGGACTCACAGCCCAGGAAACAGGAAGGACATAATGTTATGCTTGTCAAGAAACAGTGATGTCAGTGCCGCAGGTGTGGGATGAATTTAGACACCTTACTCTTGTGGGTGAATGCATTTTTTTTTTTTGCATGGCTGGGTTAAATTACTTCCCCTAGGTCATTCAATTAATCACTTGGAGAGCTGGAAAGAGAGTGTAAACTCTCAAGACTCTCAGTTCACATCTGTAAGAGAGTTGAAGCCCTCCATTTCTTTCATGCTTTCTGTGGTAGAGGGGAGGGGAAAGACACTTTTCAAATATCAGCAACATTTGGAATATCTTTTACTGCTATATGATGAGATACCCATGTTCCTTATTCATTTCGGTGACTCATGAATATATAGATATGTAATATGTGAAAATACTCAAATTGTTTTTTTAAGGTTTTATTTTTAAAAAATCAAAATTCTTTTGACCAAAAAAATTCAATGCATGATTCTTGGGAGAACCCCAAAAGGAAGAAAAATGAAGCATCAAACTGTAAAGAGGCAGTCTGTGAATGCAGAATGGAGCTGTTGCATGACTGATTGTGTGATATATTGCTCCTTTCATTATTAGCCACAAAACAGGTAGAGGCATGGTAGACTAATTTGGTTTATATATCCAGCTGGAAGGCTAGACACTGCATCATTCTTTGCAGAAACCAGTGACTTTAGGCATGTGGAACTCATCGTCATGACAACAATAAACCAGCTTTGAGTCTGAGCTTGAGCTAAGAAACTGCCTTGTCTCCATCACTTCCTGCTCATGACCTGACTTTTCTTACTCTCTGGGGCTAGGCAGCTGGGGCTTTATGAAAGATCTATTGAACAAAACTGCAGTCTGTGTTTAATGCTTACAATGTCTGGGTTGAACATTAGGTTGGTGGGGGAGATGGCAGCTGGATGGCTAGAATGAAGAAAGATTCACCATCTTTCAGGCTACAGGGCATGGATTAAGAGCAAATGCTGCAAATTTACAAAATAGAAAAAAGGGGTCATGTTGATAGTGACTTTGGAAGGATTTCTTTGGGTGGTTATCTAGTAGCAGTAAAAAAGGCGATTGTTCCTCAAATGTTTGGGCACCTGTTCCCTCTGACCTTAAGAAGGATGTCTCCTAGGTTCATGGCTCTACCCCAGAGACTATCTAATCCAAACCGCTTACTCTACAGATAAGTAAACTGAGACCCATTGAGGTTAATTGAGTTAACCGAGGTCACACAGCGTCAGAGGTGGGATCTGATACCTGGTGCTAAATCACTGTTACTAGTGTTTCTTCCAAGGCATTATGCTACTGCCATTAAAATAGTATAATCTTAAATAATAATCAAAAATATATCTCTAAAGTTGAGCCTATGGATACCAATTTTGTTCTAAAGATTTTCTTTATCTATAGGATGGGAGTATTATTGGAAGGAGTGGAACCAAACTGTGAATTCATTGGTACAAGGACTTTTCAATATCTATTCAGATGTCTCTAATCTGCTATCTTAAAGAATTTCTTTCCATGTATACTCTGGACTTTTTCTACTATGGCCTAGCTTTTCAGTTTGAAACCTCCTCTAACTCTGGAATTCACATCTCAGAAGTATCCTTAGCCCCTTTTTTATTTCTCTTTGATTGGATGTTTCCTCTCAGAACCTTTATTTAAGTAAGGTCTTGAGGCCAGACATATCTCACTCCTCTCCAGAATACATTTTGGAATTTCTTTGCCACTTTACTGCTTCCTTTTATATTTTGTCTTCTCTCATTATAACGTAAACTTGAGAGAATAAATTAATTAATCGATTAAAAAACACATTTATATATGTCAGGCACTGTGCAAAGTGCTTTACAAATATTATATCATTTGATCCTAACAACAACCTAGGGATGTAGGTGCTATAATTATCCCTGTTTCATAGTTGAGGAAACTGAGGCAAACAGAAGTTAAACTGCTCAAGGTCACACTGTCTGAGGCTATATTTGAACCCAGATTTTTCTGCCTCTAGTTCAATAGTCTATATCCTTGCACATTGTAAACAATAAATAATTGTTGCTTGTTGTAAGAGATCCTAAACAGGGGAGTTAAATGACTGGCCCATGTGTGTATGCATCAGAGACAGAACTTGTACGCCAGAATTCTTGGCTCCCAGGCCAGCCCTCTATCATATTGTTCTAGCAAAAGGATCAGATCTGCAAAAAGAATGGCACCCAGCAACATTCTTTCAGGGATTTTATATTCCATCCCATTCCTAGACAAGGACTTAAAATTACTCATCTCTTCACTGCTGTTTGGATTCCCCAGTCTAAATTTGGTCTTTTGGGACCAGATTACTAATTTTATGGGCTATGACTTTCATGTGCCCAGTCAGGAAACACTCCCTCACCATGAAGATCAGTCAGCAACTATTTCCCAATTATGCTCTTAGAGAGTTGCCTGGGGATCCCGAGAGGTTACATGACTTTCCCAGGTTTACACAGCCTAGGTAACTCAGTGGCTAGACATGACGGGAGGTCTTCCTGAATCCCACAACCAATTCTTCACCCCACTGCTGTGCCACTCATCTTCTTTTTCATTAAGATAGCCCCCAACTTAAAGGCCCATTTTTCTGTCTGTTCCATTTTGTTACTGAAACATGGCCACATAGACCAAAATATACTTTTCCTCTTGAAGATGTTTTTCCATTTTCCTTTTTTCATTTTATATTCAGTATTATTAATTTCAGGGAGGTAATAACTGGACACAGAGGAAGTGTTTGGTAAACATTGGCAATTTACGAACTGGTAAGTAAAGGGATTTTATATAATTCTCATAACCTGGTTTGCCTATCATAGGAAATGAGATCTACTCTGAGTATATATATCTACTCCAGTACCAATTTTGTCTCCTTAGACCATAGAATATTGACCTGCTTCTCTATCCAAAGTGCCTGTTACAAAAAAAGAAAAAGTCTTAGCTTAAAAGGGTCAAGGTCTCCCACTATATCCTGGACCATCTCCAGTCATCCTGATGAATGACCCAGATGGCTCTGGAGAAGAAAGTGAGGCTGGTGACCTTGCACTGCCCTCCCTCACTCAAATCAAAGTCAACTGCTAGTAATGTCATCATTTCCCTGATGCCATGGTCCTTTTCTAAAATGAAGGACAAACAAAACAAGATATACAACAATAACACAACTACTGCTACCACCACCACCACCATCAAAATTTATACTGCACTTTGGGGTTCTGGCCCTGCTCAGGACATGTATTTCTCCTGCATCTATCATTCTGCTGGATTCTCTGTACCCATTCTTCTATGGGTAGTTAGTCTTTTTCTTCTTTCAACTACTTGCTTGAAAGAAGGAAACAAGTATTTAATAAGTATAAGGCTCCGGGATAAGCACTTTACAAATATCATCTCATTTCATCCTCCTCATAATAACCCTGTGAGGTAACAATAATATTAACAATAATAACTTGATGTTCAGTTGTGTCTAATTCTTTGTGATTCCATTTTGAGTTTTCTTGGCAAAGAAAACTTGTTGTGGCTTTGCCATTTCCTTCTCTGGTTCATTTTACAGATGAAGAAAGTGAGGCAAACAGGGTCAGTGATTTGGCCAGGGTCACACAGCTAAGTGTTTGAGGCCAGATTTAAACTCAGGAAGATGAATTTAACCTGGCTTCAGGTTCAACATTATCTATTGCATAACTTAGCATAATAATAATAATAGTTAATATTTATAATAATAATAGTTAATATTTATCTAGCACTTATTATACATTAGGCTTTACAATTATTATCTCATTTGATGCTCACGAAACTATGAGAAGTGGGTGCTATTATTAGCCTAAATGAGAGAACTGAAGCAAGTGGAGATGAGTCGACTTGCCTAAGGTCATACAACTAGTAAGTATCTAATGTCAAAGTTGAACTCATGCCTTCCTGATTCCAGGCTCAGCACTGTCTAGAGACAGAGCTTGACTGAGTAGTGCTGTGTTCTCTTTAGTGCTAGAGTTTGGGTGCTCTTGCTTTAGCTAGAGTATTGTAGTACACACACACACACACACACACACACACACACACACACACACTCTGCTATTGTATCTACAATATATAAATATATAAACATGTAAGTATATAAATAAATATAAATAAACAAATAAATATAGTATATAAACACATACATGTATATTTAGGTGCATATGTACATATATGTATATATGCACATGCATACATACACATGTAGACTTACATATATACATATACACATATCTGTCTGTCTATTTACATATCTATCTATCTATCTATATATCTATCTATATCTATATAGTAAAGTGCTCCTTCAGCTATGGCTCAAACCTTTAGCTTAGGATGAGTAGGAACCTCCTACCTTTCCTTTCCTCTGAACTTGAACCCTGAACTTTTTTGTCATGAGATAGACATGAAAGGAGACTACCCTTTCCTATTAGGCTTTTTTTTTCTTTATTTGCTGGTTCCAACACCCCTTCCCTAAGTAAGGCTCTCTACTTTGCCTTAGGGTGATCAGTTCAAAGTCAACCATTCCATCCTAACCCCACTCCTACAAATTACTTTGGTGAAAGTTATAAAGATGTTTTTGCTCTGGAGGCAAAGTCACTGGCTCATTGGTCCCTTCATATGTAATTGAGCTATTCAGGTCTTTCTCTGGTATCTATTTGAAATGCAAAAGTGCATTTCAATATCTGTTTTTTGGTGTCTTCCAGATCCACAGCTGCTTTTGCTAATTTCACTGGGGGTACTCTTTACATATACAAAACAGTTCAATAGTTTGAGAGATAGGATTGTAGATGGGGAGGTGGTTAGGAAAGGCTTCTTATTGTAGGTAGTTCTTATTGTTACAGTTATTGTTGTTTATCTTTCCTTCTCCAAGAGGACCAATGACATAATAAGGCCATTGTCTTGACTAGCACTGAATTGGACTTGTGAGGCAGAGCTGTGGAAGTCCTAAGCCTCATTCTCTCCTCAAGAGTCATCAGAGTCCAGTGGCAAAACAAAAGTCAAAACACTGGCATTGGCTTATGCTTCCTATTGCTTCTAGGAGAAAACTCAAAATGCTGTTTGGCTTTCAAATCCCATTATAACCTACCCACTCCTATCTTTCCAACCTTATTTCAAAACCCTACTCTTTAAAACAATGACACTGGCCTCCTGCTGTTTCACAGCCAAGGCACTTGCTTTAAGTGGTGAAGGAAGAGAGAGATTCTATGGGGCATAAATGAAGAGGGAACACATTAAGAATGGAGGATAGACAATACAAAGGTAGGGAAACAGGAGATGGATTGTGCTGTGTAAGGCAGACAGGGAAGGTCAATTTGCCTGAATTGCAAAGTATAGGGAAAAACAAGGCTGTGTATATGGGGCTAGAAAGAGCTTGGAGGTAGGTTGCAGAGGGCTTTAAAAGAGAGAGTAGCTTGTATTTTATCCTAGAGGCATTTCAGAACCACTGGAGCATACTCAGCAGTAGAATAGGAAGGAAAATTACTTGGGCATCACTATGGATGATGGACTAGAGTGACTCAAAACTTGTGGCAGAAAGAATAATTACAGAGATGTTGGGCAATGGGTGATTAGGACGTGTACCAAGATGGTGGCTGTGCAAATAGAGAAAAAGGGTTAGATGTGAGAGTTTTTGTGGAAGTAGAATTGTCAAGATTTGGCAACTGATATGGGGTGAGAGAATAAGTAGCTGAGGATAATAAAAATTGTAACATTTTCATTAGAAATAGGGGATTTGGAAGAGGTGTACTTTTGGGATAAAATATACTAAGTTTTGGATATGAGATATATCCAGGACATCCAATTTGAAATTTCCATTAGAAATGAATATTCAACCCATATACTATTGTGATACCTGTTAGGTTGTGGAAATGATCTGGAGTCTCTGGAGGTGACACTATCAGGTTCTACCAAACTGAACATATTACGAGTATGGGCCTAGCAAGGGGCTATAGGTCTGTTGCCTGGACCTAGCCCAGGAAAATGAACAATAAAAACCCTCAAAGACTTCTATTAAGTCAATGAGGAACTTTAATCAACATTGGTGAAAAGAGGACCCACAGTGATTAAATGAGAGCTCCATAAAAAATGAAGGAATTTAAAATAATGCTTTTAACATTAAACATCTTTATTTGAAAACTTTGAGATGTAGAGAAACGGAAACATTTGGTGGAATGAAAGAATCAATTATTAAATCTTATTGGCATGAAAGAAAAGGAACCTGCAGGAAGTGAAACATCTATTTTATTTTAGTTAATTTCTATGTATTTTTAAATTGGCTGAGAGACTGTGATTATTATTATAACAAATGTATTGACATACTAAATGAAAATATAAGCACTCTCAAAGAAAACATTTGGGAGAATAAACATCATAATGTGTAGGATGCCTCATAAGTACATAATTACTGAATTGAAGAAGGAATGTAATTATTACATGAGTAACATTTCTGGATGCCAAATGTGTTATTGAAAACCATATTAAAATGCTTATAAGAGACCATTATAATAATAACAATACATTTTTCATATAGGAAGGGACTTGCAAAGTTTTTCATCATCTTTTCATTAAAATCAGGTGAAAATATAGCTAGTCTAGGATGGGGGTCAGGGGGATAGTTCTATTGTTTGATAAGAATAGTACCTTATTTTTTTTAGAAATATGTATCCTGACATTTTTATACTGACAGGCATTTCAAAAAGTACAGGTCACTTTTTATTATCTAAGAATGTTTAGTCTATGCACTAGATAGAGCTTTTGAAAATTCAAAGCCTTTACACATGCCCAGGAGGAAACCATTGTCTTTGTTGGGCTCTCTTCCCAGACTATTTCTGTCATTTATATATTTGTGTTTTTTTTTTTTTGGTATGGTTCACAACAACAAATGTTGCTGATAAAGACATTTCAAGCAAGGGAATTGAAACAATGTAAAAATAAATCTGTCTGTTAATATATAACAGAAGTCAGATTCATCAGATGTTGCCTAATGCCATGTTTTAAAGCAGGCCTTTGATTCCATTGCTTTTGGTAGATAAGCTTCCTCTCTACTAATAGGACAATTTATAATTTTATAGAATTTCTTAAGAGCATTGAAAGGTTAAATGACTTGTCCAGAGTCACTTAGGCAGTATATGTTAGAGGTGGTTCCCTAAATCTTCCTGATTCCCAAGTTCAGCTTTCTAGTCACTGCCCTCAGGGCTCTCACCTGATCTTAATATTGTAATAAAATGCATAAAGTTTAAGTTTTTTCTACTTAATATCTAGGATTGTTACTGAGTAAAGTTAAGGCTCTTAATGTCTGACTTCCTATGGGATTTATCTCTACTACAAAAATGTATCTTCTTCAGTATGAATCCAAGTAAAACTAGGACCAACATCTTGAACAAATGTCTTTACAAATACCTAAGCTTGTAACAGGATAAAAGCCAAAGGATTGGTTGTTCACATGTTTATCAGAGACTAGTTAATTTCCTATTTGTCATTTTAATAAAAATTTCAGGTGATACATAACTGTATAGGATTGCTCATGAATTGGACGACTATTAGGTCCAAATAGATCTCATCAGGCTAAGAATTTGGGGTAAAAATTGATAAGATAAAAAGTAACAGTGATAAATGGACACAGTGATAAATCTAGGATTTAAAAACTCATCTTCACAAATACAAGACTAGGGAAACATGGCTGAGTAGCACAGAGTTGCTGGTGCAGTGGGTAGAGCACTGGGCCTAGAGTCAGGAAGACCTGAGCTCAAATTTTACCTCAGACACTTATTAGTTATGTAATTCTGGGCAAAATACTTATTTAACCTCTGTCTAGCTCAGTTTCCTCAATTATAAAACACGTATCTTAATATCACATACCTCTTAAAAAGAGTGCCGACCCTTGAGTCAGAAGGATCTAAGTTAAAATCTGGCCTCAGACACTTAACACAAAAACTAGCTGTGTGACCTTGGGCAAGTCACTTAACCCCAATTGCCCTATCTTCCCCCCTCCAAAAAATTTTTGTCACATACCTCCCAGGCTTATTGTGACAGTCAAATGAGATGAGATTTGTAAAGCACTTAGCACAGTATCTGGCACAGAGTAGGTACTTAATAAATGCTTGTTTTCTTCTAGTTTATCTGAAAAATATTTCTGGGTAGGGTGGAATTAATGAATTGCAAGATCAATATGAGTTAACTATATGTTACAGTTGCTCAAAAAACTTATGTGATATTGGGTTTCATTAAAAGAACATGGAAAAGGCATGGTGTCCAGAACTAGAGAAATGGTAGTTATGGGGCATTATTGGTACCACATTTTAGGAAGGATGTTGCTAAATTGGAGAAAATACAGAGAAGTGTTAATACAGTAGCTAATGAGCCACATTACAGCCACAACACTCCCATGTGAATCCTGAACCAGACTATAATGTAATTTGGACATATTTAACAAAATAAATATAAATACTATACAACATAGATGATGTTCATTTGTGGTTTTCTGAGTAACTATGTTGTCTCAGAGATCCTTATGTATGGTTTATTGGTCTCATTTCTATTTGAGTTTGACACCACTAATTTAGAGAGGAAAACCAGGATGTAAAGGATCTTTGGATCATGCCATAAGAAAATCAGGTACCAATTTCTAGTCTAAAGAAGAAAAGATTTAAGGGACACCTTATAGGTATTTTTTTTTAGTGTATATATACATATATAATTATTTATATATATATGTATATTTTTAAGTATAGTAAGATTAATATATCATTCACATGTATCAAACTTATAGGTGCGGGGTTGATCTTATTCATTTGTAGGTCACTCCTTATCTTGACAATTAACTCATTCCCATATTTAAGTTTGTCATCTTTAGTACTCTGGATATTCAGTGTTGTGTTAGCTAACACACTTTTTTTATTTTTTGGAGAGGGTAAGGCAGGGCGATTGGGGATAAGTGACTTGTCCAAGGTCACATGGCTAGTAAGTGTTAAGTGTCTGAGATTGGATGTAAACTCTGACTCCAGGACCAGTGCTCTATTCACTACACCACCTAGCTGCCTCTAAGCTAACAATTTTTAAAATGCCTATTATGTGCCAGACTCTGTGCTAAGTTCATCTTTATGTTTCCTTATTTATTAATAAATTTCCAACATTTCTCTCCCAGTGAACTGATGTCAGAACCCCCATCAGAGTTTATTAAACCTCTTTCCCCAGTAGTAATCACAGATTTCTATATATTAAATTCCACAATCTCCTTGGAATAAACAAATTTAAGGTTACTAAATATATTATTAATTAACAATAAAACAGTCATAGATAATAATTTATAATATTTTAACTGTGAGAAAGATCACAGTCACTTCAAAACCTCACTGTAAATATTAGGTGATTTCACTTCTGAGAACCTTGTCCTAAAATGTTTAGTTCATTCAGTGATTCAAGTTAAGCTTCTAAAAAAGAGTCTTCACCCTCTTCACAAGATAAAAGTTAGCATAGTTTTATTAGGAAAGAAGATCTTTCCATCTTCTTTCTTGCTGCCTTTCTTAGCCTTTCTCCTAGTCATGATGGGAAAATAGAATTTCTCTATTTTCTCAAAGTCTCTCTCTCTCTCAATGACAGTTAAAACTGTCACCTCCACAGTATTCCATTTGGCTCTTAAAGATATGGTAATTGTCTGTAGTCTCTGTGGGAGACCACAGTAAAGTGAGGGTTACATATGAATTGGAAGGACTTGCAGTTGGAAGAGGAATTAGACCTTTTCTTGGCTAAAGAGGATAGAACTAATAGCATTTGTTGGAAGTTGCAAAATGGGATATCTAGACTTGATATACATTTAACAATTTTTTCCACTAATCTCTCTTGCATAAACTATAGATGCAGATACTGTATCTTTAAAAGCCAAATGTAATCTTGCAGAAAAGAAGCAATATGTGCTAGCAGTTTGGAATGACAGTTGTAACTGTTATTTTGAGGTGCTTTTCCCTATGGAACCATGAAGTGTGTGTGTGTGTGTGTGTGTGTGTGTGTGTGTGTGTGTGTGTGTGTGTGCGTGCGTGCAAGCTCGTGTGTTATCTATGAGATTAACTTTGGAGGAGAAAGAGGAAAAAATGTTGAGGAGAAGCTTTCTTGTGAGAACTATCAACTGTTAAATTATGAAGAAACATTGTAAAAAGAATCTCATGAAAAATTTTGAGGAGTTACCAGTATATAGTGAATTCTGGAGAGACTGTTACCTGTTATGGTTGAAAAAATAATAAATTAATCAATAAGTATTTATTAAGCTTCTGTTATGTACCAGACACTGTGCTGGAAATACAAATACAAAGAACAAAACAATCCATATCTCATAAGAAGCTTACATTCTAACGGAGAAATGGAGGGGACAACAAATGCATATAAAATATATACAACCTAAATCTAAAGTCAATAAATACAAAATGTAAAAAGTAGTTTTAATATAAGGTTATTTGGGAGGTGGAGCACTACCAGGTGAAGAAATGTAGAAGATGGTGATTGAGCTACATCTTAAAGGAAGAGAGGGACTCTGTGAGGCAGAGGTAACAAAGGAGGCATATGGAAAGAGAAAAGCACAAACATAACTTATTTCCTGAAAGATGGAATTTAACTTCTTTTAGTAAATATGAAGAGGATTCTTCAGAGGCTTTAGTTGTTATCTTGAATGAACTGAATGATGGAATTCTATTTCCAGAAGTGAAGAAAAGTTATCTGCCATTTTAATGAGGGCTTGAAATAATTTTCGTTATATGTTAACTCATGGCCAAAATAATTTAAATAATTATATATAATTTTGATTTATTATTTATTTAATAGGATAACAGATATAAAACTCAAAGTGACCTCAGAGATAATTTATTTTAATCCCATCATTTTGAAAATGAGGAAATGGAAGCCCAGTAAAGTCATGTGACTTGCCCAGAATTACACATTAAGTTTCTGAAATGAAATTTAAACCTAGGTCTTTCTGACTCCAAGTTTGTCACTTTTTCTGCTATTCTGCTTTGCCTCTAATGTCATTTTGTTAATTATCTGTTAATAAATTATAGATCACATGTAGTTTATGTGTAAGTTATATATTCAGTGAATTTAATATCTAGGGGGATTAAGGTATTTCATATATAGAGATATATGAATAACTGCTTTGATGAAAGGAAGTTACTTTGGTTTATTCAGTAAAATAAATAATACCTAATGAACTGAGTGGGGTTTTGAGCCAACTAATCAACAAGTAAGAAATTATAAGTGTATTAATCAATAAGATAATATCAAAGCATATTCTTAGAACATTTTAGAGTATGGGATGACAAAATAAGGCATTGAATGAAGTGGCAGGCTAAGGGGGATTCCCTACAAACTGAAGTTTTGGGGTGGCTAGGTGGTGCAGTGAATAGAGCACCAGCCCTGGGGTCAGGAGGACCTGACTTCAAATCTGGCCTCAGACACTTAACACAAAAACTAGCCCTGTGACCTTAGACACGTCACTTAACCCCAATTGCCCTGCTTTCCCCACTCCAAAAAGAAAAAAAAAGTTAAAAAAAAGAAACAAACTGAAGTTTGGATGATTCCATAATACTTTTTACATAAAGGAGAAAAAAACTTTATAAAAATTAGGGCCACCCAAAAGTGCAATGAACTGTCTTGGGAAGTCTAACATGTCCCTTATGGAATCAAGATACAAAATACTGATTCAGTTCTTCAATACCCTTCACTAGAGGTCATCAAGCAAAGGTTGAATGACTACTTACCAGATATGTTTTAGAGAAAATTATTTTTTTCTCCAGTGTCTATTTCGACTCCAAAATTCTTTAAATGGTAAAAAATCTATTTTCTTCCTGCAGTTGTCTGCTCTCTATTTTATGGTGAATTATCTGACAACTTGACAGGACCCTACTTGGATGAATCAATAATAAGGTAGTGATAGGATGTGAAATGCATTGGCTTTACACTTAAGATCATAGGGTTATTGATTTAGCATCTTTTTTTTTTTTTTTTGGAGGCGGGAAGGCAGGGCAATTGGGGTTAAATGACTTGTCCAAGGTCACACAGCTAGTTTTGTGTTAAGTGTCTGTGGCCAGATTTGAACTCAGGTCCTCCTGACTCCAGGGCTGGTGCTCCATTCACTGCACCACCTAGCCACCCCTTGATTTAGAATCTTAAAGACCTTCAGATTCAAATTTCCTTGCTTTATAGAAGAGGACATTAAAGCCAAGAGAGATTAAACAACTTGCCCAAAGCCACATGTGACTTAAGCTTCAGAGCTGGGATTTGAAGTCAGAACCACTGCCTCCAAATGCAATCATGTTCCCAATATACTATGCCGTGTTCACCTATATTTTCTCAAATTACAACTTACATTGAAGTATACTTTAAAATCTGAATATTAAAAATTTGTTGCCTTTACCAAAGACTGAATTTCATATTGTCATGAATATTTTATATAAAAATTTATATAAAATAAAATGTATATTTTATTTTTCCTAAAAACAACTTTCAAGGAAGTTTTCTTTGGTTTGGCCCTTTCATTCAGTTGTCCCATCTGCTCTCTCTTAGCTGTTAAGGTAGAGATGTAGAGCTCTTTTTCTCTGGTGACCTTATCTTTATACACATTCCTATTCAGTCATGAACTAGCAGCTTAGGGATACATGCAAAAGTGATGAGAGTTTGGTTTATCCTTGGCTTTTATTATCAGATACCCACAAGGAAATAGAGCTTTGATCTACTTCCTTAGAAAGCTAATCCCTGTGATTATATGGAGATGTGTGCAGTGGTAGCTACAGGGATAGACATCTTTAATCTCTTGGTGTTGAATTCTTAATCCAGTACAGATTCTTGGCAAGAAGATTTAAAGAAAGAACAAAATAATTAAACTCCTCACTGGCTTTGTTTTCTGGAATGAATGTTTGGTAGTTCTAACTCTTCTCGTATTTAAAGAAAAAATGAAATGTTTAGAAAACAAGACTGCCATTCAATTAAATAAATGTAAAAATTGATTGCTTTCTTAGGCTCCTAAAAGTATTTATAAATCAGATCCATAAGCTACAGAAATATACAGGGGAGATGTTTTAAATTGTTCTCTCTCTCTCTCTCTCTCTCTCTCTCTCTCTCTCTCTCTCTCTCTGAAATTGTCTAATGTATTTATCAGATTCAGTAATAATTCATTTATAAGTTTAGAAATGGACACATTTTAATATGAAAACTCTATCTTTTTCTCTTCTAAATCAAAATGTTATATTTTAGCCAAATGCACAAAATGTTAAATAAATTAAAATGCAATAAGACTCAGTTATAACATGGCCCAGTAATAAAAAGGGTAATAAATAGTAAACAGAACTGGAAATAATAATAATTTTATACAGGGGGAAAAAAAGCCTCATATATCTTGATTAGTTTTGAATTGTATATAAGTTTTGTTCTCCAACTCCAGCAAGCTGATTTGCTTCATTCTGAAAATCTGAGGCAAAATTAAAATATTTGAGGCCAAATTGAGGTGAACACTTGCATTTCCAAATATGGCATAATATTTACTGCTGATGTAGCACTTTGAGGTTTGTAAATTACTTAATGTACTTCCTCTTACTTGACCCTCAGAGACTGTGAAGTAGGTACAATATGTGTTAATATCCTTGTTATATAGATGAGGAAACAGGCTTAAAGAGGTTATGTGATTTACCTACAATGACACAGCTAGCATAGATGGAATTTGAACCAGGACTTTCCATTTCTGTTTCCAACAAAATTTTAATTATGCCTCATTGCCATTTTGGTACAGGGCAACTAGTTGGTACAATGGATTGAGTGCTGGGCCTAGAATCAGGAAGACTCATCTTCCTGAATTCAGATCTAACCTCAGACAATTACTAGCTGTATGACCCTGGACAAGTCATTTAACCTCAGTTTCCTCATCCGTAAAAAAACCAAAGAGCTAGAGAAGGGAAAGGCAAACCACTTCAAAATCTCTGCCAAGCAAACCTCAAATGGGGTCATGAAGAGTTGTACATGACTGAAAAAAGACTGAACAACAAGCCATCCTGGTGCTACCATTTAGAAGTGGTGCTCTTGGGGAAATATTTACTTAAAAAAAACAACAACAAATATTGCTTCCAACATCCTAGGGGCATAATAGTGGCTCTGTCTCTTGGTAATGAGACATTAGTCTCAAAACTTAATTCAGTTCCCACATAGCATTGATTTCACCAAGTTCATCCCTAAATGTGGCTTAACTGCAAGATGTGTCTTTGCCTTAGCTAGCACTATGCTGGGTTTCTGAAGGTCACCCCCATAGATCATTCTTCACTCCTTAGGGCATTGAAGTTACACTGGATGAGAAGCCTGGTCTCTGCAATGATGAGAAGATGGAGTGTCCGTTCTGTTCATACTGCAGGGTACAGATGCTACATCAGTTGCAAACCCAAATTCTGAAATGATAAAATGCCAAAGAACCCACCTGATCCTTTGAACTCACACAGTCATAGGCTTTACTCTTATCTTTGGTCATCAAAATCCCTTAAGACCACTGAAGCCTAGAGACTTAACACATAATACTATTAACAAATTAATTTATATTAAAATGATGTTTTAAATCTTTCAGCAGCTAATTAAAGAACTTCCACTTTAACATATAATTTACCTATCAATTATAAAATGTCTATCTGTGCATCACAAACTATTTCTGCTAGACACTTCCCTTATGCATCATCATGATTCCCTTGGAAGCAGCTTCTTAGGATCTTGCCCCTGGAGGCACACTACTTACTGCCTAGTATCCTTTATGTGGAGACATAATTTGTAACACTCCTAACAGTTACCAGAACCCCTCCAATTTCATCCCCCCCCCCCTCTCTCTCTCTCTCTCTCTCTCTCACTCTCTTTCTCTTTCCCTCTCGCTCTTTTTCTCTTCCTCTCCCTCCCTCCATATATTTACATCTATCTCTATGAGAGAGGGAGAGAGAGAGAGAGGGAGAGAGAGAGAGAGAGAGAGAGAGAGAGAGAGAGAGAGAGAGAGAGAGAGAGAATAAGCAAAAATATTATTGGCATGATTCAGCAAACTTTGTGTGGTCCCTTGGTGGAGAACTGTTTGTCAACTGTCATTTTAAAAGGAGAGACAAGTGCCTTCTTAGTCAAGTTACTGTCATTTATGCTAACTAGTGGCAAAAACACTAGACTTATACTTCTTAGACTTGCAATGCATGCAACCAAACTTTATCATTGGAAGCAGGCAAACATCCTCTAAAACAGACCATTAAAATCTTGATGTGTCAGAGGTTCTAAACAGACTTCTTTCTTACCACACTCTACAAGGTTTCCTCTCTGATCACCAGAGACCATGTGTAGAAGCCAGCCCTAATTGTGAGTTTGGAAAAGTAAATGGTTGAGTTCTCAAGTAGGTTTTTACACTTTTAGCTAGAGTTGTTTACCAAATAATAAGATTGGTAGTTTATTTCAAAATTACTGATAAAGTTGTTTATAATATTATTTTTGTCATTAAGGTTCTGCCTTGTTGGAGGGGCTACATATGTTTATCAGTTGTTTAGGAATACACATACATGCTACTTATATCACCTAATACAGGTGCTTATCTTATGGAAAAATAACTTATTCAAAACAGCTTATCACAAAATTGGAGTTTAAAACAAAATAGAAGCAGTTATGCTAAGTTGACTATTTTAGTAGCTAATAAAACCTATGCTAAATTGATGAACTATCTTATAAAGGTAATGGAAATTGTGCTCACCACATTATCAGTTATATTAAATTAACAAACTTATTCCAGTTGAGGTATCAAAACTTACTTTACTACACACCTGTTATGGCAAACAACTACCCTTCAATAGATTTCTCTTGATAGTGTGAGACTTCTCTAGGAGTGAAACAAAGAAGAGTTCATACATGTATACACATATCACACACATCTTTATAAAAGTCACACATATATAACACTTGGGTGTATATTATTCTCAACAACATATTAACTTCTTGAAGGTAGAGACTGTTTCATTTTTATCTTTGTATAATCAGAACTGGCACGCTACCCGGCACATGGGTTAATAAATACTTATTGATTGTTTGAAAAAGTGAGTGGATTAGATGACAAAACAAAAACCTTCACTGCCATTAGTGAACTTATATACAAAACTACAACTGATATACTAAAATATTATATAATTTGAAGAGAGAGAGCACACAAACACTAACTGCTGAGGGCATCTGAAAATGTTTTAGGTATGCATCTGAGGTTTGATTTGAAGATGGTTAAGAATTGTAGGGGATAAAAGTGAGGATACAGTGTATTCCAAGCACTGGAGATAGCCTATGAACAGGCATGGGAGAGATGGAATCCTAAATTTGGAGAATAGAAAATAATCAGCCCACTTGTCTGCAATGTTGGGTTCTTGAAAAGGAACATTTTACCTGGAACTAAACTGAGAATGACTTTAAATATTAATCTGACAAGACAATTGGAGTTTTCTTCTTGAGACTTCAACTTCCAGGAGTCAAGATGGCAGAGAAAGCAGAAGGCCACTCTCAACCTCACTTATTAACCTTGAAAAACCCAGAAAATATTGCCCCAGGAAAAATCCTGGAACAGTGGAGCCAGCAGAAAGATGGGGTATGGCAATCTTTTAGTTCAGGAGGCTAGGGGGATTAATGGGAAAGGTCTCTATTGCTGTGGCTGAAAGGGACCAGTACAGGATGTGAGGCATCCTGGCAAGCCAGCAGGAATCCCCACATCAGCAAACTAGTGGGACATCCTGAGCCCCAGGGTCATGGAGCAGACAGGTGACAACACTAGGAACCCCTGCATTCCTTGGCACAGCCAGGGGAACCAGCAGACACCAGTGCAGAGAACCACCACGTACACAGGTGGACAGCAGTTCACCAGAACTAAACCTGCCTCTACTCTAGTGCTGCCCTGGTTGAGGAGGTGACCTTTAGCAGCCAGAGCAGCACCCACCACCACCCCTCCCCCACACATACATTTCCTGTGAGCTTCAGTGTAGCCTTGGGGAAGTGCAGAAAACCCCACATGACCTTGGCACATACCAGCCATCAGCACCAGCACCAGCTCAGCACCAAGTAAACTACCAGACCCATACACCCTTCAGCTGCTAGCACCTGAGGCCCCAGCACACAAAGGCAGTAATCATGCCCCTAGTCCCCAGTACAAGAAGTGTGATACAGTGCTTCCAATGCCACAGAAGCAGATATCAGTTTAAAGCCAGGAAAAATACAATACCATGAATAAACAGGAATAAAGGAAAATAATGACCATAGAGAATTATTATGGTGACAGGGGAGATCAAAACAAATTCAGGAGAGGACAACATTGTCAATATATCCATATCTGAAATCTCAAAGGGGAATGTGAACTGGACTCAGGCCCAAAAATCCTGCTTGGAAGAGCTAAAGAAGGATTTTAAAAGTCAAATAAGATAGAAGAAAAATGGAGAGTTTCTTTAAAAATACAGTTGACAAAATGAGAAAAAAAGTACACTGAAGAAAACAACTTCTTAAAAAGTAGAACTGGCCAAATGGAAAAGGAGGTACAAAAGCTAACTGATGAAAACAATTCATTAAAAATTAGAATTGTAGGGGTGCCTAGGTAGCACAGTGAATAGAGCACCAGCCCTGGAGTCAGGAAGGCCTAAGTTCAAATCCAGCTTCAGATACTTAACACTTACTAGCCATGTGACATTGAGCAAGTCACTTAACCCCAATTGCCCTGCCCTCACCCTTCCAAAAAGCAAAAAAAAAAAAATTAGAATTGTGAAAGTGGAAGCTAATGACTCTGTGAGACATCAAGAATTGGTCAAACAAAATCAAAAGAATGAAAAAAATAGAAGAAAATGTAAAATACCTCACTAGAAAAACAACTGTCCTAGGAAATAGATCCAGGAAAGAATTATTGGTCAAAATGTAAGCTATGATCAAAAAAAAGAGCTTGGACTGCATCTTTCAAGAAATCATCAAGGAAAACTGTCTTTAGGTCCTAGTACCAGAAGGTAAAATAGTCATTGAAAGAATCCACTGATCACCTGAAAGTGATCCCAAATTTAAAATGTCAAGGAATATTGTAGCCAAATTCCAGAATTATCAGATCAAAGAGAAAATACTTCAAGTAGTTAGAAAGAAACAATTCAAATGTTGTAGAACCACAGTCAGGATTACATAGGAGCTTGCAGCTTCTACATTAAATGATCAGAGGCTTGGAATATGATATTCCATAAGGCAAAGGAGCCTGGATTATAACCAAGGATCAACTACACAGCAAAATTGAGTATAATCTTTCAGGGGAGGAGATGGACATTCAGTGAAATAGGGGACTTCCAGACCTTCCTGATGAAAAGACCAGAGCTCAACAGAAAATTTGGTCTTCAAATAGAAGACTCAAGTGAGGCATAAAAAGGTAAACAGGAAAGAACAAAAGCAACATATTATTCAATAAAGGGAAAACTTTGTATACCTACATGGGAAGATGATACTTGTAACTCTGGAGAACTTTATCTTTATTATGGCATTTAGAAAGAATATACATAGTCTGACTGTGTGGCTATAAGTTGACTTTGATGTAATGATAAAAACTTGATTAAATGATGAAAAAGGATTATAATGGGAAGAGGAAAGGAGGAAGCAGAAAAGGGAAAATTATATCACATGAAGAGTCACAAAGACATATTACAGTAGAGGGAAAGAAGAGAGGGAGAAGACCATTGTTTGAACCTTACTCTCATTGTGTTTGACTCAAGGAGGGAATAATTTACTCAGTTAGGTATAGAAATCTAACTTGCCATATTGGCAATAGGAAAGGAAATAAAAAAGAAAAGGGAGGTGGTAGATAGCAGGGAGGGAAATAGTAGTAAGGGAAAAGGGGAAAAAAAGGAGGGGGCTGACAGAAGGGAGGGCAGATTGAAGGAGACAGTGGTCAAAAAGATTCTTGGACATCACATTTCTCCTTCAAAATTGCCCTATCAGAGCAACTAGGTGGTGCAGTAAAGAAGCAACCAGCTCTGGAGTCAGGAGGACCTGAGCTCAAATTTAGATTCAGACATTTACTAGCTATGTGACCTTGGGCAAGTCACTTAACTGCAATTGGGGAAAAAAAGCCCTGCAAAGTAAATAGAAGAACTATTGTCCCTTTTTTTTTATGGATGAAGAAACAATTTCCAAGAGATAAAGCATCTTGCCCAAATCCACAGGTAGCAAGCAGTATATTTAACAACTTGAGATCAGGGGTCTGACTACAGGGGTCTTTATCTGAGTTAACAAGCTTCAGTTCTTGTCTATGCAGAGCATGAAGCAAAGTAATAATTCTTGTTGATTGTAATAATTACTTTTCCCTTGTTAGTCAATGTTATAGTTTCAGTTTTCCAGACTCTCCAGTGAATCCAACCTTCCCACCCACTTCTAAAGACCTTTTGAGACCTGCTTCCCCAATTAACCCCTTTTACTTCATGAACATATAAAGTGAAATTGAATGAATGTTGATAGTGTGGTGGAAAATGCCAGGGAGGAAGAATGCCCATGTTCTCTCCTAAAATTTGACATTAACTCTCTGTGGGACCTTAGATCACTTACTTGACGTCCCTGTGACTCAGTTTCTTCATCTGACAATTGAGGGCGCGGATCTAAAACATTCCTCTCCTATCTCAGAAATTCATTTATTATAATGAAAGGGGTATATTTAATTTTAGTCAATTATAAAAAAATCACATTATATTTGGGATTTTGATTCTTACTATGCTGAAATCACTTTATCACATCTTTCTTCCACTTGAGATTTAAATGAATTAATATAGGGAATATTAATTAAAGGAGAAGATAAACATTTCCCCACTTCTCCACTGCATCTATCAATCTATATCCTTGATTCTATCCTATATTTCCTGATGAGTTAGCTACAAACTCATAAATTACATTTAAGTTTGATAAAATTTGGTCCTGTATCGACTTCTGAGAAATAAGTAGGATATTATTGCTTTCTTCAACAGCAAGACTTGACAAATTTTGGGGGCAGCTAGGTGGTGCAGTGAATAGAGCACCAGCCCTGTAGTCAGGAGGATCTGTGTTCAAATCTGACCTCAGACACTTAACACAAAAACTAACCATTTGACCTTGGGCAAGTCACAACCCCAATTTCCCTACCTTCCACTCTCCAAAAAAATGTAAAAAAAAATTTAAAAAATAAAAATAAGATGACAAAATTTTAATTTTGTGGGAAATACATTAATCTTTCGTACTTTCATCTTGCCATGGTAAAACTCTTCCCTATTCTTGTTTTTTTCCCCTTCAAGCAAACACAAAAAAATATAGCACAAGTATTTATCCCAGATATTTTACTGATGATTTGGAATATTTTGTTGCTATAAAGAAAACAAAACCAGATGTAGAATTAAACGAAAATGTATCAGTGCAGAAATAGAGACAGCATTGTTATAAATTCAATACAATTTTCTGTGCAATCATATTAATTTTGGATGCATTCAGAACATACATAAAATGAAATTTGGTCTGCAGAATATAATTTTAATGTACTAATTTATCTACACATGGTATATAGATTTATTACAGCATGAGCTTGCCATTTGAATCTTGTCCTGGGAGATGTTTTTGAGGAGAATGTGGGAGGGATATGGATATAGATGATCACATGACAATTTTGCTTCTTTTCCCATAATCCCAGAACCTTTCTCTTGTCCATATTTATCCCTCAGGGTGACCAAATTCAATGACTGAGACTCTCAGGAGAACCCCCAAGGAGTCCTAGTTGACTTCTAATGAATACAGGAGAGCTGTCAAGATTAATTCTGATTGTAGAAAAATCTTAAAGCAACATTTCCTGGCTCCTTTTCTTCATTTATATTCTCACATTGTTTGGAGAAACAAACAATGGATAGGCAGTGGAGGAAGGAGGAGAATAACAGATGGCAAAAAACAAAAAACAAAAAACCTACTATTTTTGCAATTTGGTTGGTGAAAAAGAGCCCCTAAAACATTTTCTGGGAAGCTCCCTCTACATATTTATGAAAAATATTTGAAAGAACCTTGTATTGGGGAGAATTATTTTAAGTATTGGAAAGAACTATGAGAAGGAAGTAGGATGAACTGAATATTTCAGGCATTTAGGTGGCTCACTGGATAGAAGACTAGACAGTCCTCTAGTATGTGGTATGTGGGGTGTTCAAGGAGGACTAGCATCTCTTGTGTGAAGGCTTTTCAAACCCTTTTGAGGGATGTTTCAGGGTCTACTGGCATTCAATTCTCATCTGTGGCTCCAAGAAACCATAGTGTATGCAGTGCCTACACCCTGCTAAAACTGTCTTGGCAGACAAGTTAAATTATGTTGAGGGTAACCAATGGACCTTAAGTCTGAGTTAGGGTCGTGTCTACCCCAGACTTCCTCTAATGCAATTGGCATATGATAGCAATTTGTTCCAATGGCTATTAAGGGAGCTGAAGCAGCCAACATCTATGAAGATGCCAACATCAACCAGAGCATCTTGGGCCATTGTCTTGTTTTGTCTTGCCATTGGACTTCTATGACTCTGGAAGAGATAGTGAAGCTTATGACTTTGTGTAACTCTGACTTACTTAATTCCAAGTCAAAGTCAAGATAGCACCTCCTGACATTGTTGGTCCTCTTTGAAAATGAAGGACAGAGAACAGGCAGTCAGAAAAACTTGAATTCAAATCCTGCCAAAGACATTACTTAGCTGTGTCACCCTGGTCTTAACCTTTCTCAGCCTTAGTTTTCTCATTTGTAAAATGGGTAAAGTAATGGTAAATACTTCCCAAGGTCATTGTCTCTATCAAATGAGATGAACATATGTAAAATACTCCACAAATCTTACTTATATAAATACTAGCTTTCATTATCTTAGTTTGAGGCTCATTAGCGCGCGCACACACACACACACACACACACACACACACACACACACACACACACACACTACTACACCTACATAGCCCCAGAGGAATAACTAGTGTGGAGTCACCTGGGACTTTTTCTTTTCTTCAGGTTGTTCACATTTAGAAGGTGCTGATAGCATTTAAATTCTTTCAGCAGTGTAGAAACAACTGATCTCAAGAGATGACCAGAACTATTAATGAAAATATAGTTAAAATAGGAAGCTGTGTGCTCCCTTTGTTTGCCACTCTACAGATCAACTCACTATTTTTTGGAGCATTCTTTATTTCATGTTGCTTACCTTTAACATCTTGTGAAACTTGCCCTGCTGCAAGAAATGCTAGTTATGGCTCTGCATGGATAATGCCACACAGACACAAATGGCTAAACAAATGCTCATGCATTTAACAGCTGTCTCTCATAAACAGAATTGTATATGTAACTATTCTCATACGCTGTCCCCACTCACTTTTTAAAGTCCCCATTTGGAATCATGTATACACACAGACACAGACAGAGTCAGAGATACACAATTAGGTATCATATATTTAAAGGGAGTGAGTAGATTGTAAGATGGACCATAAGGAGACAGAACAGACAAGTAGGCACAAGAGAGAAAATGCTTTCTTATCAAAATAAATTGGTTCTGCTATGAAGATAAGTCTGAGACAAGATTTCCAGCTTTAAAATGATGAGCTATTCCCAGTTATTCATATTTGCTTCATTTATTGTAAATTATATAATATTTGATCTTTATTTCCCAGTTCAAACCTGTGCAACCACTATTACCCTTCTTAGGGCTGTACTGTCCCCAAAGCAGGTGATAGCAAGTAGAGACAAGGCATGGTATGCTCTATTTTGCCAGATACAACTATTGAAATCTACAAGGAAAGCCTATGATTTTCAGAGGTAACTTCCAAGAAGAAAGGTTCCCAGCATATTTAATATTATGTGGTATACTCATGTTTCCATGACTCCTTGAATTTTAAAAAATGGTATTCTATAGGGAATTAGACATATTCATCCACTCACACTTATATCAAAATAGAATTGCATTAATAAGCAATTATAACACATTAATACAAATATAAACAAGTATATACATACACATGCATTAATCATACATACACATACACACATTTGTACATGTGTATAAAGAGCAACTAGCCAACGAGAAACCAGTTCTGGGAACATGTCCAGAAGCAGGCTTAGTAAACATCCACATGGATTTCCTGTGTATCTTCCCAGACTGAAGTCTGATTGTCCAGTTCCCCATTTTATATATGTGTGTATGTGTATATATACACATATATTAATGTATTTACACACATGTACACATACCTATACAATACTGTCATTCACCAAAAACTGTATATGCTTAGCTTGGAGAAATAAGGTGTCTTAAGAAGAACAAAAAGAGAGTCTATAGAGGAGTCAAACATTTGTAGAAGTTGCAGAGGCATGGTGCTACTCTTGGTGTGAACAAGAAATTTGTAAGTCTCCAAAATGCATGACGTCTTCCTGAGGGGTCAAACTGAGATCTGTTAATGACCTTGCCTTGAAACATCTGCATCCTGGGCCATCTCCAGTTGTCCAGATTTATATCTGGCACTGGATCCATATGGTTCTGGAGGAGAGAGTGAGGCTGGTGACTTTGCACAGCCCTCCCTCACTTAAATCCAATTCACTTGCATGTCATGGCATCATGTCCCTGATGTCATGTTCCTCTTTGAGAACAAAGGATAAACAGCAAACTATCCATTCCATTTAGCATTTGCCTATCCACACACATGCACAGCAAAACCACATATGCATGTAGGTCCACCATTAATACAAATGAAGATTCTCTGAGCTGGGGATTTATTTCTAATTTTCTTAGTCTGAACATTTATGCAGGCTTCAGGGAATCACTTCAGTGTGAGTCCACATGCAGTTCCTTCTTGTGACATAATCATAGGGCTTGATTCAACAATCACAAGTCTAGTTTTTGGTTTCATTATTAAAAACAAAACAAAACAATATTCAAAAAATTTAGCATATATTTATATCTGAAAATATGTTTCTTACCTCTGTGTCTCTAATGGAATGATACTTGCTAGATTCTTTGTTTTGTTTTGGTTGATGGCTTGAGATTTAAGAATTGTTTCTATCCAGACCAAGTCAATCTTGCCAACATAGCTGAATTCTTTCTATAAACAGAAATCCACAGCAGTGAGTTCATCTTGGATTGTGGAGGCCTTAAATGTATCTAGGGTATCATAGGGTATGCGGAGTCAAGAGAATGACATTCTTTGCCATCCACAAAAGTGATTACCAGCAGTTGGAGAATACTAATGCCTCTTTGCTCCCATTTCGGGCTTGCTCTCCTCCACATCCAGGGAACAGCCACCTTCATGTACTTAAAAAAATTTCTCCTTCATAAATATCTTAGAAAACAAAACAAAATCAAAAGAAAAATAAACCACAAAGTACATTCACTACTCAATTTCTGCCTTACATTTAATAGAGATAGATAGAGAGATAGATAAATAGATTGATAGAGATATATAGACAGATAGATAGATAGACATACATATATATATCTCTACTGCTATATATTTTTTTGCTTTTTTTTAAAAGAGGGCAATTGGGGTTAAGTGACTTAACCAAGGTCACACAGCTAGTTTTTGTGTTAAGTGTCTGAGGCTAGATTTGAAAACAGATCCTCCCTGACTCCAGGGCCGTTGCTCTATTCACTGCACCACCTAGCTGCCCCTTATCTATATTATTTTTTTAGAAATTATTTATTTTTAGTTTTCAGCATAGATTTCCATAAGATGTTGTTACAATTTTTTTCTCCCTGTCTTTCCCCTACCCCCACCCCCAAAGGAGCAAGCCTACTGAATACCCCTTCCCTCAATCTGTTCTCTCTTATATCCTTCCCCATCACCCCATTAACTTTCTAGCAGGGCAAGATGAATTTCTGTACCTCAGTGCCTGTATATCTTATTTCCCAAAAACAAATTTTTTAAACATTTGCTTTTAAAACTTTGAGTTCCAGATTTTTCTCCTTTCTTCCCTCTTCCCCCTGGGAAGATAAGCAATTCAGCATAGGTTGTACATGTGTACTTACCCAAATCATTTCCATAGTAGTTATATTTCCCTCCATCCTATTCCACCTCCCCACTTGTTCTAGTTTCTCCTTTGACCCTATCCATTTTCAAAAATGTTTTCTTCTAACTTTGTTCTATTCTCTCTTTTGACCCTATTTTCAAAAATGTTTGCTTCTAACTACCCTCTCCCCCAATCTGCCCTCCCTTCTATCATACCCCTTCTTATCTCCTACCCCCTATTTTCCTGTAGGGTAAGATACTCAATTTAGTGTGTATGTTATTCCCTCCTTAAGCCAAATTCAATGAAAATAAGGTTGTCCCATTCCCTTTCACCTTCCTGCTCTTCCCATCCATTGTAACAGTTTTATTTTGCCTCTTTTATATGAGATAATTTACTCTACTCTATCTCTCCCTTTCTCCTCCCAATAAATTCTTCTCTCACCTCTTAATTTTATTATTTTAGATATCATCCTTTTATATTCAACTCATCCTGTTCCTTCTGTCTATGTATGCATGAACATTCATATGCCCACACTCACATATATATCTGTATACACATATACTCTCCTATACATACATGTGTGTATACATATGTATTCCCTTCAACTATCCTCACACTGAGAAAAGTCTTATGAGTTAAATTTATCATTTTTCCATGTAGGAATGTAAATATTTCAACTTCAATAAGTTCCTTATGATTTGTTTTTCCCCTGAAGCATTATACTCATAACATATTATGAGTATATTATATTGCAATATATTATATTCATAATTTATAATATAGACTCATAATATATAAATAATATGTAATTTTTATGTGAATGAGTTTTACCAGGGTGTGTTCCTGGTTTGTGTAGATGGCGGGTAAGGTGTGAATATAGACAATAGAAGATGGATGTGAAAATAGTTGAGTAACTTCAAAATTTAGTAGTCATTCAGTCAATCAATAAGTTTTTGCTCTTATTATGAAATAATGAAGAGAAGCACTTCGCTAAATTTAAGGATACAAAGAAAACCCCAAAACAGTATGTGCTTTCAAAGGCCTAACATTCTAATAGGGCAGATAAATAGGCAGATAAAACTCAAGTAGCTGGGTATAGTACAGCCTTTTGGTAATTCTTGCTACAGTGTAGGATAAAGCTGGTAGACCATTTGAGCTCTGGAATTCTGAGCTACAGTAGAGCTAAAGCTAACTGAGTTTCTACACTAAGACCAGCACAAGTATGTTGAGTCCCTTGGGGGGGGGGGCACCAGGTTGCCTAAGGAAGGAAACCTGCCCAGGCCCAAAATGGAACAGATCCAAAATTCTGTGCTGATCAATAGTGAGACTGGGTCTTTTAATGGCTGTTGCACTTCTAGTTTGGGTGAGATAATGAGATTTAGTATCAAAAAATAATACTAACAATAAATATAAAAATAATAAAAATAAACATAAAAATGAAAATTAAAAATATATACATGACATATGTACTGTAGATGGAATTAATATTGGAGGGAAAGACACTGATAGCTAGAGGGATGGGAAAGACCTCAAATACATAGACAACCTAGTCAAATTTATAAAAATAAGAACAATTCCCTAATTGATGTGGTCAAAGGATAATTGATAAATGTACAAAATAGGGAGCTTTTCAATGAAGAAATCCAAACTATCTATAGTCATATAAAATGATCTAAATTGCTATTAGGGAAATGCAAATTAAAACGACTCTGAGATACCACTTCAAACCTATTAGAAATGACAAATGCCTGAAGGGATGAGAGAAAATAGGTACACTAACGCACTGTTGGTACAATTGTAAACTGGTCCAGCCAATTGAGGGAACAATTTTGAACTACATCCAAAGGACTATAAAACTGTGCATGCCTTTGTTCGAGTAATGTCAAGACTAGATCTGTACCTCAAAGAAATCAAAGAAAAAGGAAAAGAGCTATATGTATAAAATATTTATAGCAAATCTTTTTGAGGTGGCAAAGAATTGGAAATTCATCATTTGGGAAATGGATAAACAAGTTGTGGCATATGATTGTGATAGAGTACTTGTTACTGTTTTTACTTCGTTCTTGAAGAGGACCATGGCATAGGAAGGTAATGCCATGACTTGCAAGTTAATTGAACTTAAGTGAGGGAGGTGTGTACAACGTCACCAGCCTCACTTTCTCCTCTAGAGTCATCTTGGTCTAGTGGCAAGATATAAATCAGAATGACTGGAGATGGTTCTGGATGCAGTGGGAGACCCTGGCCTTTTTAAGTTGAGGTCTTTGCTTTTTTATTGTATTATGTTATAGAAATGCTTGTTTTATTCTATAAAAATAAAATAAAATTAAAACCATAAAGGATAAATGAAGAAAGACACTATGTGCATCCAGAGAAAGAACTCATAAATAGAAGTATGCATAGAGTAATTTTAAATATATACCTATTTATATCTAATGGTGGCCGTCTCTAGGCAGAGGGGAGGGAAAATAAATCTTCGTGATAATTTTGTTGTATATTTGAAAAGAGCAGCAAATTGTGCATAGTAGATTTTCAGTTTCATGTGTACTCATCTTTTTTAGGTCTCAGTTTGACTGAGGCAGTGCCCTTTCAGTGGACTTGTTAAGAGATAAGACAAAGAGCTACATGACCTACCTCTGAGATGCCCTTGAGGGACAGAGAAAATAAAATTTTCCTTTATATTGATTCTTGAGTGGTGCTTATGGGTTTGGCTGAATGTTCTGGGGCAGGGGTGGGGAACCTGTAGTCTTAAGGTCACATGTGGCCTTCTAAGTCCTTAAGTATGATCTTTTGACTGAATCCATATTTTACAGAAAAAATCCTTTTATTTTTATTAACACATTTTTGTCTTTCATATTTTATTTATTTTTAAAATGAGCATATTTAAAATACTAAAGAGTAAAAAAAGTTTCAATGAAATAATCCTTCCAGATTGACAGACACAGTTAAAACATTAGTAAGCCATAAGGGCTAAATTGATGTCTGCTATGCTCATTACTTAGTTCTAACTTCCCCCACCTGACTGGCACCACTACCACAAGAGGCTGGTTGGTGAGAGTTTATGGTGGTTGAGTACTCTGATCTGTTATCAGCTTTTGACAGTGGTGCATTGTGTTTCTGTTTGAAGAGGAATTTGTGAATAGTTGCCTAGCACAACAGTGTTTTTCAAAATTCTGTCTGAGAAGATCAAAAGAACATTGGAGGAAGAACAAAGTTGTTTTTTTTTAATGAGGATTGAGAATCACAATATTATCTTGTTGCTACTAAAGATAAGATGATTTGCTTGCTTTGTGATACTGCAATATGAATATTAAAGAAATTCAATGCTCATCAGCATTATAACACTCAGAAGGACCACAGATATTTTAAGTTAGAGGGAGAGGTAAGAAAAGTTGTATTGCAGAAATTAAAAGATGAAAAGCAAAAGCAAAGACAGGTCTTTCAAGCAGCAATAAGACCTGGAAATAATGCATCTGAAGCAACTTAGAAAGTAGCTTATGTACTTGGGGGGGAAAGGAAAGCCATACAGTGATGTAGACACTGTGAAAGAATGCATTGCTGAAGTTGGAGGATGCATAGACCCAGTTAACATTTCAAAGTACAAACAACTGCCTCCTTCAGGGAGAATCATAATGGATTGGCAGTATGAATTAGCCTTGAACTTAACAGAACAATTTAATGCAATATTTCAAAGAGAAAATATGTATTATTTAATCACTTTGGGTGAATCAACTGATGCCATTGACTTGGCACAAGTTTTATATTTCATTTGGGCCATGACAGAAGATTTTCTTTGCTATGAAGACTTACTCTTTTGGGCACTCTTGTGAACAGAACATGGGGAATAAATATCTTCAATAACTTTCAAGATAAATGTCATGAAGTTGAACTGAAAAAGCTATTTTTTTTTCAAAACACTTCTTCAAAAGGAAATTTTGGATGATTTTTCCCCCATTTAGCAAAGGTCATTGATGAATAGGAAGACATACACAAATCATTTGAAGAATACATGCTGTTGTAGACCTATTAATTGGAGTATACAATAAAAGTTTCACTGACTTTGAGAATCTTGACATCATACTCAAATTAGCATTTCAGTCTCACCTAGTTGATATCACCAAAGTACCTAAGGAACTATAGGAGGAATTGATTGAGCTCTCAGTAGATGCCATTTTAAACTCATTGTTTGATGCAAAGAAAGATCCAATTGAAACATGGAAAAATGCAGTAGAATAACAATACCTTTGGCAATATGCCCCCAAAATGCTTCCTTGCTTTTCAGCCACTTATAGTTGTGAATCTATATTCCCCAACCTAACCCAAATCAAGATGCCCTTAAGGCCACAAATGACTGATATGCATTTAGAGGATCAATTGAAACTGGGGGACTCCATGCTGTAACCAAATATTCAAATGCTTTCCAACAAAAAGCAGATACATGTCATTAAAAGGTTAGTTAACTTTAAAATTAACAAATAGTTTCATTTTTTGAAATTAAGTACATAGTAGAGCCTTACAAAATAATGTACATTTCTAAGTATATCTAATTGAAGTTTCTTGAATATGGCCTTATTTGGTTAAAGCTCAGTATTAATGAGGGCTTCCAACATGAAAAAGTCAGGATCAATGGAAGAATTTTGCTGATCCCTCTCACAAAATGCAGTTGTTCGTAGGGAATATTAATGGCCATTGGAGAATAAGCATCCTGGAGAATAACTACCATGCTACTCTCACAAGGAGAGCAGAGATTAAAGATTGAGTCCGTTAGCAATATAGGAATGGGCTGTGATCCTATGTTGCAATGGGGATGAGATCATACAATTCCATTGTCCAGAGATGATACAGCAGCTTGTGCCCAACGGTCCAACGGTACTCTTTGTGCTGGTCAGAACATCTGCCAATAAAGAATTGGTATGATATGTTGTTCTTGACCTCCTTTTAATTGGCACATTGCTTATATTGGTCCTCTTCCTCCATCACAAGACAAGAGGCTTTCTCTACGCAAAATAATATCTATTTAGTAGATGAGATTGTAGCACCAATTGCCTGCTTCTGTAGCAGTCACCACAAAGAATGTTACAGAACATATCCCATTCCCCTATGGACCCCTGTGACCGTAACCTTTTAGGGGAGTAATTTTACTGCAAAGAATGTCCAGTATTAAGCCTATTGCCATAAAATTCACTGAATTTTCCATCTTTTTACCATTTACCATCCCCAGGAAGCTGGTGTCACGAAATGATACAATGGAGTTTTCTTTTTCTTTTTTTTTGAGGGGGAAAGGCATGGAAATTGGGGTTAAGTTACTTGCCTGAGTTCACACGGTTAGTAAGTGTTAAGTGTCTGAGGTCACATTTGAACTCAGATCCTCCCGACTCCAGGGCCATTGTGCCACCTAGTTGCCCCTACAATGGATTTTTAAAACATCAGCTGTGTTATCATACTTGGGATTATCAGGATTGGATATTGTTTCTTAGAGGATGCAACTTTGATAAATCAGCACTATGCCAAGAAAGGGGAGGATCTTTCACTACCATGCTTTCTTAGAACCAGCCATTGAGATGCCACACCTGACTAGGACAGATTGCTCTTGAATCTAATCCCAATTGGCCCTCTCCAACCCTTCCCTCTTTTATTCTCTGGCTCTAGATTGCTGAACTTTAAGGATTTTGTTCCCTTACAAGGATATATGTGTATATATGCATATATATATGTATGTATGTATGTATGTACATACATGTGTGATATATGTGTGAGCTCAAAAATAGTTCATGGGTCCCCTAATTGGAAAGGCTTCCTTTATCACAGGATTGTTGAAAGCTCCCTCCTAGTAGGAATTTGGATAGCTAGTGGATAGACTCAGTAGACAGAGTGCTAGATCTGGGGATAGGAGGACCTGAGTTCAAATCCCACCTCAGACACTTGCTAGTTATGTAAGCCTGGGCAAGTCACTTAACCCTGTTTGCCTAAGCTTCTCATTTGTAAACTGGACTAGAGAAGGAAATGTCAAACCACTCCAATATCTTTGCCAAGAAAACCCCAAATGAGGTCATGGAGAGTCATATACACCTGAAAATGACTCTATAATAGCAATAGAAAAGGCATTTGGGGAACGTATGGATGGAATTACTGGGATGGGGCTTTGCCTTTTAATATTTTTGATCATTGTTAAGTCATTTCAGTCATGTATGATTCTCTGTTGCCCCTTTGGGGGTTTTCTTGGTAAAGATATCAGAATATGGGGAGGTTAAAAAATATCTCGTTATAATCATGGTGGGTTGGAGTTAACTGGAGAAAAAGGGATCTATCCCAGGGAGGGGAAACTGGCCACTGTGTAATTGAAAGTGGGAGGAAGAGCACATTGCAAAGTCTGTCCTACTCCTTTATGGGCAATCCTTCCCAGTATTCTACAAGTCTAGAAACTCCAACCTTAAAAATGTTAAGCCTGAGGATGGGTAAGGGTGTCAAAGGCATTTTCTTGAACTACAATTACCTGTAGGCCTCTTCCTCATGTTCCTGATTTTGGTGACTGAGGAAGGAGAGCTGTAATTTACATCCTTATTCATGAATTATGTGGTTCAATGTTTAATTATTAAAGTAGATTTAACTGGATTTTATGGTTTGCAAGTGCTTACTACATTAAAAAAGTAACAAAACAAAACATTAAGTCTAATGGCTAAGCCAAAATTAGGCTTATCCAACAGTATCCTTTCTCTGCTCATATGTATATTCAGCTTATGTTATGTTTAGCCTGAACAAAAGAAGACAAATGTAGGGGTGGGAGGTAGCGAAAGACATGATTTTGTGTGTTGTATGGAAGAGGGACTGGGCTTGTTTGGCTTGGGTCTGGAAGATCGCATCAGTACCATGGGTTGGGTGTTTCAGAGTCGGATTTTGGCAATATGAGCAAAAACAATTGTTGTTGCTGTTGCTGTTGTTGTAGTTGTGGTGTTGGTGGTCGTGTTCGGTCAGGTTCTTATTCTTTGTGACCCTGTGCAGTGTAGCACACCAATGTTGTCTATGGCATTTTTTTCTCCAAAGCTACTAGAGTAGTTTGCCAATTCCTTCTCCAGTAGATTAAGGCAAACAGAAGTTGCGACTTGCTCAGGATCACACAGCTAGTAAGTTTCTGAGGTTGGATTCGAAGTCAGGTCTTCCTGACTCCAGACCCAGTTCTCTATCCACTGAGTTACCTACCTTTCTGTCTAGGGCAAACCATTAGAATCATACTGAAGTGTAATGAGCTGCTTTACAAGACAATTAGTTACTCAACACTAGAGACCTTCAAGAGGAGTATGGATGAAACTGGTTTAAGATATTGTAAAAGTAAATTGTGATTACCCAGGAATCTTTCATTTTAAGATTCTGTGATAAGCCCATACAATTGCTGGTAGTCAAAAGGGGAAAAGATGTGCATTTGTCTACTTGATAGATCAATCTCATAACAAGATAATGTTAGCAATGTAATATATAATATATAAAATAAGTATGCATTTATATAACTGTGTAGATATATACACAGAGTAAATAAATATGTCTATAATATATATACAAATTTATATATTGTATATAGATATATTTATGTAGATATCTCTTTCTGTATATCTATCTCCATTTATAGGTATTTCCCTATATTTCTATCTCCATATTGTCTAATCTATCTATCTATCTAACAATTTATCTATCATCAGAGTCTAAACATCCATATTTTTTTCTACATAGAAGAACAATATCTTGAGATCTGCCATAGTAAAATGCTGGAGAATCCTAACCACAAAAGCATTGGCACAGGGGCGACTAGGTGGTTCAGTGAATAGAGCACCAGCCAGGAGGACCTAAGTTCAAATCCAGCCGCAGACACTTAACACTTACTAGCTGTGTGACCTTGGACAAGTCACTTAATCCTAATTGCTCTAAAAAAAAGGCAAAAAAAAAGCGATAGCACAGTTTTAGAAAGACTAAATAGGCTGGTTACACATTGCATAAACCCAATAAACCCTAGTGATCACTATTTGTGAATATTTCAATACTGAGTCTGTGAGATTGCAATAAGATCATGGACCCTCTCTAAACTTTATATTTTCCCCAGCTCCTAGCATGGCGTTCTATACATAGCAGTCATCCAAATGTTTGTTCCATTAAATTGCATTGTTTAATTCAATCTAAACCAAATAATCAAATATTATCAATTTTTAAGTGATTAGAAGATAGAAAGAAAAGGGAATGAAAAAAACTTCATAAGCTACCATTCTTTAGTCCTTCCACAAAAACGATTATAACACATAATAATAGCAATTCATGTGATACTTTAAAATTTACGAAGCAATTTTTTCACAGCAAATTTTTAAAGTAGGTTGAACAAATATTTATTGTTCTCATTTTATTGATAACAATACTGGAATTATAATATTAATAATGGTATGCTAAACTAGCAGCTATATTTATATTTCTATGTCTATTTAGTCACATATACATGCAGAAATGCAGCTATATATACGTAGACATACACACGCATTCATTGACATGAACATACACGTATATGTATGTACATATCTATATATACACAATAAGTCTATCTGCATACACACAAATACATGAAGCAGATAGATGATGCAGTGGATAGAATGCTGGGCCTGAAGTCAGGAAGACTTATCTTCCTGAGTTCAAATACAGCCTCAGATGCTTACTAGCTGTGTGACCCTGGGCAAGTCACTTAATGCTATTTGCCTTAGTTTCTCCATCTGTAAAATGATCTGGAGAAGGAAATGGCAAAGCACTCTAGTATTTTTGCCCAGGAAACCCTAAGAGGGCTCATGAAGAGTCAGACACAACTGAAATAAGGTTCAACTACAAACCACACAGATATAGGTGTTTATGCATACATGAATATATAAATTGAACTCTGTGTGTGTGTGTCTCTCTGTGTCTCTGTCTCTGTTTCTCTCCATATTTGCATGAATTTACATATATTCACATAATTTTCATACACACACACACACACACACACATACACATTAAATACAACAACTGGATCTGGTATTCTATGAGTTAGAGAGCTCTGATTAAGAAACTTTCTCTTCCAATGGAAATTGCACTTTCTCTGTAATTGAGCGACTGAGAGACTTGAACCCAGATCTTCCTGATTCCAAGGTCAACTTTCTCTCTCCTATGCCTCCTTGCCTCTCAATATGCCATATTATCATATATCAATAAGTATATGTAGAGATGGATTCATATCATATATGATTTACATAACACTTCATGGCTCCTGAGTGCTTTACCATCTTTCATTGCCCTAACGAGACATGTAGGTAGCATGGTTATTATTATCACCATTTTCCAGATCAGAAAAATGAGTGGCTAAGCAAGGAAGGTTCCTACCACCAGTATTCTTCCCACTAAACCACACAGACTATCATAGGAAACCCAGCAGAGGCTTCTCAAGTCATCTGCTCTTCATCATACGGAATGTTAAACTTTACAGGGCCTCTTTCTGCCTTGTCTAATCTCTTTTCAAATCCTAATGCTGAGAGAGTAAATTCAGTAACTGCCTTGGAATATTACCATCAATGCCAAATAGCTCTTAATATTAAGTTAAGGCACTTTCTCTGCCATTTTAGATTGAGGGCTTTCATTTTTAATTTGATATTATTAAGCTTTCAAATAGCTGAATTACACTTTCAGTGGTGCTCGTATCTTTAGGGGATTTACAGAGTGACATTGGAGGCTACTCCTTTATCTCTGTTTTGCAAGACTAGTATAATAATATTAGCTCTTATTTACATACTGCTTTTCAATATACAGAGTCCTTTCCTTTTTTTTTTAATTTTGTTTATTTTTTTGGTAGTGGGTATTAAGTGACTTGCCCAGGGTCATACAACTAGTAAGTGTTTGAGGCTGGTATAGCTTCCTTAAAACAGCTCTTTCATGTATGCAGAATGTACTTGTCCATTGTACTTATGAGAACACTGAGATGCATTTTAAGTCTCCTGAGCCCAGACTCCCTTTCAGATTGCAGGTACAATGTTATTTCCATTACACCACAGTGCCTCCCAAGGATAAAGAAAGTCCTCTCAATTAATCCTTCAAATCAAAAGGTAGACAGACCACACACTAGATTATCTGCTCTTTTTCAATTCTCACTAGCTTTCATTGTTTGGTCACAGACTGTGCCCTTAACTCCAGTCAGCCAGCTCACAAATAATCTCTACGAGTTACAAGGATCCATGGGTGAGACAGCATCCAAATCAGGCCAAGGAATCACTGTCATGGGATGAAGGAGAGGCATGGGTGGTTAGGGTATTGGGCTTGGAATCAGGATGGGCTAAGTTCAAATCCAACTCAAATATTTACTTTTTTTCCCCTTGGGAAATTATTAACCTTTTTGGATCCTCATTTTCTTCAACTGAAAAAATCAAGATAATGATGATATCTGTCTCATGGTCTTATAATGAGAGTCAAATCAGATTAATATATGTAAAGTGCTTAGAAAACTCTAAAGTTCCATGTAAGTAAGTACCGGTCATTAATTGTAACTTTTTTGGGGGAAGGGGTAAGGTAGACTAGACCTGTGGTTTCAAGTCACAGAGAGCTATGGCCTCTGAGAGGTTAAGTGACTTGTCCATGGTCATACAGCCAGCATGTGTCAGATATAAGTTGTGGACCAAGATCTTTCTGACTACAAGGCTAGCTCTCTATTCATAATGCTATTTTTATATTTGTAAACTAGGACATTATTTGCTCTACAGATATAATCCAACAGTGAACCAGGCAGGCCAAGTTGTAAATTACCATATAGCCTGAGGGTTATGTCAGTTTAGGAGCTGTTAAGAACCTATTACCCTTCCTTTTGTCCTGGTGGCCATTCTCTAGAAACTTGTTGTTGAGCCTTTGATCTTGAAGATGACTAATGACTTCAGGAGGGTGATATCTTAAAAGTGAATTGGGTTTAAGTGAGGCAGAACGCTGCAAAGCCTCACTCTCTCCTTCAGAGTCAGTGGAATCCAGTGACCAGACATAGGTCAGGATGACTAACTATGGCCCCCTCTAGCAGCTTAATTATCTGTGGAGCATGGCTTTCCTTTTCTGGCATATTGCTTCCCCTCCCTTAGTAGAGGTATGGTTTCTTCAGGCCCAGCACAGGCTGCTCCAAGCTTTCCAGGGGAAATAACTATTGCCTTACTCACTTCACCATTGGTTTTACTGGCTCATGAATGCCAGGAGTATCTAGTCGTGAAGACTGTCCTTTCCTTAATATAAACTAGAACCCCTAGCCAGTTTGCATTGGTGGAATCCAAGCTGGATTTTATAGCCTCTCCACAATTTAGATCTCCTCCCCTCTGGACTTTCAACCTAACTTCTCAATCTCCCTTTCAAGTAAATATTACAGGCACAGCTCAGATAGTTCTCTGGCTTCACTATAGTGTCAACCACAGAAGAAATCCAGAAAATACCACTTAAAGAAATAGTACTTCTAAATACTGGACACTCCGTTTATAGCTGGGAAGGAGGGTGGGTACTGTTTCTCCTCACCCTTTTCTGGTTGTATAGGTAAAAGAAAATACAGAGTACACAGGTCTCTCCGCTCTCCTTTGGAAGAATGCCACATACCAGTCTTACCACAGACATCATGGCTTATTGCCCGATTCATTTTAGTAGGCTTGGTATTGTCATTTACTTTCAGAACAAAGGACTTTTCCTTTCCACAGTCAGGGAGAGCATGAGGCTGCTCATCCCACAGTTTAACCCTTATTCTGGGAAAATGTAGGCTAAGGACTCCAGCTAAAGTTTCTTCTTTACCTCCATACCTTAGCTAGTCCTAAATTGTCTCCATTTTTTTTTTCATCTTTAAGGTCTTAATCCTTGGAGAATGGGTGAGATTTTATAACTCTCCCCAAATCCTTCATATAAAAAGTGCCACTGTGAAGTCCAGCTCCCACATTTATGATCCTTGCTGAGGTCTAATAGGTGTGCTACCCAGCCATGGGTTATTTAAGCACTTTCCAAATAATGATTTCAAAGCATTTTAAACATGTAATCAACACAGTATTGGGAACAAAAATTATACCTACTTATGGGCTGTGTTGCATATATAGATGCACACATAACATATAAGATATACATATATATAACATATGTATATATATATGTATCTGTGTATGTGTGCATGTGTATATGTGTATATATATATATATATATATATATATATATATGTATGTATGTATGTATGTGGAGAGAGATGAGGGGGGAACTTTTTATTAAGGATTTACTAATGCACCAGGAATTGTGCTGATTGCTGATGATACAAATATAAGCAAAGAAGACTAGCTCTTACCCTCATGGTCCTTACATTCTATTGGAGTGAAGGAAATGTATTAAGGGGGAAGGTATAGCGGGACTGAGGTACCTGACTGAGACATGTCAGAATATGTACAGGAATAGATGGAGGACTAGAACTGAGCAAAAGATAAAGTAAAAGCTGGCTTGTGGGAACCCAGGGTGACTTCTGAATCCCATTCCCAGGTGGGAAAGAAGTAGAGATGTTGAGGTTTAAGGTTAGGGTTGCTTGGGATCCCAAAATACCAATACACTGGGTCCTGCCCAAATGAATTCAACTCAAGTCTTTTCTCAGCCAAAGTAAAACAAAGTTTATTGAACTTTCAACATAATGGAATTATGCTCTTAGGGAGCCTGAGCATTTGTATCTCTAATGCCAGCAGGCCGGGTTGAACCTTGAGCCTTTGTCAGGTTAGACAGAATCTGAGCCCGATTGAATCTGAGCCCCTTCTTGGAGGCAAGATGGATCTTATATATAGAAAGACTATGGGATGGATCTAGGGGTGGTCTAGTAATCTGCAGTGATGGGAGGAGGGGTCGAGGGGTCAAGGGAGGATCTTAAAGAGGAGTCTAGGGAAGATCTTGATGGGACTGAGGTCAGGCTCCAGGAACCAAGAGAATCGGATTTCCATGGGAATCAAGGGTCGGGAATAGCTGAAGCTAATAGACAATGGAGGCTAGGCTAGTTTAAGGGTAACAGATTTGGTCGTAGATATTTTGATGGGATCTAGGGTGAGAGGTAGCTGCAAGTCTACCTGGAGATAACAGACAATGGAGGACTAGGATAGGTTAAAGATAACAGAGATTCAGTCATAGTGATAATGGAAGGCTCATAGCCTCAGAGGAATGCCACATCCAGTGGGAATATTCAAAGAGAGTTCAAGAGGGGTCCCAGAGTCTTTACCCCAATGGAGATAATGCCCCAAGAGTCATTCAAATAGCATAGCTAGAGAAATCTGGGAAATCCATCTTCTATGAAGACAAATACTATATCTATATCTGAATTTCACATCCATTGAAATTAATCAAGTTCCCCAAAGCCTACAGTCTTAAAATGCATATAGCAAAGCTAACTGCCTCATGCCAGGGCACTGCTTCAAAACTGGAAGGTATTCACTACACTTCAACACATAGATACTCCCTTTCCACCAATGGATCCTTCTTAGTTCTATTCATGTGTGAATCAGGTTCAGTTCTAGGGGATCTGGGACTCCAGATATAAGGGTTAGACTCTCATGTTTTTGGCTCTTCGCACCCTATTAGAGGGTATTATTTCAGTTTTTTTTTTAACAAAATGAGGTGTTCATAAGTCATTGAATAGATAATAGCATTAAAAACATATATCCCAGAGATAAAGTGGCTCTTATCTTCAGCTTTAGTAGGTGCTGCCTGCCCTGACTTCTTATGGAAATGTGTCTGGATATCAGGTCTTCAGGGAGGAGATGGTGACTCAGTCTGGGGCACATACCAAATCTCACATACCAAGGCCAAGAGTCCTTGTGGCTGGGGCATTTTCTGCCCTTAGGTGACCAGGAAGCTGCATCTGGCAAATATGGGCCAATAATGTCCTCAGGGCGGCTTTGTTTCCTCTTAGTGAAAATTTATCTCTGTTACAGAAGGGAAGGAAACTTGGGCCTAACCCGTGTTGTGGGGACATGCTGATAGATGTTAGTCTGTCATGCATCCCCACACTGGCACCCCAGGAAGAATTACTTAAAGCTTAGATTTCCTTGGCAGGTCTAATGCCTCTTAAAGGGTGAGCAGAAACATTGTACAACATAAATCAGGTATAGTCCAGTTATTTATTATTTTGTTTCGCCATACAAAAGAAAAGCTAAACACAGGTTTACAAGTACAAATTGATAGAAGAGCTTAAATAAAAAGCAGTAAATTATAGTTATTATTATACTTTCTTGGAAGGTTGATGCTTAAAACATCAAGATGTGAAATCGTTTGTAGAACTGCTGAAGAGATATTTTATATCTGAATTCAGGCCTACAAGGCCCAAACAATTCCTTTTATGTCCCTGGAAGCCTGGCTAGGTAGGGGTCAGGTTCTTCCATATGATGGTGGTTATCTACTCCAATTACTTCTGCTGCCAATCAGTTCTGCCAGAGGAACCCCAAAGCCCTGGCCTCATGAAGCTCATGTAGCTGCCTCCAAGGATAGAAATACTTGAAGGATTTCTCTTGAAATCTATCTCAGGATCACTTTCTAATCACCTATACTCAGGAGAGAAACACTGAGCTAAAAAGATACCTAGAAGCTCAAGGCCCAGACTCAGCTCAACCAGTCAAGTACCTGATTTAACCTGTTGGGGAGAGGGAAGGTGCTGTGTCCAATGGTGCTCTACAGCCAGCCCAAGCCAGCTTATGAAAATCATTGTTATATATTCAGGGTGAGCATTTGCACCTCAGAAACTAGAAAACACTATAACTCAGGGCTTGATTTAAGATTGTTGATTGTTTTATAAGCCAATGAGAAAATGGTAATAAGGAGATTAAATTTAAAAGTACATGATACTTTTTTCTTGGAGAACCAATTAATAATCATTTATGAAAGATTCATAGTTTCGTTGATTAAGAAACCAATGTAGAAAGAAATAATGTAGATTAAATTAAAAAGTGTATTATAATTTTTTCTTGAGACCCAGTTGTAATCATTTACCAATACACCTCCCTGACTCTCTCATGGAAATCTAGTGAAAGAGATCTGTTTGCCACATGAGAGGCTCAAGGAAAGAAAGAGAGTTAGAAGCCATCTTTGCATTTTAACTGACAGGGCCCCAACACCTAGGTGATATTATGGTATAGTGATGGTTGTAGTGGTTCTAGGGAAGATCAAGGGACCAACCAAGGAAGGCTTAATGTCATCCCAAAGAATCAAAATCTTTCAGCATTGAGTTATATGTTTTCTGAAGTGACCAGGACTAAGTGACCAGAAATAACTAAGCATTAAGGGTCTAGCCAGAGCAGACCAGAGTTGGGCAGCAGTGGTGAGGGACTGCTGCTTATTCAACATTACATGTATCTTTTAAAAATAACATGTTTCATGGCTAATACAGCTCAATATTGAGTGCTATAGTTGTTCAATCATTTCAGTCATATCTGACTCTTTGTGACCCAATTCAAGGTTTTCTTGGCAAAGATGCTGGGGTGGCTTGCCATTTCCTTCCCCAGCTCATTTTACAGATGAAGAAACTGAGGCAAACTGGGATAAGTGTCTTGCCCAGGGTCATACTGCTAAGAAGTATTGGAGGCTGGATTTGAACTCAAGTATTCCTGACTTCAGGCCCAGTGCTCTATCCACTGTGTTACCTAGCTGCCCTTATATTGAGTAGATTTCTAATTAAAATGTATATATGTTATAGTTAAATTACACTACTTAATCTGTTTTATGTTTTAAACTTTACATATTGTTTTACATAATTAACCAAATATAAGCATTTATCAAGTGCCTATTAGTTGTTTAAAACTTTTAACAGGATCTATGAGGGGAAAGAGATGTGGAAGAAGCCATTATTGATTTCAAGGAGCTTATGCACTAGACAAGGAATTAAGAGTAGCACACTTGAAACAAGAGTGATCATTTCATTTCAATACATTGAGGATCATTGGTTTCCTTTGTGTGGGTACTCTTCCCCACCCAGGTGGATCATGACCCCTGAGCAACTTAGTAGATAGTCTTTAAGAGTTTCTCAGGTTGAACAATTCATCACCCTGTAGCCAATGTGGTAATAAACCTCTTCACTTTAGCTAGGCAGGTCCTCAGATGCCATGCAATCCGTCACTGGGCCCATCTTTGAAGGCTTTCCAGCTAGGTAGAAATTGCTAGGGCCTAACCTCTGTGGGCACAGAGAAGCTAGACTTATTTCCTTTCCTTGAAGCATAGGAGCAAGATCTTATTGGAGGATTATAAAACAATACAAGGCAAATAATAAGTTGCTAAAAAGTGTATGAGACTGAGTAGAAATGCTCTGAAAGTTCAGAGTAGGTAGCCACCACAAGGAGGGCCACAGGGATTCAAAAGATTTCATGAAGGAAGTAGGACTTCGCATGGTCTTTGAGGAGGATGGGGAGAAAGGGATAGCATGAGAAAGACTTGGAGAAAAATGAGCAGAGTGGATTTTGGAGTCAGTACAGTCTCTTGACTGTCCCTTGTAGATGAAATGGAAGATGCAGAAAACCATGATGAATATTTTGGGAAGTAACATAAAGTAAAACTTGCTAACTTTTTCTAGTTTTGGTAAATTGTGCTTGGCTTTCCCACATCTTCCTGAGTAACTGGGAACTGACTGCATTTCATGGGATCAAATTGACATGGTATTTAGAGCTGGAAGCAACTGTGGAGCTCAACCTAACCTCTTTATTTTACAGATGAGGAAACTGAGGTCCATAGAGGTAAAATAACTTATCCAAGGTCCCACAGTGTCAGAATCAGGATTATAAAAACTTCGCTTCCATCTTATTTACTTACTCACATGTTTCTTCTTACTTTATTTACTTCACTTATTCACATTTTCCAGATCTGCATCCGAGGGCAGGGGTGAGGAACCTGTGGCCCTCTAGATCCTCAAGTGTGTCAAGGGTCACACTTGAGGACCTAGAGGGCCACACAGACCTCGACGCTGTAGGTTCCCTACCCATTTAGGGTATTTTTGCACCTGGGCTTACTGCTGTGAGTGGCGGTAGGGAGGCTAAGAAGTTCCTACTTTGGTGTGGGTTGGGGAAGAGAAGAAGTGCACCAGACATGGTTTTTCTTGCTGAGAGTGGGAGGAGCTTCTCCTAAATCCAGTCAGCACTCTTGGATATTGACCACTTTAGGCACCCACCACATATTACAGTAAATGTAATATTAGGTGCACTTATGAGCTTCCTCAGAATATCACTCAGTGGAAATAGGGCACAAGATCAAAGAGTGTGCTGTAATATATTCATGGAGTGAAATTTTCCATTGCAAAATCAAATCCTGGGTTATAGAAGTTTCAAGAAAGAAAAGAGGGAGTTATTCTTTTCAAACAGACTTCGCCTTCCTGCGTTATCAGGCAGCACCAAATGCTAGGTTTTCTGTCTGCTGCCATCACCATTTGTTTCACTGCTCTTCTGTAAGTCATTTTCTCTTGATTGTTTTAGCGGCTGAATTATTTTCCTAATCCTTCTCAATTAACATACCTACTACATCAAGCAAAGGAGTTGATGTGGGGGAGAAGCTGTAGAGGCTTGACATCTCCGCAGAAAGATATTTTCCCTCTCACCAATTCAAACGGAAGAACACGAGATTTTGCTGTTGATTTTGGTGTTCTGGTTTGTTTTAAGCCCTTTTTGCACATCTGCATCTCACATTCAAATGGATGTGTTTTCGAAAATGACTTGGGAGGAACAAGAACTCTGGTAAAGGTTTCTTCTCTACACCCCCCAGCCCCTTTCTTAAAGTGATCACTCAGGCAGGCGGGGAAACATCTCTGGGTTTCTCCGAGTAAACATTCCCCACTGAGTTCTTGGCCCTCAGAGAGCCCACCCCTTCAGAAAGAAATCGGATCCTGAGGCAAAATAGGTGAAGGGGGAAAAAGCAGCTGTTAAAACATTTAGATTGTTTTCTTCCCCAGCCCCCGCCAATCTCTTTCCCTTTATGTCCCCCCACCACCATGTGATCATTTCCATCCTATCTGGCTCATATGCTGGAAAACCTGGAGACCCTCTGCGCTGAGCAGGGCTATAAATGAAAGGGACCATGGAACACTCTCCAGCGTCTGCTTCCTCACAGCCATCCTCATCACCGCCCTCCTCTGTACATTCCTGGAGGAGAGTCAGAAGATTGATTGTCAAATTCCTTTGGCAGCTGTTCTCTGAGCGTGCAGCCGCAGCCTGGTTTAATTAGGAAATCAGAGCTTTTCTTTTATGTAGGTCACATCAGGTTTTGATTCTGAGCCTCATATAGCAGCAACCTTTCTGAAAAGTCAGCAATACATGTACAATTGAGAAAAAAGGGGGGGGGGATATGGCTGGGGGGCAGGAGAGAGAGACAGAGAGAGAGAAGAGAAGAGAAGAGAAGATTTTTAATATGTCCCAGAATCATTTATACCACTGAGCCACTGAGACTGTTGTTTCACTGAATGATTCAGAATCATCAGAATGAGGGGTGGTGTTTGGCACACTTTTTTTTTTTCTTAAATCATACAAGTGGTGGGAGCCAAAAGCTTCCTTTGCCTGAAGTAGAGCCAGATTAGAAAATGATTTGAGGGTGGGTGGGTGGGGAAACTGTGGTTTGCCTTTGCATCTTGCAGGTTCAATAGACTGAATACAAACTGCATTAAGGCCATTAGCTCCATGAGCTCTAACCAAAAATGAATTCAAGCTGGTGGAACAGATAGGAGGCTAGAAGTTAACAATGAAATTTCATGAACTGAAAGCCCAAGATGAGGTGGCCCTTGGGAAAATCTTGTCATGAGAATTTATAATTCACAAAGAAGTAATCCTTGGCAGACAGCCATAACTAAACCATTGGTGATTACAGGAGACAGGATGATGGGCTTAGATCTTAATATTTGTTTAAAAAATGCTAAGATTCACCTTGCAAAATCTGATAGGTGCTAGTGTAGGACAGACCATAATTGTACCTAAATTAAAATATCATAATGTCTGCTGCTTTTTGTAGTGAGGATTTTTTTAAAACTGTTTCTCCTTACCTCACCCAGGCTGGAAATGCAGCAGCAGCCATGTAAGAGCCCAATCTCAACTCCCCCATTGGCACAGAAGCTTTAACCTGCTCTGTTTTCCCAGCCTGGGCCAATTCATCCATCCTAAGACAGACTGCTATCCATTTGCTCCTAGGTATTTGCCATATTAGCAGCTAAGTAGTGCAGTATGGATAGAGTTCCAGGCCTGAACTCAGGAAGACCCAAACACTGATTCAACCTCAGACACTTAATAGTTTTGTGATCGTGGGCAAGACATGTAATCCTCTCTGTGCTTTGGTTTTCTCATTTGTAAAATGGAGATGATAATAGCATCTACCTCTCAGGGCTGTTTTGAAGATCAAATGAAATCCTGCTTGTTAAGTGCTTAGCACAGTGCCTGGTGCATAGTTGGTCCCATATAAATGTTAGCTATTAATAATAACAATAGCAATGATGATGATGATGATGATTTAATGTAGAAAACCAATGAACTTTCTCCTGTTGTAGTTCAAAACTCCAGAACCCAAGAAAATCCACTGACCTCGGCCTCCTCAGTAACAGGGCCTATCTTTCCTAACATGAGCCATCTTTCCAAGGTCTGGTAGCGATTTTGAGTCATTATTCCTCTTTTCAAACAAGCAAACAAGATCCCAATACTTGGATGGTACAGACCAGTATTTTTGTTTCTCTGAGGTTCATCCTGGAGAGAACTCCTTCCACCTATGCAGATTGGAAACCTTATTTGTAATTTAGAAATTTAGCCTGAAACATGGAGAGGTCATGTGGCTTTGACTGAGGTCACACAGTAAGTGTCTGAGGTAGGATTTCAACCTAGGTCATTTGGACCACAAGGCTAGCTCTGTGTTCAGTACACCAAGGTGGGTGATGAAATTTCCTGAATTGCCTCTCACACATGGTATGCTTTTCCTCTTCACTTCAATCTACTGGCTTTCCAAGCTGGGAGGAGAAGACCCTCAGGGTTGCTGTTCCAAAGAGAAACAGTTATGACTGACATTCAGTCTAAATCAGGAGGGCCCAAAATACAGCCATTAAGTGGAACTTGGGCAGGAATCTATTTTGATCCAATCTATGAGCTTTAGAGTGAGCTGGGTTTAAGGTTTCATGAAAGAAGAAAGAAAGAAAGAAAGAAAGAAAGAAAGAAAGAAAGAAAGAAAGAAAGAAAGAAAGAAAGAAAGAAAGAAAGAGAGAAAGAGAGGAAGAAAGAAAGAGGAAGAGAGAGGAAGAAAGAGAGAGAGAAAAAAGAGAGGGAGAGAGAGAAAAAAGAGAAAGAAAGAAAAAGAAGAGTAAGAAACACAAGAAGAGAAAGAAAGAAAGAAAGAAAGAAAGAAAGAAAGAAAGAAAGAAAGAAAGAAAGAAAGAAAGAAAGAAAGAATTCTAGACAGTAAACCCTAAGTTAACTGGGCAGCTTCCAGCCTTCAAAATTTATCTTCCATTGGAGAGAAGGAAAGGGAGAGGGAGAGGATGAGTGGAGTTACCCAACTAGATGGGTCCCCATTCAGTCAACTCTGTCTACTCACTGGTTGTTTGTCCTTCATTTTCATTTTCAAAGAGGACCATGGAGTCAGGGAAATGATGACAGGACTTGCAGTTGACTTTGATTTGAGTTAGGGACGGATGACTGTGCAAGGTCACTAGCCTCACTTTCTCCTGCAGAGCTATTTGGGTCCAGTGACCAGATCTTTCATCAGGATGACTAGAGATGGCCCAGGATGCAATAGGAGACCCTGGCCCTTTAAGGGTAAAACCTTTTTACTTACTCACTTAGAGTGAGGTAATGCCCTCAGTGAATAGGCCTCTTTAAGAAGTGAGTCAAGGGATGGCCCCTTTAATGAGAAAAAAAGAGAAACACAACTGACTTTCCTCAAGATGCAGCTCAAATCCCACCTTCTACAATAGCCCTTTCCTACTCTTCCCTCATTATTAGTGTCTTCCCACTGAATTTATTTCTTATCTGCCTTATCTATGTCTTGCACATCCATAATTGCTTGCATGTTGTTCCTACCAATAGAGTATGACCTCCTTGAGAGAGAGGAACCATTTCCTTGACTTTGCATCCACAACACTTAGCACAGTGCCTGATACATAGTAAGTATTTAATAAGTGATTGACTGATGATGTAAGGTTGCTGTTTGTTGTTGTTTGTATTGTTTTGTTTTGTTTTACTTCTGTCCAGATTGTAGATTGCTTTGTCTCTGCAAAGCCAAATGTAGCCCTACAGAATTATTTCCTCAGTTGACCTGACCAGAGGCTCTCCTGCCCAGAAGTGAATATTGCTGAAGACCAGCAGTCTAGAACCTTTTTTTTTTTCAATTAAGTGGAGATGGTTAAATGGAGAACCTCATGAAACAGCAGAATGAAGCAGGATGAGACATTTCAAGACATATAAGTCTCAAACTATTAAGGAGGAAGAGTAAATCCTATTCTCCCTCATAGGCTGAAAGTTCAATCAATTCTGAATAGTTAAGAGCTGCTAAAGTGAGAAGCCTGTCGATAGAGAACTGGTCTCTGTTCCTGCCTGGAGAAACTCAGACTCATTTGCTCATTATTCCTAGAATGAGAAAGAAACAGCATCTGTCTATTCTGATATATTTGATTAAACCGCTAAAGTGAGGGTCAGAAAAAGGATTTAGGAACCTTCAGTTCAGTTTTGGAGCTGATAGTTTGGACTTTTCTATTGACTTTGCAAACTTCTTATTGAGCTGGAAGTCTCCTAAGAACAGGGCTCTCTTTGAGATTTTTGGCAAAGGCTGCCTCTGTTTGGACACATCACTAAAATAGCTTTTCTAATGATATATTTCTGATTTCATAAGACAGTTGCTTAAATGAAAAATTATCCAAAGAAGGATAAAGTCCAAACATCTAGTCTTTGAGTCTGGATGAAAGTTAAGGTTAGGCACATTTTTAGCTTGACCTCTTAAGGAAGGAGTGAGTCAAGACATCTTCCTACTAGGACAGTTAGGTAGCAAGATTGCCATTTCTGTTCCTGGGGTTCAATTAGAACAGTCAAAATTTCTAGACCCCAGAACTAATTCAAAGAAGAAAGGACCACTCCAGCCACAGCTCCTAAGTTACTTCTGCTTTCCTTAGGTATATATGATGGTTTCACATTTGTGTTATGACTGGTAGTCAACCACAGAGGCTCTCCAAAATCTGTATTTGGTAATAGCCAAGTGTACCTGAGGAACAAAATGCCCAAGAGTATATTGTGTAGTGTTGCAATGCCCCCTTCTGTCTGCTGTCATCAGTGGGGAAATGTGCCTGGTTATTATGGAAGTTGGCATAGTCAACTGAAATTTAAGGCCAGATTATATTCTTATACATGTATGAACTGATGCTTATGGTGAGTTGGGGGCAGCTAGGTGGTTCAGTAGATGGAGCTCTGGGCCTCAAGTCAGGAAGACCTGAGTTCAAATCCAACATTATACACTCACTAGCTGTATGACTGTAGACCTCTCTGTGCCTCTGTTTCATCATCTGTAAAACAGGGGTAATAGTTCCTACCTTGCAGGGTTGTTTTGAAAATCAAACAAAATAATAATTATAAAGCACAATACCTGCCACATAGTCGATACTTTATAAATGTAAGCTATTTTATTTCTTGATGTTCACAATGATCAAAAGAAAAAAAAAACAGCACTAAAAACATCAGAAGCCATATGAAGGTGTGACCGGTTTTGATTCTAGGTGACTGCCATGGAGAGGAAGTATATTTGTTTCTTCTCTTTAGGTGGGCATTGGGCCATGGATGTAGAACGCAACTTACCCTGATATGATAGCCCTGTCAATTGGCTTTCTTTTACAATTTTCTCTTATTATAGGGGAATAGTCTTTAGGGAATGTTATTAGAAAGTAGTGGTGAGGGGCAGCTAGGTGGCGCAGTGAGAAGAGCGCCATCCCTAGAGTGAGAAGGACCTGAGTTTGGAACCGGCCTCAGACACTTAACACACACAAACAAAAAAACCTAGCCGTGTGACCTTGGGCAAGTTACTTAACCCCAATTGCCCTCCAAAAAGCAAAAAAAAAAAAAAAAAAAAAGTAGTGGTGATATTAAAATGCATCAATAAAACATTAACATATTATCTTCCCCTACCTCTTTCTTTTGATAAAACATTTTGTTTTTATATCACCTTAATGTCTGAACATATCCCTCTCTCTCTCTCTCCCTTATCCTATTATACTGCTGATGTCTTTGAGAATATAATTTTCCTGGTTCTGATTAATTTAATTTGCATCAATTCATATAAAATTTTTCTGGTGATTCTCTATATTTTTCATAGTCATTATTTCTTGAAATTCAGTGATATTACATTATAGTCATGTATCATAATTTGTTTGGTTGTTCTCCAACTGATAGACATCTCCTTTGTTTCCAGTTCTTTGCTGCCTCAAAACACTGCTATAAATATTTTGTTTTATATGGGATTGGCTAGATGGGAGATCTCTAGGTTAAGGAGTATGGATATTTTATTGGCTGTCTGCATAATTACAAATTATTTTTTTTTTACTGATTGGACCAGTTCAGAGATTTACCAACAGTACTTTAAATAACCTGTTTTTCTGAATCCTTCTGATATTTGTCTAGTTTCATTTTTTACCATTTTTACCAATTTGCTTGGCATTAAGTGAAACCTCTTTATTTATGCCATACCTTAATAGACCGTGAAAGCTTGAGAATCCTTATCCCAATTCCAATTCCACATATTTGTTGCATCCCCAGAGTTTGCCTACCTCTTTCTCTCAGGGTTCTAGTACCATCCATTGAAAAAATCAGGAGTGATTTTCTAAAGCAACTGGCTTAAGATTCATTGTTATGTTTTCCACCAAAATTATCAATTGAGAGTCAATTCAGTCAGCTAGGCTTGGTACAAAACTTCTCCACCAAGTGTCGGTGACCAACTTTCTCAAGAGAAAATACAGGTTCCAGGCAAATGTAAACCCAAACTTAGAAAGCATATGTGACCAAAGATGGTAAGTTATAGCTCCTGGCTGCTAAAAGTCCTTATTTCCCATTGGTAAGATGCTCAAGAAGTTCCCCTTATGTTTGATAAAGATGTATTCATCTATATTTGGCTTTCAATGCAGACCCTGATGTCAGCTGATGTAGGGGCATCTCTAGGACACCATTAGGAAGAGGGGAGCTTCTGCTGTCCCAAAGGCACTACACAGTATTGTCTCTTTGCTGGACTCTTTGTAAAGCTAAAATTCTTGTCTAACTTGGATTCGAACATTGCAGATATTCTCCAGACCCTTTAAAGTTGGGAGATCTTTTTCTCCCAAATTGATGGATGGTAGGTAGCAGAACTGACCCAGGGCTAAAGTCAAAGCTATAGCCTCTCCTCTCTTTTCAGGGTTTATTATTCTTTCCCTACAAAAGACAAAATATCTATTTCATATAAACTTTATGCTATACATGTCATCCCCAACAGTAAGCAAATTTCTTGAGGGCAGGACTGTTTGTTCATTTTTGGCATTGTATCTAGTTCTGGCACAGTGCCTGACACATAAGTGTTTAATAAATACTTATTGACTAATTTACCAGTTCAATGAATTGAGTAGTGCAAGTATTACTGTGTTCATTTTTTTTTTTGGTTTTTGGAGGGCTATTGGGGTTAAGTAACTTGTCCAAGGTCACACGGCTAGGTTTTTGTTTGTGTGTGCGTTAAGTGTCTGAGGTCGGATCTGAACTCAGGTCCCTCTGACTCCAGGGCTGATGCTCTACTCACTTCACCACCTAGCCGCCCCTACTATGTTCATTTTATAGATGAAATTATGACTCATCAGGTGAAGTTATTTGCTTATGGCGACATGACTAGTAAGTAGTATGGCCAGGACTAGAACCCAAGTTTCCATACTCTAAGGCCAAAAGTCCTATAGATAGTGGGAGAGGGTCAAACCAAAGTTTCCACAAATATGTATAAAGGACTATTACTAATAAGGTTCTTATTAGAATATGAAGTACATACAGAAAATATTCTATGTTGACATTTTGGACATTCATAAAAAATCCCGTAACTTTTTTTTTTTAATAGAGTCTCAGGAGGAGATTTTCTGGTACCACTGATGAGTAAGTTATATCTCTAGCTGGCTACAGGATCCTGAGAAAAGACATTAATTCTTGTCAGATTTTCCTTCTGGGGCTTTCTGTCCAGCATTCACACAGAAGCAAAGAATTGTACTTTTTACCAGCTTTTAGTGTCAGGATTCTGCAGGGCACTGTAAGAACTGAGTACTGGACCAGAAAATTATGACCTTTCCTGACTAGTGATGAGCTCAAAAGTTTCAACTCTGAGTGGGAGCTACACATGAATATTTAAGAACCTATCTAACTCCATGAGAAAGTTGTTGTTAGTAGCAAGAAACCTTTATCTCACTGTCTTTTTTCAATGTTCTCTATGGCAGAATGTATATAAAAAATATTTTCCCTTTCTCATAGCTTGGTACGTAGCTTTATTAGACAATACAAGTTTGAGCACATTTTACACAAAAGAATATGATAGAGAAACTGACACTTTGATGCTAATGGAGTAAGAACACTACCACTATCACTATCACCATGATGGCGCTAATAGAAAATGCTATGTGAGGGCAAGGGGGGAATCATAAAGGGAAGAGTCAGAAAAGAAGAAATTTTTAAAAATATGTTTATACTCAGGCAAGGCATAAGTTATCTTGGAGGAAGGAAAAAAAGGTTTCTAAGACATATGTCCTTATTATAATATACATATATTTAACATTTTTCAAATAATTGGTTTTTAAAATGTTAATATTTTGGAAGAAAACGTATTCCTATACTGTCCTGTTCAATACTGTTTTTTGGAAGGAAAGAATCCTAAAACTAAACTTATACTGGTACAAATGAGACAGTGGGGATGGATGTACTTTTGTATTAAAAACCATTTTAATAATGGAATCCACTAAGTTGTGATACAATAAATTTAGTAGCAAAAATTAAAACTCAACAATTAGGGAAAGATAACTATAAGCTACTCTCAGGTCCCCATGCTGCATATCAATTTCAGTTCTTGAGATGCCATGTTCAGTAGTTCTAAATTGTCCAGAGAGAAGCAATGCATCTAGGGTTCATTGCTTGATCACAGATATACAAAGAAAAATAACAACTAGAAATATCAAGACACTTTATCGTGGTATGTCCAATATTGACTTCAGGGGATTGACAGGTGAATATACTTCCTTCCTCTTGGTAGAAAGATGAACTATGGTGGGTAAAAGATCTTGTCAGATATGGCTAATATGTTGATTTATTTTCTTTGATTGTATTCTTTATTACAAGGGAGAGGGTTGAGTGGATAAATTGGCATTGATCAAGTATATGTTAGGCACTGTGCCAAATGTTTAGGATACAAAGACAGAAGTAAAACAGTTTCTATTCTCAAGGGGTTTACATTCTAATGAATGAGACAACATGGAAATATTGTTTGGGAAAGGAATACACTAGCAGATGGGGATCAGGAAGGGCTTCATGTAAAAGGTGGTGATTCAGCTGAGTTTGGAAGGAAAACTGGAAGGATTTCAAGGGGCAGAAGTAAGTAGGAAGTACTTAATAGGCAGGGGGAGATTGCCAGGACAAACGTCCACAGAAGGAGATACAGGATTAATGTGTGTAGAGCTGTGAGAAGGGCAGCACAGCTGTGGTACAGAATTCTAGGAGGAGAGTACTGTATAAAGGAGGTTGGAAAGGGGCCGCATTGTGAAGAGATTTAAATGTCAAACAGAGGAGCTTATAATAATTTGATCCTAGAGGAAATAGGGAGTCATTGGAGTTTACTGAGAGGAAGAGGGATGTGACATGACAATGATGTTAAAAGAAAAAAAATCTTTAAATAATTTATTTGAAAATAATAAACTACATTATTGAGTCATAAAACACCAAGCCAGACCCTCCCTCCTCCCCTCGAAAGACCCCAGTAAAAACAACACATACATCAAGTTACTCTAATGGAGATAGATCATTGGATCTTCTTACTGCACCTAGGAAACATATACTATGCCACCCCGCCCCTTAGTTTTGGGCAAGGAAACCCAGTGATCTGCACTCTATGAGAAGTCAGTTGTATTGTTGAACATATTGCTAGTTAAAACCTGCTCCATTTATTGACTTGTGTGACCTGTAACCCTAAAAACGTTACTTCACCTCTCTGCAACTAAATTTCCTCACCTGTAAAATGAGATATTTGGACTAGCTGACTCTGAGACTCTTTCTAGCTAGAGGTTTTTTTTTTTTGGAGGGCAGTTGGGGTTGAGTAACTTGCCCAAGGTCACATGGCTAGGGGTTTTTTGTTTGTTTGTTTTGTTTTGTTTTTGTTGTGTGTGTGTGTGTGTCTGTGTGTGTGTTTGTTAAGTGTCTGAGGTCAGATCCGAACTCAGGTCCTTCTGACTCCAGGGCACTCTACTCACTGCACCACCTAGCCGCTCCACTAGCTAGAGATTTATGATACAATGTTCTTGTGATCCTATAATAATAATAATAGTTATAAGTGACATTTATTAATCATCTTGAGGTTTTCAGACCCATTCCTTTGGACACATTAGCTCATTTGATCCTGAAAACAACCCTTTGAGGTAAGTGTTAACAGATTTTAATAGCTTCATTTTACATAGGAAAGAACTCATTTGTTGTTGCACAATCTGAGGTAGATTTTCAACCTGGGTCTTTCTGACCATAACTCAACCTTTCTCTCTATTATACAATACTGTCTCTAATCTCTTTTTCCCCCAAATGCAACAGAGTCTAAAGGCAAAGTCGGGCTATGGTTGTTACATGGTATGAAATAACAAGTTTGACCTATTTTCAGTATATAAACATAGTATAGAAAAAAAACTTTGATTATATTGGAGATAAAGTGAGGATGAGCCTTTGTTTCACAAAAGCACTCTTTAATATATAGTAAATATATTTAAATTATTTTAATTTAATATTAAAATATAGAAATATAATATTATCAATAAATTGGTTTATTATTAGTTAATTATTAATATTAATTAATAATGATTATAATTAATTGTTAATAATTAATGTAATATATAATTAATATAATAAAATAAATAAAAATAATTAAATTAAGTCTATTATTTAATTTAAATCACAAGTTCTCTTGGTGTAGTTAACTTATGATTCAATTTATGCAAACATTACACACAACCTCTCTAGAACACATATGCTATTTACAAGTAAAAACCTTATTAACCAAAAGTATCACATTCTTAATATTTTGAATAAGTTCATAATGATGTACTTGTTTCATGGTATGATAACAAAATTGTCACATTAACATAACTTGTCAAAAGTTTCTTGGTCTCAGGAGGACATCATAAGTGTTATATATCCAAACCCCACTGCATTAAATACTTATCAAAGCAATTCTTGACTGGTTGTCTTTGTGTGTTATATCATTCCTAGGGGGCTGACTGCCTCATGTAACATAATTTCATCATATATGAGCAGATTAACAGCATTAGGCAGGGTTTGCCTGTATTAAAATCTATGTCATTGTCACAAAGTTATCTGTTGAATATCTCAATGTGATAATACACAAAGCTATTGTTTCATGTATGTAGTTCTCTAAAAATACAGCACTATATAATTCATTATCAAAACACCATATTTCATAGTATGATAATTTAATGACAAGAATTTATTAACCTCCTATATGTGTCAGGAACTCTACTAGGTGCTGGGGGTACAAGGACAAAAATGCAACAGACCCTGATTTCAAAAAGTTTACATAGTTTATAGGGTGATATGACATGTATAATATTCATATATTTAAAATAAATACAGAAGCAGAAAGTGCATTCTTCTGGTCAGGAATTAGTTCCAATATTCTAATAGATCTGTGAATTTATTAATGGGAATGTTCCCTCCACCAATGCAGATATCCAAACTGCGTGCACTCAAGACATTATTGTCCAGGTTGTCCCATAATCAATCAAACAATAAAAATTTATCAAGTACTACTATGTGCCAGGTACTACGCTAAGTGAAGTTGGCCAATAGGTTTTGGGCAAGGTGAGGTGTGACTTAGGCTACTTTGGTGGTTCAGGAATGACCAGAGTCAACCAAGGGCTTGAGTGGAAAATAAAAAACACAACCCCCCCCAAATTCAAACCAACGATATTTACTCGGTTGCATAAAAAGTACGGAAGCAATATGAAGATCCAGAACTCTTAACAGAACAGTTTTTCTTGCCTCCCAAGATTTCCAAAGAGGTGCTTCCAGAAGGTGAAAGCTAGCCAGTCTTCACAACAAGACTTTGTGTCAAATCTGGAGAGCGATGTTACTCAGGCAACATTTATTAAGTGCCTACTTACTATATGCCAGACATTATGCTAAGAATTAGGGATACGAAGAAAGCCCCCAAATACTCCTTGATCTTAAGGACTTCATAGTCTAATGAGGAAGACAACATGAAAAAATTATATATTGCAGTTTATATGCCTTGCAGAGTGTATAGGCCACATCTGACTTCTTTTCCAGTCATCTGGCAGATCTCTAAGAGCTTTTTGGTTTTTTCCCCCCCAAATATGGAAATTTAAAGACTATTTGCTAGCAAGGATGTTAGGAATGGTGTATGGCCTATGGGCTTTACTAAATATATTTGAGTGACCTATTACACATTAGATACAATCTACTAGAGGGGTCTATCCAACATGTTGAGACCCTTCTTTGGACATTGCAATGATTCTACTCCTGTGTAACACAATATTTAATCATGTGTTTCAGCTTCCATATGCTCACAAAGCACCTTTCTCTTGCCCTCTGGGTGATCCACAATCCAATTATTTGGATTACAAGCAGCATCACCTCATAAAACAGTGAGAAGCAGTGGAAAGTAAAGCAAGTTTGAAGAGAACTTGGAGAGAGCCCCAACTAAGCAAAGTCATCTTTCAGGCATTTGAGGTCAAAATTGGAGGGAGGACAGCAAATACATGAAAGGTGGAAAATATCTGTAAAGATTTTTGTAATAGACTATTCGCCATCAAGTAGTTCTACTAGAGTTGGATGCTAACATCACCATACTGGATGTGTTCCTTGAGGAAGTGGAAACGGCATTAAAGAAAACAAAGATGGAAAAAGCAGATGGGCTAAAGCCAGTATGTGCTGAGGAGATGAGTGTTGGAAGGAATCCAGATTTGAGGCCATTGCGGAAATAATTCTCATGGTATCTGGAGGAGAGGAAGATACCAAATGTGCAGGGGGTGCAGGGAACTATCTTATTACCCCCCCCTCCAAGATGATTGAGAGGATGAATATCAATAATCAGAAACTCATTGCCTGCCTTTTCATCTGGATAAAATTTTTATGAGAATAATCTACTTATTCATGGAACGCATTGTTGATGAGGGTTAGTATCCTACTGAAGTGAACAAACTGATTTTTGCAAATGATATGCTACAGTCAAGCATAACTTTAAAGTTGTTATTTGTACTTCTTTCTCAAAGATGATCATGACACTGGGAAGGTGATATCATGGCTTGCAAGTAAACTGGATTTAAGTGAAGGAGGGCTGTATAAAATCATTAAGAAGTTTTATTATTAATTATCATTATTATATATAACATATTATTATTATTAATCATTAAGAAGTTTTCTCTTGCTTTAAACTTAAATACAACTCTTTGAAGCTTTCATCTATTTCTAACTTTAAAGTAACAATTAGCTAAAGATGTAAAAAAAAATATAAAATCTATTATTTGCTCCCACCTTCTGCAAGAAACCTAATCCTAATCCCTCTTAAAGTTAGCACCTACCCTCAGTTGATTATCTCCAATTTATTTTGCACATAGCTTGTTTGCATGCTGTCTCCTCCATTAAATATTGAATTTCCTGAGTGCAAGGATTGTCTTTTGTCTCTCTTTGTATCCCCAAGTACTAAGCACAGTGCCCATCATATGGTAAGGTTTAATGAATGAATGCTGACTGACTGACTTGCTTACTGTTCAATCAATCAAGAAAGAAATCTTTGTTAAGCGCCTAATTATGCCAGGCACTATGCTAGTTGCTGAGATGTAGTTTTAGCTATTTCAGTCATGTCTGACATTTTGTGACCCCGTTTGGCTTTTTTCTTGGCAAAGATACTAGAGCACTTTGCCATTTCCTTCTCCTGATCATTTTACAGATGAGGAAACTGAGGTAAATGGGGTTAAGTGACCTGCCCAGGGTCACACAACTAGTGTCTGAGTCTGAATTTGAACTCATCAAGATGAGTCTTCCTGATTCAAGCCTGGATACTCTATCCATTTAGCTGCACAGTTGCTAAGATACAAAGACAAAAGCAAAAATAGCTCCTGTCAATATCTTCTACATAAAGACTCTCCTGATTCCACAGCTTTTAGTACACCCCTCAAGTAACCTTTTAAATTAATTTTTTTACACAAACTTATGTACATGCTCTTTTCCTCAAAATATTTAAGTTTCTTGGTCAAGAATGATTTAATTTTTGTCTTTGTATCACTAGTGCCTAATACATCATATGGAATATAATAGGTACTGTATAAATGCTTGTTGATTGGTTTATTGATTAATCTTATACAAGTGCTTTATGCTCCAGTCAAACCGGACCATTGTCCTTCCCTTATTATCTTTCTGTCCTCTTCTGTTTCTGTGCCTTTGTTTATATGAGCCCTCATACTTAGAATAGACTCTCTCCACTTCCTTCAAGGCCCAAGTCAGCTGTCATGAAGGCTTCCCTATTGCTCCCAGGTGAAGAGAATGTCTCTGACTTCTCATAGAATTTTGATCAATTCTACTTCATCCCTATCATTTTCTACCTGGTACATGAATCACTTGTATCAGATTGCCTCCTTCCCTTCCTCCTTCCCTTCCTTCCTTCCTTCCTTCCTTCCTTCCTTCCTTCCTTCCTTCCTTCCTTCCTTCCTCCCTCCCTCCCTCCCTCCCTCCCTTCCTTCCTTCCTTCCTTCCTTCCTTCCTTCCTTTCTTCCTTCCTTCCTTCCTTCCTTCTTTCCTTCCTTCCTTCTTTCCTTCCTTCCTTCCTTCCTTCCATCATTCATTCATTTATTCATTGGATACAAAGGGCCTGGGTATATTTTAGGAGATTTTCTTGCTTCTTGGCTCTTAGTTCTCATTAGAAAACTTGAGGAAATGAAAATACTTCCCCACGAGTTTACTAAGACTGGTTAAATAATCAAAAATACACAGTTCACAATATTCTAGAAGAAATTTTTATTAAAAGATGGAGAACCACAAACAAAAAAAATTTTGAAGAGCAGATGTTAGTCTCAAAGATGTATATAAGTTTTAAGTCACTAAAGCCTCAATAAAATGGGACAACACACAAACAGCTTCTGTGGTACCAGGCTGCTGCTCTCTAATCTATATCCAGTCAAACCTAACAAAGATATGTCAAGCACCTATTACGTGCCAAATACTATTCTTGGTGCTGAGGATACAGAAACAAACTCAATACTAGTTTCTGTCCTTAGGAATCTCAAATTCTGCTTGGATTAGGGGTGGGGGAGGCCACAATCAAGTACCTAGATGATTATTGGAGCACCATGATTGCATTACCAAGTTGGGGGATCAGGAAAATGGTCTAGAAGCTGGCACATGAAGTAAAACTTGAAAGAACCTAAAGAGCTTAAGAGGAATGGCAGAGTAGGGAATGCCTTCCATGTATGAAGTATACAGCCTATGCAAAGTCACAGAGGTAGGTGAAAGAAGGCCAAGTTCAGGAAAAAATAGCAAGGTCACCAATGAATTCAAACCTAGGACATCCAGTCCTACCTGAACTTGAACAGGAATCTTCTCCTAAACATCTTGAGAGATGAAACTCTCAGAACTCAATTCTCTGGTAATTTCTTAATGTCTGGAACTCGACACTACTACAGAGTTGCCCTAGCCTGGGGCAAGACAATTAATTTGCTATTTTAAGGCCTGTGTAAGCGCAAAATCCATTTGAAATACAAAATATTCAATCAGTCAGAATACCTACAAATACCCAGTTGGACAGAATATTTTATCTAAACTGAACTGACTGGCTTCCTTACTAAATTGGCAGGTGATTTGGATGCTACATAAGCACAATTTATATTGAAATTTGATGTCTTAATGTGCAAAGAACACATGAGGGGGAAGCTAGAAGTATTGTCTTTGAGAGAGCCCAATTTATCTAGAGTGACTTTAAAGCCTTCTGTAACCAGGCCACAAAGTGGTAAAGATGCATCTCATTGAGTATTGTTGATTAGTTGCGTCTGACTCTTTGTGACTTTTTTGGGGATTTTCTTGGCAAAGATACTGGCATGGTTTGCCATTTTCTTCTCCAGCTTATTTTGCCGATGAAGAAACTGAGGCCAACAGGGTTAAGTGGCTTGCCCTGGGTTACACTGGTAGTAAGTGATCTGAAGTCAGATTTGAACTCAGGAAGATGAGTGGTCCTGATTAAAAGCCCAATGCTTTATCCACTGTGCCATCTAACTCCTCTTTTTATCGATTATTTAATGTAATTCATGATGGTGATTGGAAGGAAACCAGAGAAGAATCACAAATCATTTAACAAGGGACTTCTACAGTATTTCAGGAGCGATGAAGGACATAAAGAAATTCTAAAATCAGAAATTTGTACATACAATGTTAGTTCTGTGCTTCTGAGGATTTGTTCTTCTCAAATGGTCTCCTTCTGAGACAGAAATGAATAAAATATATATGTATCGGCAGCATGAAAAAGGATTTTTCTCATCTTGAGCCAAAAATTCGTTAGCTGGGGACCTTCTCCAAGTGAGCCTGAAGGGTTTGTTTTGCAGTACATGAATTTTGCATCACTGCTGATTTGTTCACTACTGGTCCATCTCAATTACATAGAGTTTTAGAAACAAAATACTTTTGAAAGCATTGATTTTTTTTGTAAAAGTAAAGAATTTAACATAAATACTTAAAGTCTAATAAATGACTTGGAGATTACAGAAAACTGGTGGAGATATCCTGATAACTTATTTGGTCCCATTTTGACGGTAATTCTGGAGCCATGAAATCTCAAATTCTAAAGGTTTTCTGAGGTCACTAGTCCACTTGTAGATGGTTATGTTTCCTCTCTGCCACTGCTAACAAGTGACCAAGTCTCTTTACCACCTCTATACCACTGCTAACAAGTCTCTCCTTGGATACTCCAGTGAGGGGGAGCATGCTACCACTGCAGATAGTCCTCATTCAACTTTGGGACAGCACTTGATATTAGGAAGTTTTATCCATTCATCAAATTTAAATTTGCCTTTCTGCAACCCCATCCTAGTATTCCTAGTTCTGTCCTATGGGGCTAAATGGAAAAAAAAATTCCACTTACAACACTGCAGTCTTTCATATATGGAAGCGAGTTACCTTGTCTCCTCATCCCATCCCCAACTCTGTTCTTCTTCAGGCTAAACATTTTCAGGTTCCTTTAATCTATCCTCATGTAATTGTGATCCTGATCTCCTTCCTATCCTGGTTATTTTCATCTGGAAATTCTCTAGCTTATCAAAATCTTCACTTAAAATACCCAGAATTAAATATGATATTCCAAATATGGCTTTACTTGGGCAGAGAATGGTAGGGATGATAACTCATTCTGGATTGTCTTCCCCTCAATTCAGCCAATAATGGCATTAGTTGTTTTGTTGTTGTTCATGTTGTCATATTAAATTGCAACTCATGTTGAGTTTTCAGTCTACTAAAATACCTATACTCCTTTTCCTCCACAGGAACTGGTGGCTTGCAACATTTTCTCCATCCTATATTTATGCAGCTGGATTAAAAAAAATAATTACATGACTTTGCATTTATCTCAAATGAATTCCAACTTATTAGATGTAAATCATTATTCTGGTCTGTTAAGATCTTTTTTGGATCCTGACTCAATCATTAAGTGTATGACCTATGTCTCCTTCAGCTTGTCTTTATCTATCTTTTCATCTTTCCCTAAAGAATTAAAGGAAATTTGTCTTTCATCTCTAAACTTAAATACAGGAATTCCCTCCCCCCAGTCCACCCTTTCTTGACTCCTGTTGTTATTGCTACTGTTGTTACTTAGTCATGTCTGACCCATTGGGGTTTTTTTCTGGCAAAGATATTAGAGTGGTTAGCCATTTCCTTTTCCAGCTCATATTACAGATGAGGAAACTGAGGCAAATGGTTAATTGACTTGCCCAGGATCATATAGCTAGTAAGTGTCTGAAGTTAGCTTTGAACTCAAGAACTTGAGTTTTCTTAACTCCAGGCCTGGCATTCCCTCCACAGTATCACCTAACTGCCCTTGTCCTGCCTCTTGAGGGTTCTTATTTCCACACCTATCCTTTCTGCCTCCAACATATTTGATTTCTTCACTGGTTCTTTTCAAAGTATCATGCTATAGCCTGAAGAGATTGGTATATTGGGGGAAACCAAACACTGTCAGTGCAGTCAAAGTATGCTGGTTAAAGTCTCACCTCTGACACTTGCTACCTGAGTGACCTTGGGCAATTTACTTAATCTTCCTTGGTTTCAGTTCAGAGGAATGTCTGAATAAGCTGTAGTGTACGAATGTAACGAAATGCTATTGTGCAATAAGAAGTGATGAACAGGTAGATTTCAGAAAATCCTGGAAAGACTTATATGAACAGATGCAAAGTGAAATGAGCAGAAAGGAAAACATTGTACAAAGTATCAGCAATATTATGTGGTGATCAACTATGAATGACTCATCTCTTTCTAACAACACAGTGATTCAAGACAAGTGCAAAAGACTCATAATGGAAAATTGCTACTCACGTTTGGATAAATAACTAATGGACTCTGAATACAGGTCAAAGCATATTTGTTTCACTTACTTCATTCCTTTTTGTGTGTTTTTTCCCATTTTAATCTCTTTCAGAACTATGACTGATATGGAAATATGATTTCCATGATAGCACATGTATATCTAATTGCCTAGCATTTTTGGAAGGTTTGAGGAAAGGGAGGAAGAAAGAAAAATTTGGAACTCAAAATCTTTTAAAAATGAATGCTGAAAAATTGTCTTGATATATAATTGGGAAGAAATAAAATAAGTTGAATACTGATGAGGAAAATAAACCTAAAGGAAACCAACATTTCATTTTGAAAAGTGTGAAGTTATGCTTTTCATATGTGAGTTCTTCAAATGAATTCAACCTTGAAAAAGTATTGTAATTTCAATTCAGTTATATTATTTAAAGCATGGGTGTTTGAGTCAAAGATTGGGCCTAAAGGAAAGGTTATGATCAGAAAAAGGGCACTTTCACAGTGAATTTTCAAAATAAAACCCCTGTCCAATTTCATGTTTGTATCCATATTTTGTCATTATAGCCATTGTTTTAACATTTGAAAAATTATTTACATAGATTACTTCATTTGATTCTCACAACAACCCTGGAAGGTAGATGCTATTACTATCCTCATTCTACAGAAGAGGAAACTGAGGCAAACTTGCCCAGAGTTATTTAGTCAGGAAGTGTCTGAGTCTGGATTAAACATCCTTGACTTCAATTTCAGCACTATATGCACTATGCTATATAAATTCCACTTATCATTAATTTTTTTTTGTTCTATAGATTGAATAGTTAAAATTGATAGAGACTAGATGCTAGGATATTTTCACTTACATTATTAAACATGCATCATATTCCCCATTCTCTTCTCACTTTCTCTGAGATGAAAATTATATGGATAATTGAAAACAACCCCTGCTTTAGACACCTTTCCTACAGAGCATATGGAAACTGCACTGTCTATAAGGCATAGAAAATCTTGGAGAGTATAGTTTTTGCTGGAATTCTTTAAGGAGAGTTCTATCTTGGCAGATTTTGAGAGACTGAGAAGAGAAAGTTAGTAAAGATGGTTTCAGAGAAAGTGAAGAAGATAGTTTTAAAGAAAAATTTTAAAAAATTGAATCATGAGGGAGAGAAGTCATCCTTCTTTATGTGGCTGTTTTGATCTTTATTTTATGAAGAGGATGAAGAGAACTCTCAAGAAGAGACTTTTTTTGGTCTCTTGAGAGAGCTAAGTGGGTCTGTGTTTTCAGAAGTCATTGACAGTTACAGTGATAGTTATAAGTGACTGACTATGATCTGTTTCCCAGCTAAAATATTGTAAACAGTCATGTACATCATCATGCTCTTATTGACTGCCTTATTAAATTATATAATTAGTAAATTTTACATTTACATCATTCCAGGAGATTAAGGAATTTGCTAGAAGGATATGGGCAACAGTTTATGAAGATTTCCATAGCTAATTTAGTAAATAATATTTAATAAACTGAGATGGAAGTTATCTTTGGATGCTGTTTAGGTGCACATAGCTTCCTTAGATCTGACAACAATCAAAATTGTGCTCCTTGAACAGCGCTCAAGCTTCATAAGACTTTATATTTGCATCTTTCACCCTCAAAAATGGCTAGTCTTGGATGTAGTAATAATAGTAATATTTCACTTTTATAAAACACTTTAAAGTTTGTGAAGGACTTTATATGTACCACCTCATTTGAATCTCAAAACAGCCTAGTGCTATGAGGATTGTCTCTCATGTCTTTTTATTATGTCATTCTGAGGACATTGTAAAGATGCAGAAAGATCAAGAGCCTGAAAAACATGCAGATAACTGTAGAAATTATCCTACCTTACTACCATTTAAAATCACAATCAATCAATTAATATCAAATATTTATTTAATGTCCACTTTGTACCAGGCTTCATGTAGAAAATGGTGCCTAAGCTATATCTTAAGGAAGGGAAGAACTCTATGAAGCAGAGATAAGAAGCAAAAGCATTTCAGACATGGGGACAGCCTGTTCCAGTAAGGTTGGGAAGACAAGTTGAAATTGGTTGTTTAGGACTTTAAAAGCTAAACTCAATAGTTTATATATTTTTTCCTAGTGGAAATAGGAAGTCATTGGAGTTTGTTGAACAGGAGAATCATAAGTATGTTCTTGAAGAAAATTACTTTAGCAGCAGTGTGTAGATTGTAGTTGAAGCAAGAAAATCAGTTATGAGGCTATTGCAATAATCTAGGGTGAGAGGTGATAAGAACCTGAACTTAGATAGTAGCTATATGTATAGATCTGGGAGTCCTTTGCATAGAACTGATAGTTAAACTCATGGGAGCTAATGAGGTTACCAGGAGAGAAAATATAGAGGGAGAAAAGAAGGTGCCCAAGATAGAACTAATTGTAATATTAAAGGCTACATTCAACTGTACATTTAAAAAATGGACATGATGAATATTAATAAGAATAAACATAAATGTCTTTTCTTAGATTAAGAAGCTACTAAAGAGATAAAAATATGACTATCCACTCTTCTAATTACTCCATATTGTGGTAACATTTGGTTCTCAGTGTTACAATTAAGGAGAAACACATACAAAATTGAAACTCCTCTAGAGGGAAAAGAAAAGGTTGAAAAGCCTCAAAATGTCAGATGAAGTAGTCTTGATGGAATTAGAACTATTTAGCCTGGAAAACAGAACTCATAGGGAGTATAGTGTAGTTATTTTCAAATACCTGCAGTGCTGGCATATGGCAGAGGGAATAGATTTTTGTCTGTATATCTCCTTAAGAGGGCTGCACTAACATCAATGGACTGAAAATTAGAGGGAGGTAAATGCTACCTTGATATAAGGAAGAACTTCATAACAACTTAGACATAGGAGGTATTCCATTAATATTTATTGGATGAAAATATGTCAGGGAAAAATTTTTCTCTTACTGTCAAATATTACAATTTTATCCTAACACTGGTGATAATAGCTACTCTTAATGCAGAGAAACCAGGATCAAATTCCAATTGCATGAGGTCAAACGCTACATGCCTGCATATATATGGTTCTGGGTTAAGTACTACAGAAGATAGGGAGGACACATTCCTCATAATCAGAAGGTTAATATTGTGACAGAGAAAAGCTGAATATATGTAGTTATTTTCTTCAATCTCCATAGCATCAGTGTCCTTTATTAGTGATATTAAAGCCAATTAACCATCACAATCCCACTATCACTTACCTTACTTTTGAAGAAAGTGAGTGTTTTAGAAAACTTTTCCAAAAGAGATAGGAAGTCATTGAAGGCTTTTTAAAAAACAAAATTTGGGTCCTACAAAAAATCGATGCTATAATTGCCAGATACAAATATTTTATATAATCTAGAAAAGATACAAATATTTTATATAATCAAATATTTTATATAATATAGATACAAATATTTTATATGATACAAATATATATATATATATTCTTATCCCATAACTTAAATCTTTACTTTTGTCAAGCACAAGATTAATATAATCATTTACTCCTTTGTATTATATGTCTACTTTGTTCCACTGATCCACCTTTCTATTTCTAGTCAGCATCAGATAAATTTGATCATTTCTACCTTATAATATAGTTCAAAATCCAGTACTGCTAGGCCTCCTTCCTTTTACATTTATTTTTTATTAATTCCTTTGATTTTCTTGACCTTTTTTTCCTCCAAATGAATTTCATTATTATTTTTTTCTAGCTCACTAAATAGCTTTTGGGTAATTTAATTGGGAAAACATTGAATAAGTAGATTAATTTAGGTAGAATTGTCATTTTTATTATATTTACTCTGCACAGCCATGAACAATTAATATTTCTCTAATTATTTGAATCTGACTTTATTATTATAAAAAGTTCTTACAATTATGTTAATGTAGTTTTTGGGTTTGCCTTGGTGGATATACTCCTAGGTATTTTATACAATCTACAGTTATTTTGAATGGGGCATCTCTTGCTGTCTCTTCTTGCAGGGTACTGTTGGTAATATATAGAAATGCTAAGATTTATGTGGATTTATTTTATATCCTGCTACTTTGTTACAATTATTGTTTCAACTAACTTTTTAGTTGGATAGCTAGCATTTTCCAAATATATCATCATATCATGTGCAAAATAGGTTTTATTACTTCATTGCCCATTCATTTATATATACATATACATGTGTGTATGTATATATGTATATATGTGTGTATATGCATACATACATATATATATATATATATTTATGTAATCATTTATTAAGTAGGAATGATCATGGTCATTGGTCTATATTCTGCAGATAAGAATACAAATAAATTAAACAACCTTTGCCTTCAGTGAGTTTACATCCATAAAATGTTACACAAACAAAAAAACAGATGTCAAGTAAACCTGGATAATTAGGCACTTTCAGCTCAGACACTTTCAAGAAAGGTCTCTTGAAAAACATAGTACTTGAGCTGAATCTTGAAGATGGACTCCAAAAGGCAGCTGTAATGACTAAAAGCTTTCTCTATGGGTAAATCGGAGATGAACTGTTGTATGTAAGGGAAGTAAAATACTTTTGATTCATTTCCAGACAACCACAAGAAAGCAAACATTACAATAAAGTGAATCACATGCATTTAATCTCATCATCTACTACTTTTTTCCCAAAATGGTTGTCTTTCTTTTCTTAATTTTCTTGCATTTCTACTACTTTTCCCCCAGATTTTTCCTCTCTTATAGGATTTTTAAAGTTCTTTTTATTCCCTTCCAAAAACTCTTTTTGGGCTTGTGACCATTTTACTTTTTTTTTTTCCTTTGAGATTATAGTTGTTGTTTTAACTTCCCTAATCTTCTTTGGCATTTAAAGCCAGATCTTCTTTATCACCATAGTAGCTATCTATGGTTATTATTATTATTAATTATTCTCATTTATATTTTCTCAATTATACTCATTATTATTGTTATTTGTCTGTTTGTTTTAGCAGCTTACTTCTTGTCCATTGACTTTGCGTTGAAGTTGGACTCTAGGCCTGAGGTGTGGGGGATATCTCAGGCTTCAGGGTTTTCATGCTGTTGTTTCCTGCACTCTATGTGAAAGCCTGACCTCAGGTATTCCTTTCCATCCCTGAGCCATGACCAGGGTCCCCTGCAATGTTGTCACTGCAAGTTCTCTTGTATCCTCCAGTTCCTCCCACATCTGTAATCTTCACCTCTGCTCTGGAACTAAAAAGAGGGACTCCCTGAGTGCCCATGGCCATCAGGGTCACTGCCTTCCTTGAGCAACACTCACCCAGTATGTGCTGGTTCCTTCTCAACCATAGCCACAGCCCAGGAACATGTCAGGTCAGTTCATCTGGGTCCAGCATCCAGAACCAGTAGAAGGTACTGCAATCATCCCCTGATTAGCTATTGACCCCTACACTGTCTGTGGGGCAAAAGTTTCTAAACCTGAGGCTTCATTCTACAGACTTGCCCTCAGGGTGTGTACTTTGTTGAATTAGACATATCTGCTTGAAGGTATTTACACTTCAATTAGGTCAAATCACCACCCCTGGGAGGTAGGGTCTCTCCTAACCTCCTCAAAAGTTGTTTTAGGTGGACAGCTGCTTTATCCAGACTTTAATTTTTTTGCCACTCAAAGTTTGCTCTGAGCCATTATTTTATATTGTTTGTGGGGGAATTTAGGAGATTCAAGTAATTTCCTGCCTTATTCTGCCATCTTCCCAGAACCTTAATTGATACTTAAAGTACAGCAAGATGGTGAGAGAAATAAGATGGAAAGATTGGTTTGGTACTACAACTGATCATAGACTAATTCTGTTAAGTTAAAATGCCATTTTGTGCAGTACCACTGTGATGCCATCATATCTATCTGAAAGGGTTCCAAAACTGCTCAGGTTTAGTCCCTATAAATATGTGAACAGGATGCTACCACCTACCCCCACCACCACTAATAATGATAATAATAAATATGTATGCAGTGTTCATAAAAATATTTCATTTGATTCTCATAACAACCTTAGGGAGAAGATGCTATTATTATCCCCATTTTATGGATGAGGAAACCAAGACAGAGTTAAGTGACTTGTCATCCAGCCAGTAAGTGTGTGACGTCAAATCTGAATTCAAGTTTTCCAGGCTCCATGCCCAGTACTAGTCTACATTGTGCCAAGTAGCTGGCCCCAGTGATATATGAGTTCTTCCTTTTGTCCTCCAAGTGTTACTCTAGGGTTGATTTTGGGTGGTGATTCCAGATTTGGTTCCACCTGCTCCTGGTACTTCATGTCAATTCTTCGTATGCAATTTTCCATGACTTTATTACTTTCTAGCTGTTATCTTGATGGAATGAATACAGCCTCCCCAGTTCAGATCACAACTAGTATAGCTCATCTAGTATGATTATGATGGTCTTTAAATTATTCAAAGAGGATCTACTCAAAATATTTAGTATGGGGAAAATGTAATGCTTTTTATTTTAACTGAAAGAAAATCAACCACAGAAGTACAGAATGAAAGAGTCAATATTTTGTACACACACACACACACACACACACACACACACACACACACATATTCCTTCTAGTCTTAATAAAGTGTCAGGTCTGCATGAATCTACTGTGCGAAATGTCTGCTAGAACTTAGAAGTCACGTTAAGAACAAAGGAGGTAATAGGTCCATTGTCCTTCAGCCTTGTCAGATCGCATCCCAAGAATTGAGTCCAGTTGCAGGTGCTATCTAGTAGGGAGAGTGCTGACAAGCTGGAGAGTATTGAAAGGTGACCTGATTAGTTGAAGAACTGGTGATGTTTAAACCAGAGACTTTATAGGGAACATGTTCACTGTCTTCAAATATCTGAAGGTCTATTATATGAAACTGGAGGTATTGGCTTCTTCAGCTTGGTCCCAGAGGGAATAATTAGAAAATATAGGTTTCAGAGAGGCAGATTTCTGTATAATGTAGCAAGTTTTCCTAATACTTAGTGGGATCTAGAAGCAGAATGAGGGGAGCCGAGAGCTAGTGAATATCTCCTCATTTCTGAGGAACTTCAAACCTTGTGAGATGAACAGTTCTTAGAGGTATTGCAGAGGTCTTGCTTCAGCCTGGATTTGGAGTAGATTATTTTTTTTTAGGTCCTTTAAATGACTAAATTTCATGGTGTTGGAAGAGTTTAGATAATAGGAGATTCTGCCTCTAATCTTTCTTGCTTTTCATGTATTAATTATTGTTACACTGCAATTCCTATTTAGTAGAATCATTAGACAAGTTAAATAGCTCACTTAACATATCCTAAAGCAAATATGCATGTGTATATATACTTGTGTGTATACACATGTGTATATATGTATATATATACATATGTATCCACACATATATGTTATCATCTATACATACCTGTATATATACAATGGTGTCTTTTAGACAAGTTTACAAAACCCACCAGATGCATTTGGTATGATAAATAGTAATGGAGTAAATTTATGAACCCTAGATTATAAATTGATTATAGAAAGGGAATATGTCTTACTTATCTGCATTGCCTACTTTACAGAATTAGAATGAAGAAAAGACTTTGTAGTCATAAAGTATTATATCAATTTGAGTAATAATAATGATAGTTGCCATGATTATTATTCAACTCCTTTCTAAGATAGTATGAAGTCTTCAAGTAGAGTTTGGATGGGCTACACCTCTTATAGACAGGATTCATGCTTTGGTTGAGTAATTAGTAACTTTCAAGGTTGCTGCCAACTTTGGTATTTTAAATTCTGCAATGTGTTTATACCCCTCAGAATGGTAGTGGGTATTATAGATGGTAGGAACACTATAAATGTTCATTGCCTGAATGGCTTGACTCTAGTGTTATTCAGTGATTTACTAGCAGACATTCAAGAATTTAACACTCTAAGGTCAGTGATATAGAATTAGAAACATAACTGAACAAAAGTCATTAAAATTGATGATTGAGTGAAGAAATATTTATGATTTAGCACAACTTACCACTATTTAAAAAATACTTAAAACATTTCCTAGTTAGATTGAGAGCTCTTTGATGGCAGGGACTTAACTTATTTTGTCTTTTTTTTGTATCTTTTGTATCTTTTTTTGTGTCTTTTTGTATCACCAGCCCTTAGCACAATGTACACAATGTACTTAATAAGTTTACTAATTGACTGACAAGTTGCACTGTAAATTGATTGCTTTTTTGAGCTTTTCTTTCTGTCAGTTTTGCTACTATTACTCTAGTTTCTGAGGTTAGAAACTTTGTAGTCATCCCTTGCTTTAATTCCTTCAATCAAGTCTTTAGCCAGTGCTATTGATTCCTATTTCTTTCTGTGTCTACTGCCACTATTCTAGGTCAGACTCTTATTGCTCAATTTCTATATTACTTCATTTCAATTAACCTTCTTGCCTTCAGTCACTCTCCAGTATCAGACATATTTATGCTAAACAAATCTCCCCAAATTACAATGTTTGTCATAACCTTCTCCTGCTGAGAATCCATGTTGGTTCTTCCTTTCTTCTTATATTGTGTCTGAATTCCTCCACCTAACTTTTAACATTCTCTGTAATCTGTCCTCATCCTAATTATCCAACAGATTATTTTGTTATTCACCAACAGAAACCTTTAACTATAGTCAGACATGTTTCTTACTTATACCCTCCCCACAAATAATATTAAATCATAACAATCTCCTTCTGCCTTTGTTAATTCTGATCCCTTAAACTTGGATTCCCAAATGTCTTCATCTTTTGAAATTCTATGTACCTTTCAGGACCTGTCCAAATCCCATTTCTTCCATGAAATTTTTCCAGATTATCTTGACCTACAATAATATGAAATATCTGTATTTTACCGATGAGAAAATTGAGACTCAGAGAGGGTTAGTACCTTGATCAATGTCACTCTAGTAACAGAAGGAAACAATGATAACTTGGGACTTTTGGCTGCTATTGTTTTTTTCACTGTAACATCTTGTTATAGAACATTAGGTTGAAAAAGTTCATTCTAAGAAAGTATATCCTTTCACTTCTCCACTGTTCAGTTTTTTTTAAATTAACTGAATCCACCCCAAAATATATTTTCCTGTCAATTTTTGTTTAGATTCCATACAATTGCATTTGATTGAATTTTGGCTGTGATAAAACCAGTTTATTTTCCATTTAATTTCCCAGTCTATAGTAAGAGATGCTGTTGCTTCAAGCATTGTACCGAGTTTCTAAAGAATCCCAGTTGCTAAGGCTCTTAGGGGTGACTTAACCAAATTAACTATATCAACACTCTCTGTGGATTATGCCATAGTTAAGAAACAGACTCAGACTCATAGATAGTTAGATTTGAAATAGACATTTTGAGATTTTCTGGTCAAGAAGAAATGTGTAGCTTTCCAGTGATTTACCTGTTTAAGAAGTTGGTGTGAGATTTGCTAGGGACCTAGCTGCCTGGATGGTGGACAAAGGTTTGTGGCTAGGAGAAAGCTGGGGAGGGCGGAAATGGAGCTCCTGACTAGAGAAACAACTATGGAGAGGCTAACAGATGTTGCCTCTTGAATAAGCTCAGAGAACAATCAGAGAAAGATCCCTGAAGGGAAATAAATAAAACCCAGCAGCTGTGAAATAAGCTACTAAGGAATTTAAGTCTGATTGGAGCTAAGGGACAAGTTACTGGGAGGTTTAAAACCAAGCTAAGAATTAGGAGGAGTTACAAAGTTTGGTATTCTGATGAAGATTTCCACATAAGATTTGTATAAGGATACAAAGTAACAGGTAAGATTGAGTCAAGCAAGAACAAAAAAATACTAGAATTTATTAGAATTTTTGAGTTAGAGGACCCCATGGAGACCATTTTATGAAATATCTGCATTTTACAGATGAGAAAATTGAGACTCAGAGTGGGTTAGTACATTGATCAATGTCACTCTAGTAGCAGAAGGAAAAAATGAAAACTTGAGACTTTTGACTGCTATTGTTCTTTTCACTGTACCATCCTGCTATAGAACATTTGCATGAAAAAGTCAATTCTAAGGAGGTATATCCTTTCTTTCACTTACCCACTGCTCAGTGTTTTGTTAATTAACTGAATCCACCCCTGCAGCTTATTTACAAAGAAAGTATAACCAGAGGATTGTTATTATTCATCCTTCATTCCTGAAAAAGACCAATGACATCAGGAGGGTGATGTCTTGACTTGCAAATAACCTGGATTTAATTGAGACAGTGCAGTGCAAAGTCATCAGCCCCACTCTCTCCTGCAGAGTTATCAGAGTCCAGTGGCACAGTATTGGTGATGGCCCAGGATTCAGTGGAAGACATTGGGATTTTTAAGCTAAAGCCTTTCCCAGGTCTCAGTTGGAAGGTGTCTATTTCAGACATTCATCCAAAATAGGAATCTCTTCTACGTTTCCTCAACAGATGCTTGTCTAGCCTCTCCTTTAATTCCTTCAGTAATGGGAGGGTCATTACTTCATAAGGCACACTGTAGCTTTGTTGGAGAGCTCTAACTGCTAAAAAAAGTTCTTCTTTATGTTAGTCAACGTGTGCTTTTCTCTTACTTCTTTTTTTAAATTGATTTATTAGTTTAGTTTCAGTTAACAAGATTCAATTCCATAGTGCCTTGATTTTCAAATTTCCTTTACTTCCCTCCCCCCTCCCCCCAAAACAGCATATAGTCCAGTATAGGATCTGCAAATGCATTCATATTAGACATTATTCCAATTACAAAGGCGTATTGTACTAGGTGAGATGAAAGATGGTAAGGAAGAAATAAAACCAAACAATGAAAAGAAAAAGATCATTTAGTTTGCTTCCATCAGGATTCAGGCTCAGTTCTTTCTAGTTATATCTCTGGATGGCGCTTTTCTCTCTTTCTTGAGTCTTCTGGGATTAATTTATATCACTGCATTGCTGAGAAGAGTCCAGTCTGTCATAGTTGGTCATCACAGATATGGTATGTCTGTGATTGTATACAAATTTCTTCTGATTCTACTCTTCTCGCTCAGCATCAGTTTGTATAAGTCTCTCCAGGTAATTATGAAATCGTCATCTCCTCGTTTCTTATAGCACAATAATCTTCCATTACATTCCTACACCACAACTTGTTTAGCCATTCCCCAATTGATGGGCACCCCTTTAGTTTCCAATTCTTTGCAACCACAAAAAGGGCTGTTAAAATATTTTTGTACATATGGGTCTTCCTCCCACTTCGATGATCTCTTTGGGATATAACCCTAGAAGTGGTATTGTTGGGTCAAAGGGTATGAAATTATTTATAATCCTTTGGGCATAATTCCAGATAGATCTCCAGAATGGTTGGATAAGTTCACAACTCCACCAGCAATGTATTAGTGTTCTAATTTGTCCACATCCTCTCCAGCATTTGTCACTTTCTTGTTTTGTCATCATAGGCAATCTGACTGGAGAGATGTGGTATCTCAGAGTTGTTTTGATTTGCATTTCTTTAATTAATAGTGATTTAGAGCATTTCTTCATATGCTTATAGATATCTTTAATTTCTTTTTCTGAAAACTGCCTGTTCATATCCTTTGACCATTTATCAATTGGGGAATGACTTGTGTTCATATAGATTTGGCTCAATTCTCTATAAATTTTAGAAACGAGTCCTTTATCAGAGACACAAGTTGTAAAAATTCTTTCTCAATTTCCCTCCTCCCTCTTGATCTTGGTTACATTGGCTTTGTTTGTACAGAAGCTTTTCAATTTAATGTAATCAAAATGATCCATTTTGCATTTTATAATGCTCTCTAATTCTTGTTTGGTCCTAAAATCTTCCCCTCTCCACATATCTGTCAGGTAAACTATTCCTTGCTTTCCCAAATTGCTTACAGTATCATCCTTTACATCTAGATCATGCACCCATTTAGACTTGATTTTGGTATATGGTGTTAGATAGTGATCTATGCCCAGTTTCTGCCATACTGTATTCCAGTTTTCCCAGCAGTTTTTGTCAAATAGTGTATTCTTATCCCCAAAACTGGGGTCTTTGGGTTTATCGAACAATAGATTACTAAATTCATTAGCTGCTGGGTCTCCTGCACCTAATCTATTCCATTGATCCACTACTCTATACCTCTGCCAGTACCAAGCAGTTTTGATGACTGCTGCTGCTTTACCATACAGATTAAGATCTGGCATCGCTAGTCCACCTTCCCTAGCATTTCTTTTCATTAATTCCCTTGATATTCTAGACCGTTTGTTTTTCCAAATAAATTTTGTTATTATTTTGTCTAACTCTACAAAGTAGTTTTTTTGGTAAATTGATAGGTATGGCACTAAATATATAGTTTACTTTGGGTAAAATTGTCATTTTTATTATATTAGCTCGACCCAGCCATGAGCAATTGATATTTTTCCAACTATTTAGATCTGATTTTATTTTTGTGAGAAGTGTTTTGTAGTTGTGATCATATAGATTCTAGGTTTGTTTTGGAAAGTAGATTCCCAGATATTTTATAATGTCTACAGTGACTTTAAATGGGATTTCTCTTTCTATCTCTTACTGTTGAGTTTCATTAGAGATGTACAGGAATGCTGAGGATTTCTGTAGTTGTATTTTATATCCTGCAACTTTGCCAAATTTATTTATTGTCTCAAGTAGTTTTTTAATTGATTCTCTAGGATTCTCTAAGTATATCATCATATCATCCACAAAGAGCGATAACGGTCACTTCTTTGCCTAATTTGATTCCTTTGATTTCTTTTCCTTCTCTAATTGCTACTGCTAGTGTTTCTAGTACCAGACTGAATAAGAGGGGTGATAGTGGACACCCTTGTTTCACTCCTGATCTTATTGGAAAGGCTTTTAGTCTATCCCCATTGCATATAATACTTGCTGATGATTTTAAATAGATGCCATCAACTATTTTAAGGAAGGCTCCATTTATTCCTATACTTTCTAGTGTTTTTAATAGGAATGGATGTTGTACTTTGTCAAAAGCCTTTTCTGCATCTATTGAGATGATCATGTGGTTTCTGCTAATTTTATTGTTGATATGCTCAATTATACTTATGGTTTTCCTAATATTAAACCATCCTTGCATTCCTGGAATGAATCCTACCTGATCAGAGTGTATTATTTTTGTGATAAGCTGTTGGAGACTTTTGGCTAATATTTTATTTAAATTTTTTGCATCTAAATTCATGAGGGAAATTGGTCTATAATTTCCTTTCTCTGTTTTATCTCTTCCTGATTTAGGAATCAGTACTATATTTGTGTCATAGAAAGAGTTTGGTAGGACTCCTTCTTCACTAATTTTCCCAAATAGTTTGTAGAGTATTGGAATCAATTGTTCTTTAAATGTTTGATAGAATTCACTAGTGAACTCATCTGGCCCTGGAGATTTTTTCCTAGCGAGTTCATTGATGGCTTGTTTGAATTCTTTTTCTGAGATGGGGTTATTTAGGTAATTCACTTCCTCTTCAGTTAATCTGGGCAACTTGTGATTTTGTAAATATTCATCCATTTCACTAAGATTGTCATGTTTATGTGCATACAATTGGGAAAAATAATTCCTCATTATTTTTTTATTTCCTTTTCATTGGAGGTAGATTCATACTTTTTATTTTTGATACTCATAATTTGGTTTTCTTCTTTCTTTTTTTATCATATTGACTAAGGGTATATCAATTTTGTTGATTTTTTCATAAAACCAGCTCCTAGTTTTATTTATTAATTCAATAGTTTTCTTAATTTCAATTTTATTAATCACACCTTTGGTTTTCAATATTTCTAATTTAGTACTAAATTGGGGATTTTCAATTTGTTCTTTTTCTAGCTTTTTCAATTGCATGTCCAATTCATTGACCTCCCTTCTCTCTGCTTTAATTAAGTATGCACTTAGGGATATAAAACTTCCCCTGAGAACTGCCTTTAGTGCATCCCACAAATTTTGGTATGTTGTCTCATTATTATCATTCTCTTGAATGAAATTATTGATTGTTTTTATAATTTCTTCTTTGACCCATCCATTCTTTAGGATTAAATTGTTTAATTTCCAATTAGTTTTTAGTCTATCTTTCCATGGCCTTTTATTGCATATAATTTTTATTGCATCATGATCTGAGAATGATGCATTTAATATTTCTGCCTTTTTGCACTGGATTGTGAGGTTTTTATACCCTAGTACATGGTCTATTTTTGAATATGTACCATGCACTGCTGAGAAGAAAGTAAATTCCTTCTTATCCCCATTCAGTTTTCTCCAGAGATCCATCATATCTAGTCTCTCTAAGATTCTATTCACCTCTTTAACTTCTTGTTTATTTTGAGGTTAGATTTATCGAGTTCAGAGAGGGGGAGATTAAGGTCCCCCACTAGTATAGTTTTGCTATCTATTTCTTCCTCTAATTCCTTTAACTTCTCCTCTAGGAATCTGGATGCCATACCACTTGGTGCATATATATTAAGTAGTGATATTGCTTCATTCTCAATGGTGACTTTTAGTAGGATATAGTTTCCTTCCTTATCTCTTTTAATTAGATCTATTTTTTGCTTTTGCTTTATCTGAGATAAGTATTGCTACCCCTGCTTTTTTTGCTTTAGCTGAGGCATAATAAATTTTACTCCAACCTTTTACCTTTACCCTGAGGGTATCCCTTTGTTTCAAATGTGTTTCTTGTAGACAGCGTATTGTAGGATTATACTTTTTAATCCATTCTGCTATCTGCCTCTGTTTTATGGGAGAGTTCATCCCATTCACATTCACAGTAATGATGACTATCTGTCTCTTTCCCTCCATCCTATTCCCTTCCCCTGTTTATGTTTTTGTTTCTTCCTTCTCCCTTCCCCTCCTTGAAGTTTTCGCTTTTGATCACCCCCTCCCTCAGTGTTCCCACCCAGTGACCCCCCTTCTTAACCTACCCTCTCCCCTTATGACCATTTCCCTCTCTTCTAATCCCCCCTTTAGTCACCCCCTTTCCCCCCCCTTCCACTATCTATAGGACACAATAAATTTTTATACTTATCAGAGTAAATTACTCCCTCTTTGATTCCAAACCAATGAGATTAAATTTCAAACAGTGCTCCTCTCCCTCCCTCCTTTTCCTCTAATGAATTTATGTGTCTATTCACATTAGAATCTTAAACTTCACTGAATAATTTGATCCCTCTTTGAACCAGAACCAGTGAGAATAGTGTTCAAATGATGTTCTTCTCCCTCTTTCTATCCCCTTTTCGATAGTGTGTTTTGATGCCCCTTCAGATGGCATATTTTACCTTTTCCTAGCTCATCCTTTCCTTTTTCCCATTATAGTCCCATTGATCCCCTTAATAGTCTTTTTTTTTTAGACTTCATGTTAGTGCATTCATACCCACACCCTCTATCTAAGTATAACCCTTTTGAAGGTCATAATAATCATAAAGATTTTGAATATTGCCAGTTATCAGCTCCACATATAGGGATGTGAACATTTTGTTCTTGTTGCATCCCAAGTAATGAGCATGTGTTTGTGGGTGTGGGTGTGTGCACTTATGCATGTGTGAGTCTGTGTTTCTCTTGTTTACCTTTTTATGTCCTTCTGGAGTCTTGTAATTGGAGATCAAATTTTCCATTGAGCTCTGTTTTTTTCATCAGGAAAGTCTGGAAGTCCATTATTTCATTAAACGTCCATCTCCTTGCCTGAAAGATTATGCTCAGTTTTCCCGGGTAGTTAATCCTTGGTTGTAGTCCTAGCTCTCTTGCCCTACGAAATATCAAATTCCAGTGCCTTCGCTCTTTTAATGTAGAAGCTCCTAGGTCCTGTGTGATCCTAACTGTAATTCCTCGATATTTGAATTGTTTCTTTTTGGCTGCTTGTAGAATTTTTCTTTAATCTTGTAATTCTGAAATTTGGCTATTATATTTCTTGGCGTTTTCAGTTTGGGATCTCTTTCAGGAGGAGTCCAGTGAATTCTATCAATAGCTATTTTATCTTCTGATTCCAGGACCTCAGGACAGTTTTCTTTGACAATCTCTTGGAGGATGTTGTCTAGACTGCTTTTTTCATCATGGCTTTCTGGTAGACCAATAATTCTTAAGCTGTCTCTCCTGGATCAGTTCTCTAGGTCAGTTATTTTTTCCACTGAGATATTTTACATTTTCTTCCAATTTTTCGATTGTTTTTTTTTTCATTGACTCCTGCTGCATCATATAGTTCTGAGTTTCAGTTTGATTGTATCCAATTTTTAGCAAATTATGGTCTTCAGTTAGTTTTTGAAGTTCGTTTTTTAGGGAGGTACTTTCTTTTTCCAAGTTGGTCACTGCCTCCCTGATTTGGTCTTTAAAATTTTTTTTAAGCTCCTCCAGGAATGCTATTTGGGCTTGAGACCAGATCATGTTTCCTTCTGTGGTCTCAGGTGTGGGTAGAGAGTCTATATTGTCCTGTGTATTTAGTTGTTCTTCCCCTACATAGTAGGCTCGAATAGACTTTCTTGCCTTCCCATGCTCCTTTTCAGCTTCCTTCCTTCTCATTGTGACTTTCTGTTTCTTAGTTTCTCAGGCTATGAATTTAGGGCCTGATCCTTGACTTTGAATACCTCTGGCTGGCTAGTTTGTGTCTAAGTCAGAGAAATCAGGGAGGAATGTAGATGTGTAGGTGGGGGTGAGTCTGACCACTTCAGATTTCTGCCTCTATACCCCTGGGCTATAAGTAGGCTTTTGTTGGTGAGGTGAGTTGGGGCTTGTTGTGACCCCTCCCTCTCTTCTCTTCAGACTCCTGGCTGTCTCAGTTACACCCCTTCTTGGAGACTCTCAAGCCTGAGGCTATTTCCATTAACTTGGGGTTTCAATCTGGGTGGGAGACTTATATTTGGGTTTTCTGCTTCATGAAGGAGGGATGGGAGGATCAGAGCAGCTAGAATTTACTTTGCCATTCCAGCCCCTGTATTATACAGCAGGCAGTTTCTAAACTTCCAGGCTGGAGCTGAATGCAGCCAGAGAAGCCACTGTCTCCACTGGGGGCCCGACTCTCCTACCTGGCTCCAATGATCCTTTCCCTCTGCGAGATGACTGAGATTCGTCCTTGGTAAGTCTGCAGGCTGGGGTTTTTTCTCTCTCTGGTGTAGTCTGCTTGTCTGCTCTTAGGTCTGAGCAGTGCAGACCCCACACTCTCTGTGCTCAACCTGTCCGGACACACTGGGCAACCTCCTGGGCTGGACTCTGCCAGTCTCTGTCTTCCAGTGGGCTCCATCACACCGCAATCCGCTCAGATTCACCCTTTGAGACTTAGTGACTGAGGAGCTCAGCGAACTTACTGCTTCCTTTCTGCCATCTTGGCTCCACCCCCCACCTCTTACTTCTTCCTGGGAGTAATTCTTCTCTATGAAGAAAGAGAGGACAAGTTTATTCCTTCTTTTATGTGATAACATTCCAGTATTTGAAGATAGTTAGTCAACAAGAATTGATTAAACATTTAGGATGTTTGAAGCTGGGCAATCTATGTGGAAAAATTGTAGAGCACTGGGCTTGGAATCAGGAAAACTAATCTTCATGAGTTCAAATCCGACCTCAGACACTTATTATCAATGTTACTCTCAGCAAGTTACTTAACCCTGTTTATCTGAGTTTCATCATTTTTAAAATTAACTGGAGAAGGAAATGGCAAGTCAGTCCAGTATCTCTGCCAAGAAAACCCCAAAATGGGGTCACAAAAAGTTGGATACAAATCAAATAACTGAACAACAAACATTTGAGGCACTGGGCTAAGCTCTGGAAATACAAAAAGGAAAACAAATGGGTTCTGCCCTCAAGAAGATCCCATTCTAATGGGGGAGATAACAACCTAAAAACTATAAGCAAAATATAAACAGGGCAAGCTAGAGGTAATCACACAGGGAAAGCACTGAGGAGGAAGGTGGGTAGGGACTGGGAAAGGTGTCATGCAGAAGTTGGATTTGAACTGAATCTTGATGTAAGTCAAAGAAGTTATGAGACAGAGATAAAGAAGGAAAACATTACAATCCTGGGAACAGCCAATGAAAGAATACAGTGCTGTTTGAGGAACAGTAAAGGGATTATTGTTGCAGGATTGTAGTGTTCTGGGGAGGTTGTGGGAGGGGAGTAAATTGCAAGACTGCAGGCCATGTTGTGAAGAGTTTCAAAAATCAAACAGAAGATTTTATATTTGATCACAAAGGCAGATAATTTCCCTGTTAAATTCCACTTTGTTGGTTTAAATCCAGAATTCCAACCAAGTCAATATTATTTTGAGTCTTGGTTCTGTCATCTATCATATTAACTGTCCCTCTGAGTTTCATGACATTCACAGATTTGATAAATGTGCCTTTTATGTCTTCATCTGGGTCACTGATAAAAATGTTGAACAGGACAGGGCTAAGTAAGGACAGAGTCCACGAGTAGAACATTAGTTTCTATTGTGGTGTCAGGTAGGATTAAAGATAAATTTACTTATTTGGAATTTTGAACATTATTTACCATCATTACTTTCCCTTAATGGGTCTGTTTTATATCATATTTAATGGGAAACAATCACATACCATTTTTAGAATGCTATTTTTTCCAACCAATCTTACTGACCAATTTAGCTGACAGCAATGCCATCCCTTCAAGTGGAGCTTTTTGCAATGGGTAGGCGATACTGGTCTGGATCTAGTATGGACTTTTCTTCATCAAGGTAGTAAAATCATAGGAGTAAGACTGCCAACAGAGAGAGAAGAGAAGCAGCTCAAGAACAGGGGCTCTTAGAACTCCAGCATTAAGTATTCTGGAATAGTAGAAGGAGCCATTGAAGGGAACAAAGGACAGGCTAGAGATGTAGGAAGAGACCCAGGAGAGTATGGCCACCTGGAAGCCAAGAAGGTATGAGGGAATATTAAGAGTGTCAAATGCTGCAGGGAGGGCATATAGGAAAACAACTGGGGGATAAAAAATAACTTAAGAGAAATAGGGAGCAGTTTCAGGCAAAGCAGTAGCGGCAAAATTCTCATTGCAAGTCATTGAAGAGAATGGAAAATATTAGACATAAACTTTTACAAACTCCTGTAACAAAACATGAAGAGAGAACTATAGTTCACATCATCAGGGTTAGGAGTGTAGCATCCCCATGATCTGAAAAACCCATGTATAATTTTTTTTTGCCCTCCCTTCATACCAGAAGTCTGATTTTTTTCTTTTTTTTATGGGGTGTTTACAATATCTTATTGTAAATTTTGGGTTGACATTATACAACACTATACATATATTTTATGCATTTCTGAGTTTCAATATGCTTTCTGTGTCATGTGCTGGTCTTCACATATCATTTGTAATTTATGCAAAATTTCCCCCCGCCCCATTCCCGTTCAATTTCTTATGCTGACACCCGATATATTATAGTAGAAAAAGTTGAAATGTGGAAGGGATAGAGATAGCTGTATTATGATAAGTACATGGTCTAAAACAGAGAAGGGAAAACTATTTTTTCTTTAATGACTAGGAAGAACAGCATTTTTGGGGAATTTTATAGAAAGGATAAGAAAACAGTGAAAAGGGAGAAATTGAATGTTCTTAAGAAAAAGGGTATGAAGTCACTATTGTTTTCTTCTTTGATTAGAGTCCTCAGGTCTTTAAAAATTGTTTTTAAAAGCATGTCAATAAAATACTTTTAAGTGCACAGAAGGAAGCCAAAAATTTCAGAATGGAACACAGAGCACTTTTTTTTACTATCTTGTTAAATTACACAGAGGTATTTATATAATATATGTACATATATACTTTAAAAACAAACTGTACAAATTGTACAATTCAAAAGCCTTTCTTTTTCTTTGCATATTGAAATCTTTGTATTTGTTGATTGTTAAGATCAGAGATTTAAACAATTTTAAGATAATTAGATTGCTACATAGAAAATTAGTGTGCCTGGACTTAGCTGAGCATTATTAATACAATTTTAGAAATAGGAAGACTTTTCTATAATGTTTAGGGATGAAAGATGAGGCATGTAGTTGAATTGCAATAAATTGCATAGGTAAGGAGAAATTATTTGTTTATTTTTAAAGAAAGAAGTTAAGAATACTGGAGGAAGACCATAGAGAAAGCATATGTGAATTAAATTAACATCTAAGTTAGAGAGATGAGCTTTAGGGAGAAGGAGGGACCATCTATTTTTAGAAATAGAAAAGGAAAGATTGAGTGATACTAGTGAAAAAGTATTTACCAATGCAGGAGAATTGATGGTGGGAACTGCATGTCCATGACCTACTAAGTGAGGAAGTATTTTATGTAACTAACTAGAAACACCCTAAAATTGTATAACCTTTTGACCCAGTGCTACCACTACAAGAAGGTCAAAGAGAAGGTAAGGACTTATATATGCAAATATATTTATAGCAGCATTTTTTTTTAACTAGCAAAGAATTAGAAGCAGAATGATTAGTAGAATGACAACAAATTTTGAGATATGAATGGAATGGAATATCAAAATACTGTAAAAATGGCAAATACAATGCATATAGAGAAACTTGAGAAGATGTATGAACTGATGCAGAAGGAAATAAGCAGAACCAACAAAAGTTTTTTTTTTTTTGGAGGGGGGAAGGCAAGACAATTGGGGTTAAGTGACTTGCCCAAGGTCACACAGCTAATAAGTGTTAAGTGTCTGAGGCCTGATTTGAACTCAGGTGCTCCTGACTCCAGGGCCAGTGCTCTATTCACTGTGCCACCTAACTGCCCCAACAAAACAATTTTTAAGGTGACCACAACAATGTAGAGTAAAACAACTCTGAAAGACTTTAGAACACTGATGAATGCAGTGATCTGTTGTATCTTCAGATAATTGATGACTTGTGCCACCCACTTCTTCTTCATGATGAGATGATGAACTAGAAGTAGAGAATGAGACATATGTTTTCAGACATAGCTAATGTCTTGAATAATTTTGCTTGGGTCTATTTATTTGTTACAAGAGAGAAATCTTATTTAAGGGAAGGGAGAGAGTTAGTGGGTAGTAATGCAGATATCTCCCCTCTCCTCCAAAAAAGAGCAATAATCAAACATTTAATAAACATGAAAGAAAATGAAATTCAGAAGGGGAAACAATTGTTCTGTTCTCCTAAAATTAATATGCACTTAAAAACTGTATTACAAATATACAATTTAATACACAATATTTTGATTTTTTATACTGAAATCCTCACATTTGTTGATGATTTAAGTTCACTATGCAAAAAAAGACAATTTAAATTAAAACTAGTGGAAAAGAAGGCCAAATTATATACTACACTTGAAATGATGAGGAGAATTGAGGACAGGGATGATGAAAGAAACATTTTAGAACACAGAATGTGATAGGGAGTTGATATAAAAGTAGAGTAGAGGGGCGGCTAGGTGGTGTAGTGAATAGAGCACTGGCCCTGGAGTCAGGAGGACCTGAGTTCAAATTTGGCCTCAGACACATAACACAAAAACTAGCCATGTGACCTTGGGCAAGTCACTTAACCCCAATTGTCCTGCCTTCCCTCCTCCAAAAAGAAAAAAAAAAAAGAAGCAGAGTAGGAAGCTTGTTGAACCCTGGCCTATCAGAGATAATGAACCATACAATTGTAGTGGATGGAGTCAGTTCAATTTTTTTTTTCAATTTTGTGATAAGGAATTTATTGAAATGATTTTAACATTGAAAGGCAGCACGATGGTAGACAGAAATCTTGTTTGAGAATCAGGAAATCTTAGGTTTAACTACTGCCTCTGACATGTGTGAAGCATAATAGGTAACTAGAAAAACTTGTGCCAGCATCTATTTGGGAAGGGACAGGGACAGAATAAGCATTTATATAACACATACTTGGTAGCAGGTACCAGTGCTTTTTGCAAATATTATATCATTTGATCTTCTTAACAACCCTGTGAGATAGGCCCTTTTATTTTCCCAATTTTGCTATTGAGGAAACTGAGGCAGATGGAAGTTAAATGACTTTCCCAGGGTCATACAACTAGTAAGTGTATAAAGTCAAATCTTTCTGACTCCAGGGTTAGTGTTCTACCTACTGCTTTACTTAGCTGCCTTCATATCTCAAGAAAAGTTATATAATTATTTTATCACCTATGTATTTTTTAAAGACAATACTTGAGGCTAAATGATTAAATAGAAAAACATTCTAATGGGTGACTGAGTGGCCTCAGGCAAGTCCCTTAATATCTCAGTGTTGCCAGCAAATTTCTTAGACTCTAAATTACTGATCAGAGGCTAAAGTGTATTGACAGAGGAGTTCCTTAAGATTATGCAGTCATAGGTCTAGTGAAGAAAAAAAGATGCCATGAAATGGAAACACTCTGAGATTACTTTGAAATTGCTTTGAAAACAAAATTATATTTTCAAACATTTGAAAGGTGACACATGTAAATGAATGTATATAAAGATTTTACCTTATCTTTGTGTTTTATTATTACTATAAATTTGTGAACTGAGGTTGGAAAAGTGAGTAACCATCTTTCATACAAAAGAAAGATAAGATACAGTAGTAATTCCTTTCATTTAGTTCATGTGGACTGCTGAAATATTTACAATTTTAAAGATTAAAGGTAATTACTTTTAGCAATATATCTGTAAAGTAGGTGGAATATGGCATTATTTTACTGTGTTCAGTGGTAGTGTGTACACACGATATCTAAAATAGGCATAACATATTTACTATATGGATTGCAATAGAAAATCAATTTCTCTATTGCATTGAAATTAGATCTCAATCTATGTTATGCTTTAAGAGAAAATATTGGAAACTGTCCGCACTGATGAAAAGAAATTAAACCACTCAGGGGCATGTATTTCTGTTCAGTCATTTATTTCTAAGGCTGTGATGGGATATTTTATTTGGTTTTACACTTTTGGTCCTTACTTAAGTGAACTTATGGTTATGTGACTCATGCATAACTAGGCAGTTTCCTAAATTTCCTCTAGGAAACAAAAAAAATCTGTATTTAGTGAGTAAAATTGTATATTGACTTTTAATTCCTCAGGATCTGCATTTTACCTTAAAGAACCAAGATCAGAAAGTATGTTATTTTTTTTACACACACTTTCACATATGTATTCATATGACCACGCACCCTTCTTCCATTATTTTCATAGTGAGAAAGATATCATCAGTCACAGTTATTGCTTTTCCATATAGGAATGTAAATAGTTCAACTTGGATAAGTTCCTTTTGATTTCTTTTCCCTGATTACCTTCTCAGGCATCTCTTCCTTCTTGTGGTTGGATGTCAAATTTTCTCTTCAATTCTGGTTTTTTCATCAAGAATGCTCGAAAGTCCTCTATTCCACTGAATGACCATATTTTCCCCTGAAACAAAATACTCAGTTTTGCTGGGTAGCTGACCCTTGGGTTCATTCCCAGCTCTTTTGCCCTCTGGAATATCATATTCCATGCCTTTTGATCCCTCAGTGTAGAAGCTGCCAGGTCCTGGGCTATTCTCATTGTGTTTCCACAATATTGAAATTGTTTCTTCCTGGCTGCTTGTAGTATTTTCTCCTTGATCTGGGGATGCTGGAACCTGGCTATAATATTCATGGGAGTTTTGTTTTTGGGATCTTTTTCAGGAGGTGATCGGTGGATTCTTTCAACCTCTATTTTGCCCTCTGGATCTAAAACATCAGGGCAATTTTCCTTGAGAATTTCTTGAAGGGTGATTTCTAGGTTCTTTCTTTGATCATGGCTTTCAGGTAGTCCAATAATTTTTAAATTGTCTCTCCTGGATCGATTTTCCAGGTCAGTGGTTTTTCCCATGAGATATTTCACATTGCCTTCTAATCTTTCATTGGTTTGGATCTGCTTAACAGCATCTTGATTTCTCATAAAGTCATTAGCTTCCATTTGCTCCAGTCTAAGTCTAAAGGAATGAATCTCCTCAGTGAACTTTTGAGATTCTTTTTCCATCTGGGAAATTCGACTTTTTAAGGCATTCTTCTCCTCATTGCCCTTTTGGGCCTCCTTTTCCATTTGAGTTAGTCTATTTTTTAAGGTATTGTTTTCCTCAGTAAGGCTGTTGACCCTCATTTCATACTTTTCCTGCATCCTTCTCATTTCTCTTTCCAATTTTTCCTCCACTTCTCTTATTTGATTTTTAAAGTCCTTCTTAAGGTCCTCTATGGCCTGCAACCCACTCATGTTTTCCCCTGGGGCTTTTGGAGCAGGACTTCTGACCTCACAGTCCTTTTCCCGCTCTATGCCCCCAAAATAGGAGTCTAGGGTTGCATTTTTCTGTTTCCTTTGCCTTGGCATGTTGCCACTTAATTGCTTGACTTTTGGGCTTGTTGCCACACTATGGCTTTAAGGCCAGATAGAGGAATTTTCATCCTGAACTTGTGGGGGGCAACTTCTGTTTCTGGCAAGCTGTAAACCCACCCACAACTTCCACCCTAGATCACAATCCAGATCCAGGGAGGTTAAAGCAAGAGTGATTACCCGCCAAGACTGATCGCTGGATCTCCCTACAATTAACTCGCAGGCCGGGAGCTGGAGCTGCCTCTGAAAACTACAAAATGGCATGTCTCCTCAGTGGCTTCTAGCCCCCAGGGGAGGGAGCTGACGCATTCCCCAAATACTGGTCCCAAAGTCTATAGGACACTAACCTCTTACTTTGTCCTAGGCATGTCTATGTTGATGATTCTGGAGTCGCCACAGCTGCTGGTGTTCTGGGGTTCCTCCAGCCGGCTGCTGGCCCTGCCGCCCTGGGGCTAAAACCTTGGCTCATGCGGACTTGGGCTTGGCTCCCCGCGCTCTGTGCGCTGCTGGCTCCCAGACTGCTGCGCTGGTCCTTCCTGCAGGGCTGCTGGGCTGTCCTCAGCGGGAGGTTAGCTTCTCTGTGTCGTTCTGTGGGTGCTGGGGCTCCAGATGTTGTTCAGAGTCTCCTTTTACATAGTTTGGGGGGAATCTGGGGGCAGAGTGGCTTGGATGAGCTGTTTCTACTCCGCCATCTTGGCTCCGCCTCAGCATCAGTTCAATTTTTTGACCTTCTGTAGGATTTGTCAGTACCCCAGGAGCAGTAGCAAACAGAATTCTCTCTTTATGTGCATATATCCTACTTCCTTCCTACTTTGTAAGGCCTTTGAGTTCAGAGAAGTCATACACATATTTGCATCCTCCATAGAGTTTTGCATAATGTAGACATTCAATAATATTTGTTGACTGTCCAATTGATTTTTGTTACGTGTGATGATTTTGCACAACTAGTACCAGAGGCAAGTTTCTAAAGCAGGTAATTAGTGCTTTATCAAAAATATCATTTCCTTGAATAGCAGGTATAAAGACTCTGACTGTTGAGAAAGCCACAAGAGTCCATTTATCCCCAAGTTGCCTAAAGAGAAAAATGGGAAAAAGAAATAAAAATATAGAGATATTGCTAAAATCCCTGAAAACATTCAGAATATCATAAGACATCTGCCAAGGGCCAAACAGACCAGGAAGAATTTTCGACAGTGTATCCCCTAAAGATCTAGTCATGTCAGATGTTCAAAAGGTTTTATATAATTCTTCATAGGAATTCTAGGGTAAAAGGAGTTTTTAATAGAATGTGTGGAAGGCTTTTGTTTCCTGATGTCCTCCTGTGCCTGACTCAATACTGGGGGATCTTGGCACTTGGAGAGTATGAGTCAATCACTTTATTGGCCACTGAACTGATGACTCAGCAGATATTTGAAAGGGACTAACCCTAGTATTAGTGCTTTCTTTCCTTTGGGCGATAGATCAGGTTAAAACCTTTTCAAGCTACTTCCTGTGAGGGATGTAGTCCAGGGCAGCTTGCCCTGTCTCTGACCCTGCTTGGCTCCCATGTAGGCATCAATAAAAAAATATGTCCCTGGGGCGGCTAGGTGGTGCAGTGAATAGAGCGCCGGCCCTGGAATCAGAAGGACCTGAGTTCGGAGCAGGCCTCCGACACTTAATCTGCACAAACAAAAACCTAGCCGTGTAACCTTGGGCAAGTTACTTAACCCCAATTGCCCTAAAGGGGCGGCTAGGTGGCGCAGTGAGTAAGAGCGCCGGCCTCGGAGTTTGGATGACCCGAGATCAGATCCGACCTCTGAAAATGAGCACCCACGCATAAATCAAATGACTAGCCGTGTAACCTTGAGCAAGTTACTTAACCCCAATTGCTTAAAAAAAAAAAAAAAATATGTCCCTGGGAGCGAATGAACATGTCCTGCCCAGGTGAGCCTCATCCCAATCTTTGGACTGCCTTCAGTCCTGAGAATAATGTATCCAGAATTGGAGATGGTGGCATGAGTTTGAGAGGTCTGGAGATCCTTTTATGATTGGGTTTGACTGGAATAGCAAGGAGGAGTTCCTGGTAACTATTCCACTACTCTTGGAGAAGATGGCTTCCATCAAAAGGTTGGATCTAAGCCCTGGCCTGGCTTACCAGAAAACATAGATTTTACATGAGGCAGTGAAGAGCTAATATGAAATATAAAATGCTTAATCAGCAGTCCTGAAAACTGCTTTACATTCTGAAGTTGTTTAAATATGAACTGTAGTGAATGTTATATAACGATCCCCTGCTTACTCCACACTCTATAGGAAAGACCTAGATGTGAGCCCAAATCTAAGACTTAATCAATTTTTGTTTCCCCCTGGGATTCTGGGTCACTGTGGATGTGAGAGAAGTCAGCTTAGCTTTCCTCTTTTGCAGCCCAGATTACTCTCTGTATATTGAACTTAGTATGGGCTATGTACATAGGTCTTAATAAAAAAGACAGAGGGCACAGTGCCCCAGCAGCAGCTGGTGTTTGAGTAGAGGGGAGAAAAAAACAAAACAAAAAACTATTAAAATGTTTCCTTTTGGGGCAGAGCCAAGATGGTGGAGTAGAAACAGTGCGCCCAAGGCACTTTCTCCCAGGTTACCTCCAAACTATGTAAAAGGGAACAACTTCTGGAGCCCCAGCACCTACAGAACAACACAGAGAAGCTAACCTCCCACTGAGGAAAGCCCAGCAGCCCTGCAGGAAGGACCAGCACAGCAGTCTGGGAGCCGGCAGTGCGTGGGGAACTGAGCACAGGTCTCCCTGAGTTGCAGTTTTAGCCCCAGGGCAACCAGGCCAGCAGTCAGCTGGAGGGACCCCAGAACACCAGCAGCTGTGGCGATTCCAGAATTATCAACAGACATGCCTAGGACAAAGTGAGAGGTTAGAGCCCTATGGACTTTGGGACCAGTATTTGGAGAATGCATTGGCTTCCTCCCCTGGGGGCTAGAAGCCACTGAGGAGACATGCCTTTTTGTAGTTTTCAGAGGCAGCTCCATCCTGACCTGCGAACTGTAGGGAGATCCAGCGATCAGTCTTGGCGGGTAATCACTCTTGCTTTAACCTCCCTGGATCTGGATTGTGATCTGGGGTAGAGGTCATGGGTGGGTTTCCAGCTTGCCAGAAATGGAAGTTGGGATGAAAGTTCACCTTTCTGGCGGCCCAGCCATAGTGTGGCAACAAGCCCAAAAGTCAAGTAATTAAGTGGCAACATGCCAAGGCAAAGGAAACAAATTAAACAGAAAAATGCAACCTTAGACTCCTATTTTGGGGGCAAAGAGGATCGAAGTATAGAACAGGGGGAGCACTGTGAGATCAGAAATCCTGCTTCAAAAGCCCCAAAGGAAAATATGAGTGGATTACAGGCCATAGAGGACCTTAAGAAGGACTTTAAAAATCAAATAAGAGAAGTGGAGGAAAAATTGGAAAGAGAAATGAGAAGGATGCAGGAAAAGTATGAAATGAAGGCCAACAGTCTGACTGAGGAAAACAACACCTTAAAAAATAGACTAACTCAAATGGCAAAGGAGGCCCAAAAGGGCAATGAGGAGAAGAATGCCTTAAAAAGCCAAATTTGCCAGATGGAAAAAGAATCTCAAAAGCTCACTGAGGAGATTCATTCCTTCAGACTTGACTGGAGCAAATGGAAGCTAATGACTTTATGAGAAATCAAGATGCTGTTAAACTGATCCAAACAAATGAAAGAACAGAAGGCAATGTGAAATATCTCATGGGAAAAATCACTGACCTGGAAAATAGATCAAGGAGAGACAATTTAAAAATCACTGGACTACCTGAAAGCCATGATCAAAGAAAGAACCTAGAAATCACCCTTCAAGAAATTCTCAAGGAAAATTGCCCTGATGTTTTAGATCCAGAGGGCAAAATAGAGGTTGAAAGAATCCACAGATCACCTCCTGAAAAAGATCCCAAAAAAGAAAACTCCCAGGAATATTATAGCCAGGTTCCAGCATCCCCAGATCAAGGAGAAAATACTACAAGCAGCCAGGAAGAAACAATTTCATTATTGTGGAAACACAATCAGAAAAGCATAGGACCTGGCAGCTTCTACACTGAGGGATTGAACAGCATGGAATATGATATTCCAGAGGGCAAAAGAGCTGGGAATGAACCCAAAGGTCACCTACCCAGCAAAACTGAGTATTTTGTTTCAGGGGAAAATATGGTCATTCATTGGAATAGAGGACTTTCAAGCATTCTTGAGGAAAAAAAAATAGTTGAATAGAAAATTTGACATCCAGACACAAGAAGCAAGAGATGCCTGACAAGGTAATCATGGAAAAGAAATCAAAATGAACTTATCAAAGTTAAGCTATTTACATTCCTATATGGAAAAACAATAACTGTGACTGATGAAACCTTTCTCAGTATGAAAATAGTGGAAGAAGGGTGTATGGCCATATGAATACATATGTGAATGTGTGTACCTATTTTTACAGTTATATATGGATAGGGGCACAGGTTGAATTTGTTGGGAAGGGAGGATACTCTAGGGGTGAAATTATGGGGTGAGAGAGGAAAGTGGCAAGAGGAGATGGGGAGAGACAGGGTAGGGTAAACTATCTCATGTAGAAGAAGCAAGGGGAAGTGGCTGCATGGGAGGGGAAGAATAGGAAGACAAAAAGGAAAAACCACATTCTCTTTGAATTTGTTTCAGGGAGAGAATGACATACATACTAAATGGGATATCTCAACCTGCAGCAGAATAGGGGGAAGGGGGATGAGAGGGGGGATGATGGATGGGAGGACATTCTTTGGGGGAGGGGATGTTGGAAGTACCCAGTATAGAAGAGGGATAGGATCAAGTAGGGAATGGACCAGGTGGAGGGTGGGATGAGTGGGAGGGAATTATAAGCAGCCTTGTACAATATATCTACTATGGTAAAGTTTTGCATAGCTAGAAATGTACAACATATACTGAATCACTTATCTTCCCAGAGGGAATGGATGACAAGGGAGGAAGGGAATTGTTCTGAAATTCGAAATCTTAAAATTAAATGTTTCAAATATATATAAATACTATTATGAATGCTCTTTTGCTTGTAATGGGGAGATAACATGTGCAGGCATTGGGGCACAGAGATCCACCTTCCTCTAATGGAAAAGTTGAAGGGGGTATGGGAGAAGATATGGGAGAGAGCAGATTGGAGGAAGCGATTTCTTGTGGGAATGATATTCTGGGAGGGCGGGTAGGGGAAAAAACGGGGGGGAAAATTGCAACTCAAAATCTGGCAGAAATGAATGATGTAAAACAGAAGTTAATAAAGCATTTTTTTAAAAAAGTTTCTTTTCCTGTTACTTTCTCTGAAATATCCACTTCCAAATGCAAGTAGCTAAACATATGTGTTAATTTGGGCTTCATAACCATAAGGGTACTGCTAAAAGCAGAGCTCCATCGTATAACTAAAAGAATTAGCATTTCCTATGCCCTCACCTAATTATAAAAGTAAACCACATGAGGAAAGATGAGAAAAAAAGCTGCTATTTATAATTTTGTTTCTCTATATTAACATCCATATTTTCAGTTAAAAAGAATTTTCCTTGGTGGCTAGGTGGTGCAGTGAATAAAGCAACAGCCCTGGAGTCAGGAATACCCAAGTTCAAATCTAGCCTCAGACACTTAACACAAAAACTAGCCGTGTGACCTTGGGCAAGTCACTTATCCCCAGTTGCCCTCCAAAAAGCCCCTCCCCCCAAAAAGCATTACTCTGTAATTTCACATTTATTATCTCATTTTATGCTCACAATAACCATGGCAAAAGATGTGGTTTTATCCCTAATTTGGTCAGTCAACCAGATTAATTTATTATGTACCAGGTATTGTGCTAAGCTCTAGTTAGTTTAGAAAAGTAAGTCACAGAGCATTTATGTGAGAGCTCATGTTTGTATTGCTAGTTAATAGGTAGGGATGGGACTATAATCCATATTTTCTGATTTCTAACCCACTCTTATTTCCTCTAGACCAGTCCTTTCCAATGTGGGGAATAGATGGATGAGGATAGGGGGAGGTCATTGGTATGATCAATCAATTAGAGAATGGGAAAATGGATTAAATCCTACTCTCTCTACAACAACCAGTTCTGGGGCTTCTCTCCAAGGCAACTATTCTACCTTTATCTCCATTGGATACTACTTTGGAAACTCCCAACCTTCCTTCCCACTTCTGAGCCCCATTTGGTCCCTCTGGGCAGTTATCATCTAACTGCTACAGGAATATCTACAATAGCAATTCTTCAGGATAATTTGGGGCAATTACTGTCACCTTCAGCTCTCTCTCCCCATCCCTGACATTCTTATCCCCTCTCCCTCAGATCACCTTAGAGCTGCAGCAAACACTCTTTGGAGGATTGTTCCAAGGCAGTGACTTACCCTACTTCCTCCTTTTTCATATTGGGAAAGGCAAAATGAATCATACAGGCTGAACAGAATTGGATGGGTTGTGATCCACACCTTAGATCTCATTCCTTTTCACCCCACCCCACTTTCAAGCTTCCTTTTGGAGGGGACCACTATATTTTGTCATCTTTGAGAGTACCCTCCAACACACCACTGGCTAACAAGTTACCAATCTCCAACTTTTTTACATCTGTCCCTTCTTTCTATTCACATAACCACCACTCTAATTTAGGCAACTTCAATAGTTTTTCCTTTTACTCTGTCTACCCCAAGACTCATCCCATTCTAACACAGCCTCTGCTCAGTTGCCAACATGATCTTCCTAAAGCACAAATTCACTCATCTCACCCACCCATACCCCTCCAGGCAATGAAGTCCAGTTTCTCCCTCTTATGTCCAAGATCAACTATAAAGCCTTCCAGAATTTTTCATATAGAGTTTTGTTAGTCCTGCTACTTTGCACTTAACCATGACCTATTTTGAATTAACTATCTCTGCTTGATTGCTCCCTCTTTTCCCTGTCATTATATTTCATCACATTTCCCTTTCATCCCTGGCCTTATAATTTCCAAGATGGAAGGGATAATTGGGTAAATTGAGCATATATCTTTATACCCAATATACATGTATTTATCCTCAGTACCTACAGCAGTGCTTAAAACCCTGAGGGTCTTCCCCTCCCAGTTATATTATTTTATTTTTTGAGTAGGCAGAGTAAGTCACTTTTTGCCTCATTTCTTACCTAGCCTTAAATCACTGAATGGGTGTTGCCTCAGACAAACTGAGGCCTAGGAAAGACCTTAGATTAAAAAGGCCAAAATCTCCTACTGTATATGGGGTCATCTCTATGTCTTGCCACTGTACTCAGATGACCTTGGATGAGAGAGTGGGGCTGATGACTTTGCCTGGCTCTGCCTCACTGAAATCCAATTCACTTGTAAGTAAAGGCTTCATGCTCCTGATGTTGTTGGTCCTGTTCAAGACTGAAGGACAAACAACCTTAGTGCTTAATACTCAATAATTGATTAACAAATTATTCGTGAATTGAATTAAGCATAAACTTTGCATCCACACACTGTGCTACAATGGAAAAAAGATCAGGACTTGCCATTGGAGGCAGCAGAGTTACTAGAACTGGAAACAAGGGGAGTAACAAAACTAAGGGAGTAAATTACACATCCATTGGATAATGGATAAACAAATTATGTTATATAAATGTAAGGGAACACTACTATGATAGAAAAAATGATGAAAGGGAGTTTCAAAGAACATGGGAAGACTACTATAAATAAGTTCAAAATGAAGTGAACAGAACCAGGAAAACAATATAATAACATCATTGTAAGGACAAGCAACTTTGAACTTTGAAACACTTAAGAATTCTGATCACTACAATGATCAACCACGATTCCCTGATGAGTCGTCAACTGTGCTAGGAACATTCTGACAGAAAGGGGATGGGCTCAAGTCACAGAATAAGACATATATTTTTAGACATGATCAGTTCAGGGATTTCTTTTGCTTGACTATGCATATGTGTTAGATGTTTTTTTTTTTTTTTTTTAACGATGATTGTGGGAGCTGGAGGAGGGAAAGAAAATAAATGCTTGCCAATTGAAAAAAATAAAATAAAAGTTGCACCGAAAAGAAAATATATCAAAGAAAATATCTGAGGAAAATAACACATTATATTCACATATTTTCTTTCCTAACATTTTTTTATCCAAAATGATTGTCCACAAGACATGTTTAATTTTGATATTCTTACTCACCTTTCTCTTACTAAATACCTTTAATTTGTATTTTTCTTACATAAGGGAGGACAACTTAGTCATAGTTTTATTTTCTGTAGTCTTTTCCGATTGGAAAGTCTTTTTCTCTGATGGTATTTGACCAGTAAATCTAGGTTTCAAAAAGAAGTTAGATCTCCAAAGCATAGGAAATTCATTTTTCAAATCTATAAAATGAGATGACTGGACTAGAGGACTTATGACTTCTCTTCTAGCTCTAAGTTTTAAATTAAGGGCCACTCATAAGAGGCAAAACTGGCAGTTATTGATCACATGTTGTTATCTGAGAGGCTTCAAAGGTTCTTCCCACTGAGGGGGCTTAATATGGTTTTGTATTATGGATGCCTTTGTCATCCTGGTAAAGCCTATAAACCTGTTCTCAGAAGAATGGGTTTAAATGCATAAAATAAAATATATAGGATGACAAAGCACACCAATTATACTAAAATATAGTTATCAATACATATCAACATATGTATATATGTATGTGTTTATATATTGCATGTACCTATGTGTATATGTGTAATATTGTGTGTATGTGTGTGTATACACACACACACATACACACACATATATATATATATCCCTAATTCCTGCAATAATGACCTCCTGCACAAAGGTGGGAGAGGAAATGTCATTTCTGGGGACCATCAAGATTGACAGTGAAAGGGAATATTTTCTTATTGTTTGTATGAACTTAAGGAAAATAACAATGTGGCACCTTAACTATTTCTGGTATTTCTGGGCCTGAATTCTTATTTGAGTTATATAGACATCTGTGATAGTGTGAATTTCAGAATGGCATTATACACACACATGTACACATATGTATATATATAAATATATAACATGCACATATATGAACAAATATACATATATAGATACACATATGTACAAACACATGCATACATACAACACTCATTATCTATCTATCTATCTATCTATCTATCTATCTACATCTCTTCCAAATTCAGGGTTAGGCATGTAGCACCCCCAGGATCTAGAAAATCCATATAAAATCTTTTGGTACTTCCTTCATACCAGAGAAGAAATTTTATTTTTTTTTCTTTTTCTTTTATGGGGTGTTTACAATACCTTATTGTAAAATTTTGGTTGACATACCAACTCTATACATGTATTCATGCATTTCTGAGCTTATAAACTTCCCCATGTCATCTTCTAGCCTTTCTGTATTGTCTGTGGCTTCTGTAAAATTCCCCCAAAAGTTGCCATTTAGTTTCTTATCCCATCTTATGATATATTCAAACTATGATGGAAGCCTAGAGTTAGGAAGACTCATCTTCCTGAATCTAAATCAGGCCTCTGACACTTAGTAGTTATGAACCTGGACAATTCACTTAACTCTGTTTGACTCAATTTACTCACTTATAAAATGAACTGGAGAAGGAAATGGCAAACCACTCTGGGATCTTTCCCAAAGCCCAAACAGGTTCCCAAAGAGTCAGACATAGCTGAAACAACTCAACCAACAACAACAAATTACACTCTCTGGCAAAGGTGCTGTCACACCCATGCAACTATAAGAAATAGACAATGTTGTATATATATGAGTCCACTTTGCCTCCCATCTGTGGCAGGGCCAGCATATTCCTATCACTAGATTCACATCGAAGCAGGGGAGAAGGTAATTCCTGCCTGTCTCCACAGTCCAAGTTGGCAGGAGATCAAATATAAAATGAAAAGCCAGGCCAGATTTATACTGGAGAATGCTGAGATCCAAGGATTGAGATGGGGAGCCAAATCACTTGTTTAACAGAAATTCTGACCTGGAGAAGTCTACATGATATTGAGACTCCAAAATTCAAGCAATGCCAGAGAATGGCTGGCTATTTTTATTATTCGACCTGCTTCCTCAAATCCTTGGTGTTTATTTTGGAGTTTCTTGCATTAACTGCTCTCAGGCCAAAGATAATGGCACACCTATATAAAAGGGGGCAGGATACTTATCCGACAACACTCCTTGTCACTCAACCATCCTCATTAGGCCCTGGATACACACCTTTTAAGACTGAAAATATATCCTGCGTCTGTACTTTTGGGGGCAAACACCATGCCTCCAAGAGTCCCTTGTATTCCTGGAGACATAGCACACTACACTATTATCAATCATTAATGCTTTATCAGAGGGATTATATTATCAGGTTGTTTTCATGTCTAACAGCTACCTGAGAAAGAGTGGGGTATAAGATGGGCAAATATGATAATGCATGGAAAAGGAGGAAGAGGCTGCTGTAGGAGGTACAATTAGGAGACAGCAAACCCTGTGGAGGTACCGTCCCCACTCAATCAATCAGTTAGCATTTATTAAACACCTACTATGTGCCAAACATGCAGTCAGGAGGGCAGGTTGAGAACTGACTGACATCTCAGATAAAATTGCCCTTGGTTAGTAACAGTTCCTCAGATCCCTGTGCTAATGGGTTCTGGGGTCCTCAAAAAACCCACAACCAATCTGGAATTTTCTGGCTAAATGTTCCATCAATATTGGATTGGGTTATGTGAAGGAACTGATCAAACCCCTTAGAGAAAGTGAGGAAATAATTGTATAAGAATGGGGAACCTTGGGCCCCTTCTCTATGTCCCCTTCCTTTGCTCCTATATGTTGGTACTGAAAAATGATACTGAGGAGAAAGACCAGTTTCTGTTTATCTGTTTATCAACATTAGCCCTTTGCTCAAGACAAACATGGCCTGTAAGGGAATCTGGCTATCAAGCTCTGAAGGCTGTTGTTGGAAACCCCTAAATTATTCTAGTCAACTAACCCATAGCCTTGGTTTTGTGGCTGTTCACAGGGGCAGCTGTAGCCTGTGGGGCTCTGGTAATCTGAGGAGGGGATACACTCTTCACTTAACTCCTACCCAGAAACAGTGGAAAATCTCTCCACTGAATAGCCCAGAGAACTGGCACCAGCTTCCTGTCTTTGACAAGTACACTGAGTGCATTGTGTCTAATGAAAGGTTTACTAAGCTTAAAGGAAACTAAGAAAACATTTCCCAGCAAGCTAGATATCAGTAGCAATTCAAGTCAACAATAATTTATTAAGCACCTACTATGTGTCAGCTACTATTCTACTATGCTAATAGTCTTTGTCTTTAAGGACAAAGGTGGGGGGGAAATGCATTGTGCACACAAATGAGGGAAATATGAGATATTTCAAGGAAAACAAGAGTACTAATGACAGGGGCAGGAATGGTAACAGGGAAGGCTTCAAAGGAGAGATACAATCTGAACTGAACCTTGAAGGAACATAAGGATTTTGAGAGGTGGACATGTGGAAAAGAAGACATTGGAAGGCTGAGGGGCCAGCCAGTGGATGCATTGAGGTAGGGTATGGAGCATCAGGTTCAAGGAAGGGCTGGTGAGTGAGTTTGATTAGAATAAGTTCTTGAAGGAGAGTTATCTGAAATAAGATTAGGTTGAAGCCAGATGTAGCTGGACTTGAAAGGCCAGGCTGAGGAGCTGTATTTTCTCTTAGAGAAAATGGGAAATCACTGAAATTTTTTGAGTAGGGGATGGACATAAACAGCCCTGTGACTTAGGAAGACTTTGGAGGCAGCTGTGTGGAGGATGGATTACATGGGAGAGATCCAGGAAAAAGGAAGGCCAAGAGAGAGTGGTGCTTATGCAGTGTACATGACTTCCCCAAGGATGCACATAACACAAGGGAACCCAGAAGAATAAGGAAAGTCATTGGTATTAATATTGTCCCGGTGCGATGACAAGATGCTACGCAACTCAGTCTTTCTTTGTCTTTGTGTCTGTCTCTGTCTCTTTGTTTCTGTCTGTCTCTCTGTGTCTGTTTCCAAATCTGTCTTTTTTTTTTCTCTCTCTTTCCTGAAACACTGTAAAACAGTGCTATGATTTGGTCAGCCTTTCCACACTAATAGAGAAGCCCTTCTCTCTTATTATATTTCATCTTGCCTACAGTCCCAGCATGAGAGAGGGCTGGTGCTACATCTTAAGTTCATTAGCAGCAATTGGTTCCTTCTGACTCTCAAATGTCATATGCCCTGGTTTTCTTATTCCAGGGACTCTTTTTCTAAAAGCTCAAATCAAGAGCTTCCTTGAGTATGAAGCCATTCCTGGTCCTCGCAGCCACTTGTGCCTTCATCTCCCAAATTGCACGGTATGTGTTTAATATGTATTTTGCATATTTCTATGAATTGTGCCAGCATGGCATGGTAGATAAAGAGCTGACCTCAGAGCCATAAAGATCTGAGTTCAAATTCTACCTTTGACAAATACAGTACTCCCTGTGTAACCTTGGAAAATTCATCATAGTATCCCAAATGCTAGTATTGCTCTATGGAGAGTGGCATTGGCATTAACCTGTAATTTTATCAGGCAGGGATCCATTCATTTCCATGAGCCCAACATGCAGTTAGCTCTAGAGATCCACACCTTAATGCCCTCTTCCTATACGTTTGGTGAACACAGACTAACCTCTGAGGTCCTATACATTAATGGCCACCCTGCCTTAGACTCCCTACCCAATATGCAATGTCTTTTCTTCTTACATTCAGTTTTTCTAGGTTCTATTTTGCTTTATGCATGCCCCCTTGTTTTTCCCTTCTTCCAGTCCCCATCAGAAATAAACCTAAGTTTTACTTTGTTCATTCAATAGCTGTTCCATGCTCCATCACGACACATTTAAAGCCTGATCTGCGGCCACTGGCTGTAAAGGGAAATATTGAATTTCTATAAGTAGCCTGAAGAGACAACTAATTATTGTGGGTGGGTGCAGGGACTGTCTTCCCCACCCAGGGAATCTGCCTTCCCCCAGGATTCTAAACCAAACAGAACAGATAGTACCATGCTCTTTGCATTCATAAGGGATTCACAGAATGTCGCTGTTCATCTATTTTCAGTTATGTCCAATTCTTCACGACCCCATTTCAGGTTTTCTTGGCAAAGAGACTGGAGTGGTTTGTCATTTCCTTCTCCAACTCATTTTACATATAAAGAGACTGAGGCAAACAGTGTTAAGTAATTTGCCTGGGGTCACACAGTCAGTTTGTATCTGAAGCTGGAGTTGAATTCAGGAAGATGAATCTTCCTGACTCCAGGGCTGGCACTGTATCCACTGAACTATGTAGGTACCCAGGCTGTATGTGTCATCTTTACAGAACTCCTTACCTTTGGAACTTCTGTAATTATACAGTTACTCATCTGTAGGAATAAATGATAAATCCACTTTCCTTTTCAGTTCTTCCTCTAGAGATTCATTTCTATAAAATTGGTTTTTTGTATCATATTATTGACTAGAAAGTCATTCAATTATCTATTGAATATAATGTGGGACACGGAGTAAGGAAGACCTCAGTTGGAAAGCTGCCTCACAAGGTCACTTAACCTCTCTGCCTCAATTTCCTTAACTGTGAAATGGAGACCTCACATGGTTATAAAGAGCTTTGTAAACCTTAAGGTGCTATATAAATGCTACTTGTTGTTGTTATACTTATTCATTGAGTTATCTTGTTTTCCTTCCAAATTTGCTTGGAATAATAGACAAGTGTCTTTTCTCAAGAGATTACATTCTAGTTCTCTATAGATTCCTGGGTCGGGTTTTCAATTGATTCTCATGAGGCACTGGGAATACTAACACACATCAGATAATACACTGGAAATTTTTAGCCCAAAACAACCACCAGAACTGATTAGGGCTGATAATATTTAAACACCATCTCTACAATTTCAATATATAAATAAAACTTGTAGGATTGAACTCCTTTGTGTTTTTCATACATGGACAGATATGTGATTTCATCTGTTTTCCCATTGTCATCTGAGTTGTTTTACATTTTAATTCTTCTGAAACCTCAATGCCCGAAGATTTACAATAATTTAATATCACTGGGAGAAAATTTCTCTTTAAGAGATGGGCTTTTGTAATAGTTAAGGGTCCAGGATAATTAAAAACACTAAGGGTCTGATCTCTTCTTCCTGTTAAATTTTGCTTGTAACTCATTATCCACATGCAACAATTATCCAACATATGTTTAGTGAGGGATTCATTTGACAATCTCTCATCCAGCTGCATTTGGGCCACATGTATTTTGCATCCACTTTGCTTTTCTTTTTTTTTCTATGTAGAGGTTTAGGACACTCTCACGCTTCTTTGGATTTTACCAAGCAGACCTCATAGTATTCTAGAGCTCAAAACAATCAGCATGTCGACATCTGCCACATGCATAACTTATTTTATATTTTCAGTTCAGAAAGGTAATGGATGCATTTGGCAGAACTGTAAAACTAAACAGATTAACCCTACAAATGAGTAGTTTAGGACTGAGGGCAAGTAACACTTAACAGGTGTGGTAGGAACTATATTCTAATTCCAACCCTTCTCCCCAATGAAAATTTGGCTGGTTTTTCCTCAAAAGGTAAATTAAGACCATCTTTAATAATTGGTTGTTTGGAGGAACTAAAAGCTTAGGCTGTTAAAATCACTTCCTGGTCACCTGAGTCCAAACATCCTTCAGGATTCCTGAAGAATCCATGAACCCTGATGCTTAGCTGATGGAAAACTTTTAGTGACTAAACAAAGGGAGGTTTGCTCAGCTAAATCAAGTAGATGTGTTATCAGTGTTTATTCTTGTTGAGTATATGCCTCATGGTATGGTTAAATAAACCTCTTTCTGCTAATTGTTGAATGATCTCCAAGTGTCTCATTTTGTTTCAATATTGAATCTAAATTACCAAGGGACTGAACTGAGTCAGACCTGTCCCTAATATTTAGTGTTGTTATCAGTCAATACACACACACATGCATAATACACAGATATGCATATACACATGTAATACATGCACATACATATTGTAATGCATATGCACACACACGCATATGTGTGCATTCATAAACATTACACGCATATATGTATATATGTATGTATGTATGTGTGTGTATGTACGTGTGTATGTAATGAATAATGTCTTCAAATCAGATTGAATAGGGACGGGACCTGTGCCTTCATTGGTATAGGGAACTTCAGAGTGAGGGACTTCCTTTACTAACATTTAGACTATCTGTTAGTTTATGAAGAATGGGTAGCTAGGTGGTGAGGTGGATAGAGAGCAGTGTTTGCAGTCAAGAAGACTCATCTTCGGGAGTTCAAATCCGACCTCAGGTACTTACTAGCTTTGTGACCATGGATGAATCATTTAACCCAGTTTACCTCCATTTCCTCATCTGTAAAATGAACTGGAGAAGGAAATGACAAGTCACTCCAGTATCTTTGCCAAGAAAACCCCAAATGGGATCGTGATATGACTCAATAAGAACAATTAAAACAGATTTAGCGAGTGGGCAGTAGAATTAATTACCAGAGTATTACAGTTGAGTATTATGTATGTGAAATTTAGTGCCCTGGGTCAAAACTCCTATTGCCTTGCCTTGGTTAAGCCACTGGGACTAAACACTCAGTGTTGGGATGACACATTTAATGTACACTAAAGCTTCCTTTCTACCTTTCTTCTGTGGTCATCTCTGAAAATGGTATTGGGGATAGAAAGTCACCGTTGAGGGAAATAGTAACTTGTAAAAGCCTTCTTACATTTCTTCATGTCCCCCCACCCAGGAATGGCCCAAGGCCAACTAAAATGTTCCTACTTCAGAGAAATTCCACCAGAAATAATATTCTACTTTAAATGAAAATATCTATTTTGACTTATAGGGGACAACTTGACTAAAGGTCATTTAGCTCTAAATCAGATTTTAGATCATAACCATAAATATATGCAGCTGATTCACAAATCTAATTTAAATTATAGCTAAATGATCTTAAATTCACTTTTCACTAAAAACAGAAATCCAGTCTTACAGTTCAGTTCTCCAAAGATGCTGAATGAAGGTACTTTTTTTTTAACAGTTGAAAATCATGCAGAATAAAATCCATGCCCTTATGGAATCATATCTGATCTTATTTTCAGCAGTCAGGTTAGCTTCGGTTTGAAGGCACAGATGCCTCTGATGATGATTATTTTTCTTTTCCTTTTGTGTTTAGTACCTCTTTGTCGCCTCCTGAGATCTGAAGCTAGGTGCTGCTTCTACCCTTTTTGCCTTCAGCAAAATATTGGAGAAAGGTTACAAAGGCAGTAGCTATGAGCTTCCCTGAAGCCAGTGTCAATCAGCTGCAAGTCCAGGATCATGATCAGGTGTCCTAAGATGCTGTCATACCAACTTTCTCCTTTAAAATGTACTTAATTTCCTTGCTTGGTAAATATAAAACAAAACAAAAACAAACAAAAAACAAAACAAAAGAAACCCAACCAACCTCCATAATTTTCCCAAACCATCTCATGTACAAGTACAATAACAATAATCAATGTTTTCTTGCAGATATATACAAACTATTATAAAAATACTTCTGATAAAATGTTAAACTTTTCTATGCCTTTCAGGACATTCTCTATTCCTACAGAGGAGATGAATTTCCATTTTGTAATCACTAATGGCTAACATTCAATTATCTCAGACATAATTATTGTGTCTTTTTCATCTTTTTATTTCTATACAAAGTGGAAATAAAGAGGATAATATAGAAATGGAAATAAATATATAACTGTATTTGTATAAATATAATTTAGCACATATGAATGTATTTGTATTATATAAATATAAAAAGGATGTGTATGAATAGCCAATCATCTTATATTTTATCATAATTAACTACAAAGGACTATGGGATATCCCAGAAAGAATGTAGGAATATACATATATATATATAATGTATATATGAGAAGTCCAGAGAAAAATATTAGAATATTTAGTAGCATATTTTAAATATTTGAAAACTTTGTCACTAAATATCACTTGCCCAATACCCACTCATATGCACATACATACTTGTACATAAAAATATGCACACACATATTATATGCCATTTATATAGCTGTTTTTATGTTGTCTTCTTCATTATATAGTGATCTCTTTGAGGGCAGGGACTTGATGTGTGTGACCTTGGGCAAGTTTTTTTATCCTCTCTGGGCTTCCTCAGTATCCCCATCTGTAAAATGAAAGGATTGGATAAGAAGACCTTGAAGGTTTACTGTTTTTTTTTTTTGGATTGGGGAGGGCAGGGCAATTGGGGTTAAGTGATTTGCCCAAGGTCACACAGCTAATAAGTGTTAAGTGTTTGAGGCTGGATTTTGACTCAGGTCCTCCTGACTCCAGGGTGGGTGCTCTATTCACTGCAACACCTAGCTGTCTCATTAAAGGTTTTTTTCTATCTTTAAATCCTATAAATTGTACAACACAAACAGCATCATGTTTTCATGGATCAATAGCTGGAAAGTGTTTTGCATACATAATTTTCTATGATCTCACTTATGACTCTCTGTGGTAGGTGAATATTATCATTTCTATGTTACAGATAAAAAAACAAAAGAAAACTTTAGATGTTAACATAGATATTCCAGGTCACAAGCCCTGTGATCTTGGAGTCAGGATTTCTGTTACAGAATCCATAGCTTATTCCACAGACCCTCAGCACCTCCTCCCACCCAATCCCCACCCCCAGCACCCTTTAGGAAGAGAATCATCAACAGAAGGAAATCAAACAAAGGTCCAAAGACCCTACATGTCTCATATCAACTGGGAATCCCACCTTCATGAGTATATTCCATCCACAGTTCCAGCCCCAGCAGACAAGAGCTAACTCAGATAAATATCCTCTGTTAATCTTGTGGAACCTGGATTCAACACTCCTGTTCCCCCTCAAATGCTCACCAATGGACAAATAGAAATGAATGACTTAAGCATTACACACCTAACCCTTGTTCAGAAGCAAAACCTTTTAGACATTGAACAATATTGTTCATCTATCTCACTCTGCTCCCCTTTGGCTAATGGATTCTCATCACATATTTCTCCCAGGTATTAATCAATCATAGGTCACATAGTAGAAAACTATCCCCATTTTCCTTAACACTACCACATCCACATATTATGTTAGTCCAACACTTTTCACTCACCCTACTATTCCCTCCTGAATTCCTGGCACTGCTCTGAAGGTAGTAATACTGGCTGTACCTTCCTTCACTCACACTCCCAACACTCTGGCCAAGGAAGGGGAGCTGGAGTTCCCCCTTTTCACTTCGAGTCCCCCTCCATATCTATTGGCTCCTTCCCTGCTGAATTCAGTTATTCCTGTGCCTCCATTATCCCTTATAAAAAAATAAACCTCCCACTTGATTCAATCATCCCTGCTAAGAAATGCTCTCTTTACCCCCCTTTCCAAAGACAACTTGAAAAATCCATCTACAAACTTCTTTCGTCTTACTTTATTCCATATCCCCTGTAATTTGGCTTCTGACATAATTCACCTGAAATTGCTTTCCCCAGACTTATTGAGGATCTCTTAATTAACAAAGCTAGCTGTCTTTTTTTTTTCAGTCCTGATCCTTCCTGAACTCTCTGTAGCATTTGGTTCTATTGATCTCCTTCTCATGACACTGCTTTCTCTTGTCTAATTGTGACTTGTCTGTTCATTTATTCTTCATTGAAGTCACTCTCTTTATCTGTATGCATTCCAGTGACTGTCCTGGACCCCCTTATGTTTTTACTCTATATGATTTTATTTGATGATTCCATTGGGTCACATGGATTGAATTATCATCTTTATGTATATAATTTCGATCCTAATCTCTGCTGAGAGACCAAATGCCTTTGTATATCTTGTTCTGGATGTTCCATAGTAATCTCAAACTTAGCATGTCCAAGACAGAACTCACTGTTTTTCCCCCCAAACTCCCCTCTCTTGCAAACCTCCACTTCTATGGAGGACACCACAATCCCCCCAGTCACCCAGGCTAGCTAATTGTGTAGTTCTGGGCTCCTCACACTTACTTATTCCCCATTCATTTCCAAACTGTTGATAAATTTTGTCATAATCACCTTCTCACCATTTCTTATATGCCTCTTATTCTCTCTACTCACAAAACCAAGACCTTATCTCAGGCCCTCACCATCTCCCTCCTGGACTATTGCCATAGATGATCTCTCTGCCTCATCTCTCCCTACTCTAATTTATCATCCCTTCAGTTGATCATCGGGGTGATTCACATGTTTTTTGATCAATACATTGTTCAAGGAGGACTAGTCCGTCTAGTGTAGGGGCTTACCAAACCCTTTCTAGGGCTACTCATCCATCTTAGGTGTCTACCTGTATGGTTAATGGGATAAAACATCTTCTCTGCCCACTAATAAGCCTATATGCCCAGCTGTGATACACCCTCAATCACATAGAGCCCACTGGGGGATGAAGTTGTTTAAAGAGAAGCTTGCTTGTAGGGAGGCTTTCAAATCTTTTGGTGCTAACCTAATTAGACACTGAGTCACGAGGGGCATGATGCCTTCTGCTTCTGAGAAGTGTGTATATACTTTTAATATATATATATACTTTTGCTTTGGGGGCTCACTTATGAGAAAGATCTTGTGACTCCCTGGTCAAGATTCTGAGTGGCCATATGTTCAGAGCTCCCTGACTGCTCAGATGTAAAGGCTCTCTGCTTATATTTTTTTCTGAAGTTAGGAGTGCTTACTTTTCCCCTTAACCAGTGAATATAATTTTAAAAAGATTGTTAACCCATTAGCCAGCTATCTTTCCTAGTAAAAGAAATCTAAGAGCCTGTGTTAGTAGCTATACTGGGTATGCCAGTTTGGTTGCTGCTACACTCCCCATCTCTCTCCTGTGGATCCAAGCATATGTAGCCACACACATATCAGCAGACAGAGTTAAATTATATTGAGGGTAACTGACAGATGTCAGATTCATCACTGAGTTAGTGAGGTGTCTACTCCAAGCATGTGAAGTCTTTTCCTGGAGGACTGGGCAGATGGAAAGAATTTGTTCAAATAGCCACAAAGGTGCCAGAAACAAGCTCTATGGAACACTTAGAGCTAGGTCAGACATCAAAGAGGCCAATGCCATCCACTACATTCTGGGCCATCACTGATTGTCTTGACTTTTGTCTTGCCACTGGACTTTGATGTCTCTGGAAGAGAATGAGGCTGAATGCTTTGTGTAACTATCACTTTAATCAAATTATCATGCAAGTCAAAACATCATCTTGTGATGTCAATGGTCCTCATCAAAAAAAAAATGAAGGATGAACAAGAGGTTTGATCAGTTCACTCATCTGCTCCATGAACTCTAATCTCTCTGGTGATTAGATGATCAACTATAAATCCTGTTTGGCAATTAAGACTTTTTATAAACTGTTCTGTTCTTATCTTTTTATCTTCTTATACTTTACTTCCTTCCACAATCTCTCCTTAAAGACAATAGCCCATCTCCTCTCCTGCCTTGTACTTCCTCCTCATCTCTGCCTTTTAGCCTCTCTAGCTTCCTTTGAGACAGCTCAAATCCCATCTTTTGCAGGACTTTTTCTAGTCCATTTAGATGTTAATGATTTCCCTTCTACAGATTGCTTCCTCACTACTTTGTTTCTTTCCTTTCCTCTTCCCCCACTCTCTTTCCCTCCTCCCTCTCTTTTCTCCCTCCCCTTTCCCTACACATAAACACATACATAGACACATATGTTGCATGTGCCTAAATATTTACATCTTGTCTCTTCCATTAAAAGTACCTTCTCTTTCACAATAGGGACTGTTGGACTGTTCTGACTGTTGTTTGTAATTGCAGTACTTGCCACGGTATACAGAACATAGTAAGTGTTTATTAAATGTTTTATTGACTGAGTATTGATTAAATGATTCTTTGCATCTTCAGTAAGCAATTTCTCCTTTTAAGTTCAGTTTCCAAATTTTCCACCCCATTCAGATTATTGCTGTCATTTTATACTGGTCCTTGCATTCTTCACTTTCCTTTTTCAAAGAGTATCATTTTCTTTTTCTTACTGACTCCTGCCCCATTATCAGGGGATGTTAACAATAAAGTTTATATCTCTTAAATTCTTTAACTTCCTTATTACTTAGTCTCCTTAAATCCTATCACCTATTATTTCACTGCACTTTATCTATACACATGGATAATTAGGTACTCTTATCTTAGCAATATTGAAATTAAAAAAAAAAAACCCTGACATTCCTTTGTATGACCATAACATCATATCAACCCATCTCTTCTTCTGTCTCACCCCTCCAAAAATCCTTCATTTTTCCCATTAGAAACTCTAATATCTCCACTCCTGGGAATTTTCTTAGGCCATTAACTTCGTGCTGACTTCGCTTCCCTCTCTCCTTAAATTTGACTCTGTAGTTAGTTAATCCAATAACTAATAAACATTATTAAGCACCTACTATACAGCAGGTTCTGTGCTAAGCAATTGGGGATATGAGTATATAAAAAAAAAGAAAGACAGTTCCTGCCCTCATGTAACTTACAATCTAATGGAGGAAGACAACATCCAAAAGGAAGCTGAAAAGAAGTGGAGTGAGTTACCTGACATAGGAACATGGTGAAGTCAGAGAATTCCCCAAATAGTGCAGCCAACTGGGAAATGAGAAGTATGTGTTGAATATACTCCTTAAATAGAAGTCTTGGAGTTCATAGCTCTGCCCTTCAATCTTAGGGGTAGAGAGAGTAATGAGGTAGAGTTTTAGGGCTGATTGGATCTTGCAGGGTACTGTTTTCCCAATGATGTACTTCCTAGAGCAGGATTATCATACCCATCACTACAACTATTTTTGATCTCATCATTGTTGTAGACCAGGTACATCAAGACCAGGATAAATGGTATCAGTCTATAAACCTTGCCAATGCTTTTTGTTTTTAAATGCCTATGACTGAGACTATTCAGGGATAGTCCAGAAGGAGTCCAAAATGCTTTCAATATCCTTTCTCAAGGGCTACATGAAATTTCTTTCATACCACCACTTTATCCTGAGCAGAGACCTGCAAGAGACCTTGCTTCCTGAGGGTGTTGATATATATTATTTTGTTGGTGATGTCATTTTCATGTATTTATTTTCATTTTTCTCAATTACATGTAAGAACACTTTTTAGAATTCAGTTTTTTAAAATGTTGAGTTCCAAATTCTCTTACTCCCTCACTTCCTTTCCTCTCCTTGAGAAGACAAGTAATTTGCTATAGATTATACATGTTCAGTCATATAAAACATATTTGCAAAACTCCCAAGAAAATGCATTTTAAAAGTATACTTTGATCTGCATTCAGACTCCAAGAATTCTTTCTCTGGGGGTAGATAGTATTTCTTTTTTATCATAGGTCCTTCAGAATTGTCTTGGATCTTTGTACCACTGGGAATAGCCAAGTCATTGACACTTGATCATTGCACAATATTACTGTAAAAAATGTACAATGTTCTCTTGGTTCTGCTTACTTCAGTTTGTATCACTTCATGTAACATTTTGCAGGTTTTTCTGAAATTGTCCTGCTCATAGTTTTTATAGCACAATAGTAATTCATCACAGTCATATAGCAAAACTTGTTTAGTCATTCCCAATTGATAAGCATCCACTCAATTTTCAATTCTTTGCCACTACAGAAAGATGCTATAGTTTTTTTTTGTACATATAGGTTTTTCTTCTTCTTCTTCTTCTTCTTCTTCTTCTTCTTCTTCTTCTTCTTCTTCTTCTTCTCCTTCTTCTTCATTCTTCTTGCTCTTCTTCTCATTCTTTTTCTTGGTCTTCTCATTCTTTTTCTTGCTCTCCTTCTTCTTGTTCTTCATGTTGTTCTTATTTTCTTCCTTCTTCTTTTCTTCTTCTTTTTGTTCTTCTTCTTGTTCTTGTTCTTGTTCTTCTTGTTCTTCTTCTTCTTGTCATAATCTGTGACTTGTGAGTCATATCAAGTGCCCATTACATTATGATCTCTTTGAGAGCAGAAACTGGTTTTGTATGTATGTATTCGTTATGTACCTATCTATCTATCTATCTATCTATCTATCTATCTATCTCTCTATCTCTATTCCTTTTTTCATATCTCTACTAGTTCACACAATGTTTGGCACATAGTATGCACTTAATAAATCTTCCTGAATGGTTAATGTGGAAATATATTTTGTATGACTTCATAAGCATAATGGATAGTGTTTCTCTTGATTTCTCAAATGGAAGAGGAGTGAGTGGTGGAGAGAAAGAATTTGGAACTGAAAATAAAAATTTTAAAATTAAAAAAGAAAACCTATAGACAATAATCAAGAATAGAATTGGAAAAATATACTCTTCACTGAAAGTAATACTTAATATCTAAAGTGATGAAAGTATGATTTCATGATGAAGAATTAAAGAATATGTATCAAAATCTTATGACTTCAATGCCAAATCCTATAAAATAAATGTAGCGAAAGGAGGATATAATAAATATTAAAATATCCTGTTGTAAAAAAAATAACTTTAAAATACATTTGTTGATTATCTGAGTGTGCTTTAGGAGCTTTTTAATTAAGACCAACAAGAATGATGTGGATAAAATGCAAGACACATAAATAGAAACGGAAATTATAAGTTTAAAAGACATGATTTGATGAGAGTTACAATCAATAACTAAGCAAAGAACTATACCAAAACCTCTATTTTGCCCTTTTCTGGTAAAAAAGGGGAAACATTCACTAATTACACATTAAGGAACATTATAAAATTAACTAGAATATTAATTTGTTCATTTTAATGCCCAGAAAAATCAAAAAATATATGGAAAGTGCTAAGTAAAGCAGCCATTTTGGACTTCTCTCTTTCTGAGTAACTTATATATCAAGGGACAAATTATTTCAGTTCCTTCTCTATATCTGCCTAGTATCTATTCCTAAAGGTGTTAAGAACTCATTAATACCATATATAATGGCCCCTGAGATTGGAGAGTAACTAAGTATCCTACTTATCAATAGAGGAAATTGTCAGATTTTCATGGCAAGTGTCCAGAAAACAGTTGGGGTGTTTACTAGGCATAGTTCAGAAATAAAGGAAAATTGTGTGAAAAGAAATTTCAATTATGGCAACTTAGTACATTTCCAATACAGGAAATTGTACTGGAACAGTACAAATACCAGAAAAAGATATAATTTTTATTTTGTAAATGAGAGATTTCATTATTAAATAAATTTCTGTTGTGTGGCTAAATGGGGACTCACCAGTGTCTCATGAACTTGAATCCACATTTTTAACCACTTATTGGGACTGAAATATTATTAAGAATTTGAATTTGTATTAGTTATTTTGTTCTTTTGCAATTCATGAAATCCTCTCCTAGTCTCTACTTCCATCATCATCATCATCGTCATCATCGTCATCGTCATCGTCGTCGTCGTCATCATCATTGTCATCATCATAGCTGATATTTATAAAGTACTTATTATGAACCAGGCACTTTGCCAAGTGCTTTACAAATATTATCTCATTTGATTCTCACAACAATCAGAGAAAGAATGTACTATTGTTATCACTCCCATTTTACAAATTAGGAAACTGAAGTACATAGAGGTTAAGTTACTTGCCCAATGTCACACAACTAGTAAATGTCTGAGGCCATATCTGAATTCAGTCCAAGCCCAATGCCTTCTTTACTATGCCACTTAGTTGCCCATCGCTTTTTCACAGAATCATAGAGGTGGAAACAACTTGAAAGATCATCTCTGTCTAAAATAGACTTTCTTTCAGGAAGGGTTTGAATCTTGTCTCAGACCCTTCTCAGAGATGTAATCATTTCTTCTCCGATTCTTAGTTTATCAGTGATAAAATAAGGGGTAAAAATGGCATGTCCTTATTATGTTTGTTGTGAGTATTAAATGATACACTGTATGTAAATCACTTTTCAACATAACTGGATGATATAAATATGATTTATTGTTATTAATACCTGGTACAATCTACCTTTACATAGAAATCTCCTCTGCAATATAATTGAAAATTACCATGGCCTTCAGTGAGGGAGAACTCATCAAATTCTATTTTTATTTATTCATTCATTCAGTCAACAAGAATTTATTAAGAACCTACTATGTGCAAGACATTGTGTTAATTACTGAAGATGCAAATAAAGGTAAGAGATAGTTGCTGTTCTCAATGAATTTATTGTCTAATGGTCCCTGGTAATTGTTGGGAATTTCTTTTTCCTTTTTAGTTATATCTGACTCCTCATGACCCCATCTGAAGTTTTCTTGGCAAAGATACTGGAGTGATATGCCATTTCTTTCTCCAGATCATTTTGCAGATGAGAAAACTGAAGGGACTTGCCCAGGTTCATACAACCAACAAAGTGTCTGAGGCCAGTTTTCAACTCAGGTCCTACCTATTTCAGGCCCATTACTTTATCCACTGCACCACCTATCTGTCTTTGTTTTTTCCCTTTAGGAAAAGTCTCCGATGGCCTCGGACACCCACTAGTGGTGTGACCCTGGCAAGTCACTTAAACTCTATGTGCCCAGTTATCTCATTTGCAAAATAGTAGTGATAATAATAGCACATACCCCTTCCGATTGTGAGGATTGAGTGAAACAACATTTGTAAAGCATGTAGCACAGTGCCAGGCACATAACAAGTGATAAATTAGCTATGATAATGATGGAAGGGAATTATAGGAGAAATTGTGGGAACTGCAAAAGAACAAGACAGCTAACACAAATTCAAATTCTTTTTTTTTTTTTTTGGCTTTTTGGAGGGCAATTGGGGTTAAGTAACTTGCCCAAGGTCACACAGCTAGGCTTTTGTTTGTGTGTGCATTAAGTGTCTGAGGCTGGATACGAACTCAGGTCCTTCTGACTCCAGGGCCAGTGCTCTACTCACTGCGCCACCTAGCTGCCCACACAAATTCAAATTCTTAATATTTCACTCATCATCAGTGACTAAGAACTTGGGTTCACGTTCATGAGACATTGGTGAGTTCTCATTTAGTCATACAATAGAAAATTATTTTATAATGAAACCTCTTATTTACAAAATTAAAAAAATAGTCTCCACTAGGAGACTAATGTTGCCTTTGCAATTTTAAACAGCTGTGTGGTACAATGGTGAGAAAGCTGGATCTGAAGTTAGGAAGACCTACATTCAAATCTGCTCTCACACATTTATTAGATGTATGCCTTTGGCAAGTCGCATGCCTCTATGCCTCAGTTTCTCCATTTGTAAAAAATGAGGATAATACATGCTATCACCCACTTCCCCACTGTGAGGATAAAATGAGATTATGTTTGTACAATGCTTTACAAACCACAAGGGGCCATACAAACATTAGCAATTCTAGCCATTGGTCCAAGTTCTATGCCTTCTACCCAAACAGACAAGAAAAAGTCTAATTCTTCTTCTACTTAATAGTTTTCAGAGACTGTGAAGGACACCTATCATCTCTCTAAGTCTTCTCTTCTTTAGGCTACATATAACCCTTGTGATAAAGATAAGATAAAGAGGGCCATGGTTCACCTTAAGGGGTTAATCACATCTCTAGTTCATTTCCCCCACTGCACAAGTTCTACCTACTGAACAATATACTTTACTCAGCATTGATTTCCCTTGTAAGCACATAGCCCACAAAACTCCAAGAAGAAGAAGAAAAGAATACTTACAGATTGATCAAGAAGGATTTATTGAGCACTTACTATGTGCTAAGCAGTGGGGGTAAAAAGAAAGATTATTATGTATTTTAAAAAGAAAAGCAAGTTGTACATAATAGATTTCCAGTTTTATGTGTAATCATCTTTTTCAATTCTACTATGTTATGGAAATGCTTTTTATTTCATAAATTAAAAATATAATAAATAAAATTTAAAAGAAAAATAAAAGTTTCTGCTCTCCTGAAGCTTACAACCCAGTAGGGGAGATAATAGGTAAAGAACTATGTGCATACAAGATAAATACAAGAAAACTTGGGGGTAATTTCAGAGAGAAGTTGATAGAATTAAGGGGTACTAGGAAAGATTTCTTTCACAAAGTTGCATTTTAGCTGAGACTCAAGGGAGCCAGGGAAGTCAAGAGAGAGAGACAAGCAGGCTAAGAATTCTGGGTGTGGGGGACAGGCATGGTAATGCCCAGAGAGGAGATGAAGAGTTGTGTGTGAGGAACAGTAGGGAGGATAGAGTCACTGCATCATCTATGATGTATGTGAAATATTTAATAATGTAGTTTTACCACCCCTCTGACAAGGAGATACCCTTCTTATTTGAAGATTTGCCAGCTCTGCTTTTATTCCTGAGATCAACAGAAATGTTAAATTGGGTAGAGTTATGAAAGGAGCTATAGAAATATCCTTCCGTTTACTATCATATGGCTCTTTTAGCTCCATAATTTCTATTTTTAAAACCTTTTTGATGCCTTTTTGTTTTTATATCACATTCATTCCAAAATAAATCAGCCCTTTTCCTACCTAGTGAATCTTCCCTTGAAACACATATTTAGAAAGGAAAAGAAAAAAAAAGGACACTTATAATTTACAGGATTAATAGCTTTCTCAAGACCCCTAATTTATTATGAAAGAGTGACTTCACCCTTGGGAAGAGTTGTAGCTAATATGTTTATCTTAATAATTTTCCATCCTGGTTGGAAATAATAAGACCAACTTCACTGGTTAAAATATTTTGCTGATTTCATTATAATTTTAATGTGGCATTTTTAATATAAACTTTAATACTATATAATTGTGGAAGGGCTGGCCGCATATTTGTAATTTCTAAAGGAAAAAAAAACTATAATGTCATTGGGGAATGTATGTTCTCAAAACAGATTTGCTCTTTACAGAATTTTATAAAAATCTCTAATTATCAAGCTATTTTAATGTTTATTCTAATTCATGCTAAATAATGTGGCTTTACATATTTTGGTTGTTTGCTGCACCTGTTATCATCATGAAATATTTTAGAAATGTGATCTGCAACCCATATTTATTTGTGAGTCTGCAAATGTTCCAACATGGGACTATTGTTTATGAGCCATTTGCAACATTACAATGCTGCATTACCATGAAAATAGTTGAAACCGTGTTTTTGAAATGGAATCGCATATGTGAGACATTAGACACCTGAAGGGCCATACCCATGAATAAATGGTTTATTGTGCATGGCTTTAAATGGTGGATTTAAAGGCCTTAATACAGAAAGCTCTCATTTTACCAAGCTACATAAAGGCACACCAGTGGAACTTGTCATGGAATGCTTGGCTGGAAAAGTCAGGTAATGTGAAATGTAAAACTAGGTTAACACATTGTTAAATTTATAAATTTCAACCTCCATAAACCAAGAAATTTCAAGTTGAAGTGGCTGTTTTAATGAATATCAGTGAAGTATTGTGGGAAAAGCACTAGGCTAAGAAACCTGAGTTCTAATTCTAATTCTGGTTGCAAGTAATCATCTGTGTGACCTTCATTAAATCGCTTCCCTTCTTTGGGCTTCCATTACAACATTGAGCAAATGAAGAAGGGCAAGTGTGGAGTTTTGGACTCCATGTTGTTTTAAGTCCCTTTTACCTTACAATGTAACAATTATTTTTCTGACAGGAAATGGGAAAATATGAATGACTTTGACAACCATTAGCTATCTGACAAGTTTTCCAGGTTACCTTTATCTTTTTTTTGCCTTTTTTTTTTTGGAGGGCAGTTGGGATTAAGTGACTTGCCCAAGGTCACATGACTAGGTTTTTTTTTTTGTGTGTTAAGTGTCTGAGTCCAGATTTGAACTCAGGTCCTCCTGACTCTAGGGCTGGTGATCCTAGCTGCCCCCAGGTTACCTTTATCTTACAGAGAACATTTCTATGATGATGAAAGCACAGATCCTTTGCCCCATGTTGCTAATGGCTAGCTTTTTCCCAAACACAAAAACACTTAAGCATTTAGATTTCTCATGACCATCAAATAATATTTTCTATGTATTATTAAATACCACAATAATCCAGAATCTATAGTTATCTTATATAATTTATTTTTGTTGATCCTGACTTCCTGAGTATATTGTGATGCTATGGCAGGTTGGTGGTATAGTAGATAGAATACTGGGCCTGGAATCAGGAAGATGTGAGTTCATATCTGTCCTCTGACACTTACACAGCTAGTAACTGGGCTAAGTGACTGGGCAAGTCACTTAGGCCTTTTTTTGCCTCATTCCTTCATCTTTAAGATGAGTTGGAGAAGGAAATGGTAAACTACACTAGTATCCTTACCAAGAAAACCCTAAATGGGGTCATGAAGAGTTGGATATGACTGAAAATGCCTGAGCAACAATAGAACATCTCTGGGTTTCAACTTTGTTTTCTGAAAATGATGAATTTGGGTGAAAAGCATCTCAAAGTTTCTTCCTAACTCTAGTTCCATGTTGGGAAATCTCAATTCCAAACTTTTAAGCCTTGTTTATTGTACAATTCTGGGTGTGTGTTTTTTGTTTTACTTTATTAATGGAAGGTATCAGGGCAGGGCTGTGACCATCTTAAAGATTATGAAATTCATAAAGGGAAGTAGTGAATCAACACTCACATGTTCAAATAAGCAATAATTGTTGAAATAAATCTCATTTTTTCATGTAAACCAAATTTGTGAAACAAGATGGTAGCTCTTTCATTTTGTGATTATATACTAATTCTGTTCACCCTTCTGGACATGGAAGCACCACAAATTGAGTAATATACTAAATATCTCACCAGAGTCATATTGCTTAACTCTTTTTTCAGCTTAAGAATGCAATATTTGAGAAAAAAGAATACATTAGTTATTGTGTTGCCATACCATGTAATGAAATAGCAGATTTGTTAGTACCTCAATGTAATCACCCAAATCCTTGCTGCCTTTATGATTTCACCTGCATCCTGGGTGTCTATTTCATACTTTTCTCCAGATGTCTTAATTTGCATTAAGTACTGAGCTCAGTTTTCTTTTTTCTATTCTATTGCTATCCTCATTCAATATTTACCTCTTTTCTCACAGTTGCTTTCCTCCCCACACATAAAAAATTTCCTGATTTAGTTGCCTTAAAATTTCATCCCTGTCTTTCTAAGCTTCCTTTCCAGATAATTAATAAAGATCTCTTAGAGCTAGTCCAGGAGTTTGGAAATAGATATAGCATTTTATTCCTTAGTTAAAGCTGGAAGAAATAACCATTCTTACTAAAGCAGGTGTACAGATCACTTAAGAGTAATAGAAGCTGTACTCTGAGTTGTCTGTTGATGACCAAATTAACTCCATTGTTCTACCTCAAACATTGAATGATATCAAAGAGAATATTAGAGGTGGAAGGGGCCTCAATATTCCTCCATCACAACTCCCTCATTTTGCCAAGAACAAAGACCAGAGAGCATAAACAACTTGCCTTAGGTAATTGTAGAACTGGGATTGAAAACCAGACTTCCTGATTCCCAGCCTGGTACTCTATTTATTTATTTATATATATATATATATATATATATATATATATATATATATATATATATATATATATATATATATATATGTATGTATGTATGTATTTCTTGATGTCAGCTATATAAACTATGAGTTGAACATTTATTAATATCAGGAGCCTATCTGACAGTTGTTGGTTATCTTGATTTATAAATATTATAGCACTGTATGAATGAGACATGCTTATTATTATTATTATTATTAATGTGATCTCATATTTCCTTGGTATGAATCCTTACTCAACTGATACAGCCTTTATATGTATTTTGAGACTTTAAAGTGGCCAAAAATACATCACCTGTAGCCAGTGTGGTGATGAACCCAGTCAAACTTAATTAATTTAGGTGGAGCAGTGGATAGAATGCAGACCTGGAGTCAGGGAGACCTGAATTCAAATTTAATCTCAGACACTTACTAGCATTGTGACCCTAGGGAAGTCACTCTATTTGCCTGTTTCCTCATCTTGTAAAATTGAGATAATAATAGCACTTCCCTCCCAGGGTAATTGTAAGGATCAAATGAAATCATATTTGTAAAGTGTTCAACATTATGCCTAGTACATAGTAAGTGCTTTATAAATGCTAGCTTCTTCTTCTCCTCCTCCTCCTTCTCCTCCTCCTCCTCCTCCTCCTCCTCCTTCTCCTCCTCCTCCTCCTCCTCCTCCTTCTTCTTTTTCTTCTTCTCCTCCTCCTCCTCCTCCTCCTCCTTCTCCTCATTCTTCTCCTTCTTCTTATTCTTCTCCTTCTTTCTTCTTCTTCCCCAGACATGTATAAAATACCTTTCTAGCTTAGTGGTAGCTGCCAGAGCTTAGACTCTCCCCAGCATACCTTTCAAAACCCCAGGGTTACCAGTAAAATGGGGATCTTAATAACACTTGTGCTACTTCTTAAGATTGTTTTGAAAGTCAAATGAGATAATAGCCATGAAAATGCTTTAGAGCTGGAAAATTGTCTCTCTCCCCTCTGTCTCTCATTCTCTGTGTCTCTCAATATTAGAACTATTATTGTTGATATTTATTAACTCTGCTTCTTTGTGGTTTTCCTTAAAATTTTAGCCTTTATTGTGGTGAAGTGATCCATCCATAATTCATGTTTATTCTTTACTTTCCTCACCTAGATTCTTCTGGCAACCTATAACAAGCACTTTTTTACATGGAGACTCTTGCCAGCTCTTTACTTTCTTCTTCTTTTTTTCATTTCTCCAGTAACAACCATGCAGTCTCTGTGTGCTTTTCTCCTTAGACTATCACCTTGGTTTTTCTTCCTTCACAGCATTCTCAGCTCTGACAACCATGTGTGAGCCCCAAAGAATCCCCTGGGGTGGGCCAGGCTGGACTCTGCTTTGGAAAGCAGAACTGCAGGGAATTGATTGGAGGATCCTTGTTGTCTTGTGCTAGGGAGCAAGGTGCCATGCTGTGACACAGCGGGAGAAAAAAAAAGATAATGCATAATAAATGAGGAATAAAACTGCCTGAAAACTAGTGATCCTGATACAAAATGAAGAGCAGGCAGTTTGAATATATTTCTCCTGATCATATTCAGATGTTTGGGGATTTCTAGGAGATGGATTTATTTTTTTTTATTATTGTATTTTCCTTGCAGTTTATGGGCCTGTCATTGGGTAGGAGAATTGCACGTATTTACATCTTCCATGGTATCATAAGAAAATATGAATCACAGGATGATAAGAAGCGTGAATTCTGCTCCTTTATCATAGATATTTGTAATAGAACTGTGTTTGCTCTTGTTGCTATTGTTGATGCCCTAGATGCTTTTTAAAAAAGCATTGATTCTTCCCTCTGCCAGCATATCTTCCACTACTGTGGCTGGTTTAATTTGAAAAGGATCCAGACAGCTTTTTGGCCAAGATGGCTGTCTGGATGGAGGTAAATCATTTAGTACTCATAGACCTACTTCAGCAAAACCTTGAAATTCACCCCAGACTACATAGTGGCCAAGAAGTATAATAAGAAAAGATATCAAGTTATTTCTTTTACACCAGAATCATAGAAAAAGTTAATAAAAGCCCACAGACAATGGGAAAGGAGGTTGCCAGCAAAACCAGTGCCAACTTCCCAGAGCAAAATATAATGGTACTTGTATTCTGCGTGAGAATAGAGACAGCAAGAATAGAATGCTCCTTTACCACCACCCCCATCTCCAAGAGCTGGGGAGATCAGAAAGGGCCAGGGTGGGGATGGTGGAAACCCTAAGGACTAGAAGTGACAACAGTGAGGCAGCGGCTCTCAGTCCAGGCCTAGGGGCTCTGAGATTCCCAGCATATAGAGCGGATTGAAGATTCAATTCTATAAACCTCAAATATCCATAGGAGTCCAAGCCTGGGAGGTGGAGGCCAGCATTGTTCAATAGCACTGGAGTGAGGGCAGAAGAGGGACATGCTGTGGGAGTAATTCACAGTTGGGGTTTGGTAAGCATGTGAAGGACAGGGGAAAAATAGATTTGAAAATAAAGAACAGTATAAAGTTAGGCTGTAACTTGGAAGATCAAATATATATGCATAATTTTCTTTTTTCTTATATGAAGGAGAAAATGTTCTTAATGGAGCTTGTGAGAAATAATGAAATGTCATTTGCAGACCAGACTGATTTCAGTAAGTTTTGCACTTGGAGAGACCTACTAAGTCATTGAATCTCTCTGGACCTCTATTTCTTTATCTCTTACTTGAGGGGATTGGAAAAACATAGCATAAAACTCTATACTTGCCCCTTAGTTTTTATATCTTTTGTGGGGGAGAGAAAGAGTTCCCAAGGACAGTTTCTATCCTTTGTAGCTTCCTCCAAAACTTCCATTGTTACCTCCCAAAACAAACTATCAGCTGATACTAACTCTGGTTCATTTGTTAGTGAAGGCAACCTAACCACTTCTTTCTCCATCCAGGTAATTTACCCATGAGAAAGGTTGGAAAAGGAACAATAAGTCTTAGCCTGCTTATCACTGACAAATTTAGACCACAATGAATAAACAAAGAGACCAATAGTCACCAGCAAACTAGTGCAGAAGACAAAAAAGAAATGGGACTGTTACTCTCCTGCAGTCTCACTATCATGAATTATTTGTAGGTATATCTGAACCACAAATATACATTTGGCTTGTACACTTTTCCACTTTGTCCTAACAACTCCTGGGTCCAGAGCATATTCTGCTAACCAAATCTATTGTCTTTCTAATAGAAGGAATACTCTCTCTTCCTTATCTTCTCCCTGTGTATAGGCTTAAAATAAAAAAATGCACTCAAAGCTTAGTGTTTCTATAGACCAACAAGGATTTATGGAAGGTAAATGAGACATAAATGGATAGAAACAACTATACATACATACATAGTAATATACATATATACATATGTACATATACATATATATATATTATATAATTTATCTCTCTGAAGAACTTTGGAATTGATTATATGACATGACAAAGGACCACCAATCATAGCATGCCTGCATCAAAGAAGGCCCTCTGCTCTTTGAGTGAACCAGAATTGCAGTAGCTCAAAAGAAACTTGAGATGCACAAATTTAGAGACATCCCAACTCCAAATGTTAAAATTGACTATTTGTGCCTGACTTATGGTAGAGCCTTCTGAGCTCTTGTTGGTCTGATCAGTTGTAGTTGGACACATTGTACATTGACCCCAACATAGTGATTTCATTTTAATCCTCTTAGTGTTCCAATTCCCCCCCCACCCATCTTCTCTAAGATTTATCATTTTCTTTCTTTTTTTTTTTGGGGGGGGGTCATATTAGCCAATCTGGTTGGTGTAAGGTAGTAATTCAGAGTTACTTTAATTTGTATTTCTCTAATCAAAGGGATTTAGAGCACTTCTTCGTATACCTATAGATAACTTTAATTTCCTCATCTGAAAACTGCCTGTTCATATCCTTTGGTAATAGACAATTGAGGCAAATACAGGATGACATAGCCAATTAGAATTTGGTAGTACTTATTTGTTAAGCCGGTGACTGTCTCCCAAAAGAGAAGGCAGTCCTGAGCAGTCTGTCCAGCAAGCTTTTATACAGTAAAAAGTACTTCCTGCAACAGTGGTCAGCAAGGCAACTGTTGCTACAGAGATGTAAACTAAGGGGGAGGTTGCAATCTAATGGGACAGATCTTTGTTTTAGTTACATCTTGGTTACAAGGCCTGTGCAGGGCGAGGTTTCTCAATGGTCATACCTTTAAGCTAGATTTCTGGGGCTCCCTGAGGGGCCTTGGGAGAGGCCTTGTGTAGTAGCTAGCATTATGGGAACCCAACTGGCACTTCACTTTGACCATTTATCAATTGGGGAATGGCTTGTATTCTCATAAATTTGATTCAGTTCTCTATATATTTGAGAAATGAGGCTTTTATCAGAGACACTTGCTATGAAAATTATTTCCCTGCTTTCTGCTTTCCTTCTCACCTTGGCAGCATTGGTTTTGTTTGTACCAAAACTTTTCACTTAATATGATAAAAATTATCCATTCTACATTTTGTAATGCTCTCTATCTCTTGTTTGGTCATGAATTATTACCCTCCTCATGGATCACAGGTAAACTATTCCTTGATCTTCTAATTTCACTGCTTCATTGTCTATGGTACCTTTTAGCAAGATGTAGTTTCCTTTCTAATCTCTTTTAATTCAGTCCATTTTTTGTTTTTACTTTGCCTAAGATCAGGATTACAGCCCTTGCCTTTTTTTAAACTTCAGCTAAAGCATAATACTTTCTGCTCTAGCCCCTTGCCTTTACTCTGCTTCTCGTGTATTTCTTATAAGCACCATATTGTAGGTTTCTGTTTTTTTGATCTACTCTGCTATCTGCTTCTGTTTTATGGTGGAGTTCATCCCATTCACACTCACAGTTATGATCACTACCTGTGTCTTTCCCTCTATCCTATTGCTCCTCCTGTCTTTCTTCTCCTTTCACTCTTTTCCTCCTCACCAGTGTTTTGCTTCTATCTACCATCTTCTCTGATCTGTCCTCCCTTCTATCAGTCCTCCCCACCCCCTTTGCTTAATCTCTTCCCCTGCTCCTTGCCTGTCAGGTAAGATAGATTTATATATTCATCTCATTGTGCATATTATTCCCTCTTTGAGCTAATACTGATGAGAGTAAGGTTCAAACAATGTCCATTGTTTGCCCTTCCATCCTGCCCGCCACTGTAATAAGTCTTTCTCACCTCCATGTGAGATAATTTACCCCATTCTACCTCTCCCTTCCTTCTGTGCTCTTCCTTCTCATCCACTGATTTTTTTGTATCATTCCCTCAAATACACCTTATACCCATATCCCTTGTCTATATATATATATATTTCTTTGTTCAAGTGATTTTTAAATGTGAATCCTCCAAACATTAATTATGAGGTAATTATGTATTAGGGTACTCATTTTTCTAGATAGAGATAATTGAGATTGAGAGGTTACATTCTTAAAATCACAGAGGGAAGCAGAAGCATAAGCATCCATGTTATGAACCTTAAGTACTCAGACCATTAAATAACTCTCCTATTGCTTGATGAAAGATGATTTGGAGATGAAACCAGTGACCACTGCAAGGACTTAATGGTGCAAAAATTCCCCAGACTTTACAGAATTTTTACGAGAGGATAATTTCTCCATTTCATGATAATATATTTATGCTATCTCTGTTCTTTCAAGTTGCTCAGTGTTTTACATAATCTCATTAATCCTCCCAATTTCCCTGAGAAGCCTAGAGGGAGAAAAATTATTATTTCTCTTTATTCTCAGGGGAAAAAAAAAGAGGCATAAACATGCCAAAAGATTTATCCACAGAAAAAAATCCATGTCGAGGTCATGTCCAAGATTCTTGCTCTTCTGACTTAATGTTGCTTCCTAAACTTTCTCTCTCTATCTCTGCCACTGTCTCTCTCTCTCTTAAATTTGGGAAATGAACTTTGGGATTTCATTATGACCTGGAAAAGATAGAAACTTCAAAAGGTAGTGAGTATAGTGGAAAGATGGTTGAACCTGTAATCAGGTGAGATGTAATTTGAATCTAATTTTATATTTTAATGGCTGTATAGCCTTGGGTAAGCCACTTGACTTTTCTTAGAACCCCAGTTACCACCTATGTAAAATGAGAATGATAATCCCTACCTGACAGTATTGTTATAATAATCAAATGAAATAATAAACATATAGGGCTTTGCAAACCCTAAAGTGTAATAAAACTATTAGCTATCATTAAATAATTATAAACAACACGGTCATAACCAATGACAACATCTCCAAAGGTTTTGGAGAACTTAAATAAATAAATTCAAATACCTCCTTGAAAAGCAGACTAAATGCATTTCAACAAGCATTCATTAAGTCCCCTTTACTTTTACAACATTGAGGATATAATGCAAAAGAAAATAAAAAGGAAATCGGGCCAGCAAGGTGGCACAGTGAATAGAGCACTGGCCCTGGAGTCAGGAGGACCTGAGTTTAAATCTGGCCTCAGACATTTAACAAATTTATTAGCTGTATGACCTTGAGCAAGTCATTTAACCCTGTCTTGCCTTCCTCCCCTCAAACAACAAAAAAAGGAAATCAATCAATCGAGGAGTTTAAATTCTCTGAAAGAAATATATAACATCTATTCTGGTAAATTGATACAAAGTATATGAGGTTAAGGTGGTTTATTAATATCCTGATTTTAGGATATGGAAATTTGAAGTGAGGGAGGTTATGTCTCTCTTTCTCTATATCAGAGAATTAGTTCTAGGCAAAGACTCAAGTATCCTAAGTCTCATTCATTAGCAGCGTGAGTACCTTTGACCATCCCACCTGTGAGCTACACAACAACTTAGTTTCACATTTTCTTGATACTTCAAGTACAACTTAGTAGAACTAAGTTTCTTGAGGGTGGAGATTTTAAATTTTATCTTCCAATCCTATGGAGGCAGCTAGGAGCCACAGCAGATAGATCATGGGACTTGGAGTCAGAGAGATGTGAATGTAAAGCAGAATCAGATAGATATTAGTTGTGTGACTCTAGGCAAGTCAAGTGACTCTTGGACTCATTTTCCTCAAATGTAAAATGGGGGAAATAATAGCACCTACTTCAAAGGGTTGTTGTGAGGAGATAATGAAATACTATTTTTAAAGTTCTTAGCACCCTGCCTGGCATAGAGCTGCCACTTAATAAATGCTCATTACCTCCCCTTCCCCTCCTTCCCCACCCCCAGTCCCCAGCTGAGTGACTTAGTAGGAACTTAATAAATACTTGCTGATTGGTTAATTGTATTAAGAAAAAATAAAAAGAGAGAAAAGACACCCTCAAAGCACAGTATTTAGGTAATAAAAATGTGCCTTTAAAGATAAACATTTGCTTTCAACATTTATTATATGCTATATATGTTTGAATAGTATATGGATCAAAATGTTAGAATAATGCTTCCAGAATTTTGAACAAACACCTACCACTCCTTTTTAAAAAAAATTTAAATTTGTTTTTAGTTTTCAACATTCACTTCTATAAGATTTTGAGCTCCAAATTTTCTCCCCATCTCTCCCCTCCCCCAGTCCCAAGACAGCAAGTAATTTGATATAGCTTCTATATATACATTTTCCGATTGAAACTATTTTCACATTAGTCAAGTTGTAGAGAAGAATTAGAACCAATGGGAGAAACCATGAGGAAAAAAAAAGAGAGAGAGATCAAATGATATACTTCAATCTGTATTCAGACTCCATTGTTCTTTTTCTGGATGTGGATGGCATTTTCCATCATGAATCCTTTAGAGTTTTCTTGGATCTTTGCATTGCTAAGTCTATCAAAGTTAGTCATAGCACATTGTCACTGTTACTGTGTACAATGTTCTCCTGGTTCTGCTCACTTCACTCAGAATCAGTTCATTCAAGTCTTTCCAGGTTTTTCTGAATTGTGCCTGTTTATCATTTCTTATATTCCATTACATTCATATACCATAACTTGTTCAGCTATTCCCCAACTGATGGGTATTCCCTCAATTTAAAATAATTTAAAAATTAATTCTTTAATTAAAAGAAAACGTTCTACCATTGCTAGAGACAGTGGATGGTAGGAGGCTTAGGAAAGCTACTTATATTATTAGAAAAGCAATTTAAATTCTTTATGATAACATTTCAAATACCAAAGCCTATCTCTTTGAAATATTTTTTCTCCAGGATGCTAATGTTTTAAATTTAATTGAATCTACGAAATATCTCCCTACAAGAGAGTCATTTGTGTGAGCACACAGACAGCTTACACTTTATAGCTAGGCTCCTTATGCTGGACCTTGGATTTGGAGGAATGCTTGGCCAGAATCTTCCTTTGGCTAAATCATTTTGTAGAAGATAATTGGCACATTTTTTTTTCACTTCCTCCTCCTTTTACAGTGGCACACACAAAGTCTAGAGCAACTCCCTGCCATTTGGTTTATAATTCTACCTGAGGTGTGTGTGTGTGTGTGTGTGTGTGTGTGTGTGTGTGTGTGTGTGTGTGTGTGTGTGTGTGTTGGGGGGGTGTTTTGCAGAGGGACTGAAGATAGCATGAAAGGAAATAGTCACAGAGAACAACAGTGTCTCCTCCCTGACCTTCCCCTCCTACTCTTTTCAAACTAGTCTCCTTCCACAGCAGCTGACAAATTCAAAAGAAAGGAAGGGGTGGGGAGGGGGAAGAAGAAAGAAAGAAGCCCTCTTGAGGGCATTTAGCACCTGTGAAAACAGCAGAGATTTGAGGGTTTTCCACCCTGTGGCAAACCTTCATTTGGTCTTTGTTTGGGTTTTCCTCAGACAGAGTTTTGTTTGTCCATCCTCTCTGGTCACCTCAGCTGTGACAGTTTGAAGGGGGGTGCACTGTTTGCTATTCATGCAAGGTGCAAAGAGCAAATAGAGGAGATTGCTCCAGAGGCAGGGAAGCCCAGAAGAATTTAGAGGAGGTGCCAGACCTTCCTTGAAGAAAGTGATTTCTGTTGTTTTTAGCATGTCTTGAAATATTCCCCCGGAGGCATCTTTTGGCTCACTGGTGGAGAAGCACTGAAAGAATTCTGAGCATCCCCTGGGGTCTCTATTGATTTTCCAGATGTGTCTTTTCAAGGGCCTCTCACTTCCAAAGAGGGGGTGGGGGAAGTTGGGAGGGTAAAGGCACTTCCTTAACTGTTCATTAACACAGACAGGCTCTTCCTTCTCTACACTCCATTTTTACATCAACTAGGAGCAAAAGCAACACCATCCCTGCTGTTTCCCCATATGTAACTTATATTTGACTTCAATTTGCTACAAAAGATCAATAACAAAATTTGAGGCTTAATCTTGAGATTAAAATGGCCAAATTTCTTGATTAACTTTGTTGGATTCTTGGGGTGAGTCTCGATTCTTTAATTCCTAATATTTTGGTCACTCTTTAGAGTATGCATTAGATCCATGGATTTCAGATGCTCAAATGTTTATGCCTGTTGAGGGGGTCTGCCTAAACCACTGAGATCTCAGTCTGTCATGAAATGTAAACCTCCAGGCTTGCTAGCATTATAGTCTTCCCTTTAAAAGCTAGACTCAGGTTTTCAGTCAACCAGTGAATTTATAGTACAAATAAATTTATTCTTCCTGTTTGTTTGCAAATGAGCAACCTTATTCTCCTGAGTTCTGGAATCGTAATAAGAACAGCAGAAGGGATGATCAGCTAATGTTTAGTATCCATATGCTTCATTAAAGTGACCAGATGTCCTGATTTAGGCAAGACAATCTAAGATTTTGATTTCCTGTCCCTCTTGACACCATGTCCCTCAAAATGTTCACTAGGAACAGATTTTGGATTGCTCTGTCCCTTTATTCTTCCTCACTTTTAAAGAAGAATATATTCAAGTTAAAAGTCAGTATCATTTGCAGGTATTATCACTTGTAATTGAGAGAATTGAGGTATATTAGGATTGTTCTTTGGATTTTCTGCTCAGTCTCAGTGGATTTTCCATAGACCTCAGTAGAGGTAGTTGTAGAAGTAAGTTGTCTGATGACTAGGTTCCTTATAAACTTGAGGTCAGGTAGCTAGGTGGCACAGTGGATGGAGCATCAGACCTGGAGTAAGGAAGACAACTCTTCCCAAATTCAAATCTGACCTCAGATACTTACTGACTGATACTTACTACTCAGATACTTACTGGGCGACCCTGTGAAAATCTCTTAAACCTGTTTGCCTCAGTTCCCTCATCTGGTAAATGAGCATAAGAAAGAAATGGTAAACCACTCCAGTATCTTTGCCAAAAAAAAGGAACAAACAAATAGGGTCATGAAAAGTTGGGAATGACTGAACAAGAAACCTGAGGTCTGCTCCATGATAGAGGGGGTCATTATCCCCTCTGCAACCTCCATGACAAATAGTCATATATATAGGGAGTTTCTTTTTATTAGTTCCCATCCCTATTCTTTTTTCACTGGCTTTAACCATCCAGCCAAAATCTTGCATGGGTGGAAATTGTTTCCTAGTGCCTTTTCTGACTATTTCTGCCTTCATTCCCTTGCAATGCTAATGTACTCTAGCACTCTACCTGCTTTTTATTCATATCCCTACAGCTCTTCTTATGCACAAAGATATTTTAAGGGAAATACAGATTCATCTGGCTGGCCTCACAAACTCCTCCTAAAGGACCTCTTGAACTTTCCATCCATCCTATGAATGCATTATCTCCTCAGTTTGAGTGTGAGCTCTTTGAGAGCAGGGATTGCTTTTTGTTGTCCCAATTTGTTCCTTTTTAAAGGGGAGACTGGACAATGAGACCCAGTCTTGGGACTTCCCACTCTTCTTGTCAGGGTATATGTCCTTATTCTTTTACTTCATGATGAAGAAAAGGCCTATGGGGTGACTGTTGAGACAGAGCTGAGAATACAAGCAAAAGGCCTCAAAGTAACTTCCTCTTTTCCTTCCTGGTGACAAGTGAAGTAAAAACTTCTGTGGGGGCAGGACGTTGAATTCTGCCCATCTTGGCCAATGCCATGATCCATCCACATATACCCCTGCTATTGCTTTTGCCTCCTGCTTATTTCTTCTTGCCTTGGTTCAGGGCCTTTTGAGATTCTGCAAGGCAATCAATACTAGTATTTTCTTTCTACTGGGAGTAGTAAAGAGCACAAATCTTAGGAAAGACCTTCTAGACCTAGTACAATAATGGATCAACTCCAAAGCTGTGGCCTACAGCAAAGGGAATGAATCTTCTACCCATGATGCTACATTCAGAAGTGAACCTGTTGGGATGAAATGTTTGTAGCAGTTGCTTGAAGGTTGGGCCAATTCTCTCAAGGGACAAAGTTGGTACAGAGGAAAGGGTGCCCTAGTTTAAATGGAATGCTTTGTAGGGTGGTAGTCATAATCTCAATCAAGGACATGTTTGATACAGACATAACTAAAAGAGGTAAGCATGGAAAATATAGTATGCTTAAAAGGGTACCACAGATAATAAAATAATGTCAAATATATATATATGATATATATATGAATATATAAATACATAGCAATGTATGTCTATACATACATAAGCATATATACACACATGCACATATATGGAACTATGCATATATATGTGTGTATAAAATCTTAGCAGCTAAAGAATAGGCAGCAAAACTCTAATAGCTTGGGACCTCGGTATGCCCTTTTCGGTTCCTAACAAATATAATAAGAAGATGAACAAGAAAAACATTAAAAACCTGAAATTTATTTTTAGGAAAGTTAAATAATACAAGTTAGATATTTGTATACTGAATGGGAATAATAAATATTCTCAGTTTTGCACCATTATAAAAATCGACCACATTCTGGGTTCATTACAACCTCGTGGACAAATGCAGAAAAGTAGAAATATTAAACACATTATTTACTGACAACACAGTAATATTATAATAAATAAAGTGAATTTGGAAAAAGGATTCAAACATAAAAAGAAACCAAGTAATATAACTGTAAACAATATAAGGCTCAAAGAGCAAGTTAGATAATTTCACCAAAGAAAATAACAGTACTGGGACAATATAGTAGGACTTTTGAGATGTAATCTAAGAAGTTATTAAAGGAATTAGGTTGAATGTATATCTCTAAACACTTTCCTAAGCAATAGATCCATAACTTGGATATGTAGTAAAAAAAAAAACCTAGTTTAAAAACTTAGAGAAGCAAAAAAACAAACAAACAAAAAATAATTCCCCAAAACACTTAAAAAGAGAAATTTTTAAAATTAAAGAAGAGATTAATAAAACTGAAACTCAAAACATGGAATTTATAAAGAAAAAGAGTAGGGGGCAGAGTCAAGATGGAGGAGTAGAAACAGCACTTCCCCAGAGCTCCAGCCCACACCACTTCAAAATTATGCAAAAGGGGGACTATGAACGACCTCTGGAACTCCAGCACCCACAAAATGACACAGAGAAGCTAACCTCCTGCTAAGGACAGTCTTGCAGCCCAGCAAGGAATGGCCAGCACAGAGCTCTGGGACCACCAGCACAGCGTTCTGGGAGTCAAACCCAGGCCCAACTGAGTCTGAGGTTTTAGCCTGAGTGCGGCCAGACCAGCAGCCAGCTGGAGGGACCCCAGAACACCTATAGTTGTGGTGTTTCCAGAATTATCAACACATGGATGCCTAGGATGAAGTGAGAGGACAGTGCAGGATGGATTTTGGGACTGGTTGGGAGAATGCATCAGCTTCTTCCCCTGGGGGCCAAAAGCCACTGAGGAGCAGGTGCAGCTTGCGACACATTGCCATGTTGCAGCTTCAGCTCTTGGCCTGCGAACTGTAGGGGGATCCAGTGATCAGTCTGGGGGGTAAGCACTCTTGTTTTACCCTTCTTGGATCTGGATTGTGGTCTGGGGTGGAGGCTTTGGGGTGTGTGACCAGATTGCCAGAGTGTGTGGAGGCCTCACAGAGGCCACCCAATTAATACCTCCAGAAGTTGAGAAAACCCCAACATTTGGGATGGAAGTTCCCCTGGCTGGTGGCAAAGTACTACTGTGGCAACAAGCCCAAAAGTCAAGTAATTGAGTGGCAACATGCCTAGGCAAAGGAAACAAAATAAACAGAAAAATCCAACAACAGACTCCTATTTTGGGGGCAAAGAGTATCAAAGCATGGAACAAGAGGAGGACTGTGAGGTCAGAAATCCTGCACCAAAAGCCCCAAATGAAAATACAAGCTGGTTACAGGCCATAGAGAACCTTGAGAACCAGATAAAGGAGAAGTGGGGGGAAAATGGGAATAGAAATGAGAAAGATGCAAAAAAGTATGAAATGAAAGTCAACAGCCTGACTGAGGAAAATAACACTTTAAAAATAGACTAACTCAAATGGCAAAAGAGGCTCAGAAAGGCAATGAGGAGAAGAATGCCTTAAAAAGCAGAATTTGCCAGATGGAAAAAGAATCTCAAAAGCTCACTGAGGAAAATCATTCCTTCAGAATTAGACTGGAGCAAATGGAAGCTAGTGACTTTATGAGAAATCAAGATGCTGTTAAACAGATCCAAAAAAATAAAAGAATAGAAGGCAATGTGAAATATCTCACAGGAAAAACCACTGACCTGAAAACCATGATCAAAGAAAGAATCTAGAAACCATCCTTCAAGAAATTCTCAAGGAAAATTGCCCGGATGTTTTAGAACTTGAGGGCAAAATAGAGGTTGAAAGAATCCAGAGATCACCTCCTGAAAAAGATTCCAAAAAGAAAACTCCTAGGAATATTGTAGCCAGGTTCCAGAATTCCCAGATCAAGGAGAGAATATTACAAGCAGCCAGGAAGAAACAATTTCAACATTGTGGAAACACAATCAGTATAACACAGGTTCTGGCAGCTTCTACACTGGGGGATTGAAGGGCATGGAATATGATATTCCAGAGGGCAAAGGAGCTGGGATTAAAACCAAGAATCACCTACCCAGCAAAACTGAGTATCATGTTTCAGGGGAAAATCTGGTCATTTAGTGGAATAGTGGACTTTCAAGCCTTCTTGAGGAAAAAAGCAGAGTTGAATAGAAAATTTGACATTCAGATACAAGAAGCAAGAGGTGCTTGAGAAGGTAAAAAGGGAAAAGAAATCACTATGAACTTATCAAATTTGAACTGTCTACATTCCTACAGGGAAAAACAATAACTGTAAATGATGAAACTTTTCTCAGTAAGAAAATAGTTGAAGAAGGGTGTATGGGCATGTTTTCCCGTATACCTAGATAGAGGGCACAGGTTGAATTTAATAGGAAGGGATGATACTTAAAAGGTGAGGTTAAGAGGTGCGAGTGTAATGTGGTGAGGGGGGATGGGGAGAAACAATGGGGTGAACTGTCTGGTGTGAAGGAGGCAGGGGAAGATAGTTTCAGGGGAGGGAAGGAACAGCAAGGCAAAAAGGCAAAACCTTATTCTCTCATTGAATTTGGACCAGGGAGAGAATGACATGCATACTAAATATGGTGTCCCACCCTACAGAAGTGTGGGGGGAGGGGGATGGGGAAAGGTAGTAGAGGGGAGGGCAGGCTGGGGGGGAGGGAAGTTGGAAGCACCCACTCTTGAAAAGGGAGAGGATCAAGGTGGGGAGTGGACCAGGTGGAAGATGGGATGGGAGGGAGGGAAATATAGTCAGTCTTTTATACTATATCTACTATGGTAATGTTTTGCATAGCTACACATGTACAGCATATACTGAGTTGTTTATCTTCCTTTTAAAATCAAATTTGTAAAAAAAATACATAAATACACTGTAAGCAATCTGGGAAAGCAAGGAATAGTTTATTTGTCAGATTTGTGGAGAGGGAAATACTTTAGGACCAAACAAGAGTTAGAGAGCATTGTAAAATGCAAAATGGATAATTTTGATTATATTAAATTGAAAAGCTTCTGTACAAACAAAGCCTATGTAACAAAGATCAAGAGGTGTATGGGAAATTAGGAAAGAATTTTTACAACCTATGTCTCTGATAAAGGACTCATTTCTAAAATATACAGAGAACTGGGTCAAATGTATAAGAATACAAGTCATTCCCCAATTGATAAATTTTCAAAGGATATGAATAGGCAGTTTTCAGAGAAAGAAAATAAAGATATCTATAAGCACATGAATAAATGCTCTAAATCACTCTTGATTAGAGAAATACAAATCAAAACAACTCTGAGGTACCACATCTCTCCAGTTAGATTGGCTAAGATGACAAAACAGGAAAATGACAAAGGCTGGGGAGGATGTGGGCAAATTGGAAGACCAATGCATTGCTGGTGGAGTTGTGAACTTATCCAACCATTCTGGAGAGCAATCTGGAATTATGCCCAAAGGGCTATAAATATTTTCATACCCTTTGACCCAGCAATACCACTTCTAGGGTTATATCCCAAAGAGATCATAGAAGAGGGAGGAAGACTCATGTGCAAAAATATTTATAGCAGCTCTTTTCGTGGTTGCAAAGAATTGGAAATTAAGGGGGTGCCCATCAATTGGGGAATGGCTAAACAAGTTGTGGTATATGCATGTAATGGAATATCATTGTTCTATAAGAAATGAGGAGGAGGCAGTTTTCATATTTACCTGGAGAGGCTTATACAAACTGATGCTGAGTGAGAAGAGTAGAACCAGGAGAAATTTGTATACGATCACAGACACAACATATGTGTGATGACCAACTATGAAAGACTGGACTCTTTACAACAATGCAGTGATATAACTCGATCCCAAAAGACTCGTGGAGAGGGATGTGACATCCAGAGAAATAACTAGAAAGAACTGGGCTTGAATGGAAGCAAACTAATTGCTCTTTTTCTTTTCATTGTTTGGTTTTATTTCTTCTTTACCATTTTTCATCCCACCTAGTACAATACGCCTTTGTAACTTGACTAATGTCTAATATGAAAGTATTTGCAGATCCTATACTGGACTATACTCTGTTGTGGGGAGTGGGGGGAGGGAGGGAAAGGAAATTTGAAAATCAAGGAACTATGGAATTGAATCTTGTTAACTAAAAATAAACAAATAATTTAAAAAAATATAAATACTATGATTAATACTATTTTGCATATAATTGGGAGATAAGATGTGCAGGCAATGGGACTGGGAATTTACCTCATCCTACTAGAAAAGTTGAAGGGAGTATGGGAGAAAAGATGGGAGAGAGGAGATTGGTTGAGGAGATATCCTGTATGACTGTCATTCTGGGGTTGTGGGTAGGGGAAAAATGGGGAAAAAATTGTAACTCAAAATCTGATGGAAATGAATGATGTAAACCAGAAGTAAATAAAGCATTTGAAAAAAAAAAAAATAGCAAAAATAGCAATAGTTTCAAAAAAAATAAAATAAATCTTTAACTACTTTGGTCCAAAAAGTCACCCAAAATTGTAACAAATTATAAAAATAAAAATTGAAGGAAAATTATTAACATATGAAGAAGAAAAAAGGAAAATATTCTGAATTCTTTTGCATAATTACATGTCAAAAACTGATAGCAAAAAGGATAGATTTATAAAAATCCAAAAATACTAAGATTAACAAAACAAAATAGATAATTTAAATGACTAATCTCAGAAAACATAATTGAATGAGTCATAAAGGAACTCCTGAAGGAGTAAATTAAAAAAAAGAAAGAAAGAAAACAATGATATCAACAAAAATGAGACAAGATGGATTTAAGAGTGTACTTTAGCAAATAGTAACAATTGCTAACCAACTGCCACCAACAGTTAGAGAGGTATAGGAACCCTGGAAGTGGCAGCACCATCCAGCCTACCATTCTTCATTCTATTCCAGGCTTCTAAATCATCATTTTGGGAAGCAACTCCTGTGAAGAAGTTGTCAACCTTTCACCGACCAACCAGTATACTTCCATACATAAGTTAGACTCATTGAAATAGTAACACATGCTAGGAAGCAGCTTTTTCTAAGCATGTTAAACCTCTTGACCATTTTTTCTCATATTCTGATGGAGGTACCCAAGGACCCTGAACCCCTGACCCTTAGGAATAGCAATGCCTCTGGCTTAGTGCCCTCAACCATCATCTAGAGGGGGAGCAACCTTTTTGGAGATGCAACCTGGCAATTGCTCCTTCAAGGTACTGTAGACTAATAAGAGTAAGTTGACAATACAAAGGATCTATGAAGGAAGATGCTATCCACACCCAGAGAAAAAACTGATAATAAAAGTATGTGTTGTGTGATTTTACATATATACACACATTTGTGTCTAATGATAGCCCTCTCTAGGGTGGAGTGGGGAAAGAGGGAGGGAAAAAGTGCATAGCAGAGAAGAAAGGAAGACTTAGAAAGAAGCACAGACAAGCAGGGTAACTTTGAAAATTATTTATTACATGTTTTTAAATGCAAATAATGAGAAATGGAAATTCATGGTTTTATATTGAATCCTTTTTACATTGTATATGCATATGGAAATTTTTTGCCTTTTTATATTTCTGTATTTAAGTTCAAAATGAATTTTAAAAATTTAGAAAGAAACAATAGCTTCTTTGAAGTAGGAGGATATAAAACAAACTCTTAGTAATTAGCCATCCTGAATATTACTAGCAAAATGGCTAGAAAAATTAATTCCTCTTAAGATAAATATAAAATATGTAAAATACCATATGTGTTTAAATTTCTATAAATACATAAGTAGAATAGATGTTCCTCAATACATCCTTTGACCTAACAGGCCAAAGGAAAGGACCAGATAGTTATCAATGAAAAAAAAGTCATCATCAACAACCATATTAAAAAAATCCAAATCCTTTCTCTGCGGAATCACCATGGCGGCCGGGACCCTGTACACATACCCTGAAAACTGGCGGGCCTTCAAGGCCCTCATTGCTGCACAGTACAGTGGGGCCCAAATCCGCGTGCTGTCTGCACCTCCCCACTTCCACTTTGGTCAGACCAACCGCACCCCTGAATTTCTCTGAAAATTTCCTGGAGGCAAAGTTCCAGCGTTTGAGGGTGATGATGGGTTCTGTGTGTTTGAAAGCAACGCCATTGCACACTATGTGAGCAATGATGACCTTCGAGGCTCGACCCCGGAGGCTGCTGTCCAGGTAATCCAATGGGTGAGCTTTGCTGACAGTGACATCGTCCCTCCAGCCAGTACATGGGTGTTTCCTACTCACAGCATCATGCACCACAACAAACAGGCTACAGAGAATGCAAAAGAGGAGGTGAGGCAGGTTCTGGGGCTGCTTGATGCCCACCTGAAGACTCGCACCTTCCTGGTGGGGGAGCGCGTGACTCTGGCTGACATCACAGTTGTGTGCACCCTCTTGTGGCTCTATAAGCAGGTCCTGGAGCCATGGTTCCGCCAAGCCTTCCCCAACACTAACCGCTGGTTCCTCACCTGCGTCCACCAGCCCCAGTTCCGGGCCGTTCTGGGAGAGGTGAAGCTCTGTGAGAAGATGGCGCAGTTTGATGCTAAAAAGTTTGCTGAGAGTCAGCCGAAGAAGGAGGTCCCAAGAAAAGAGAAGGGACAGCGAGAAGAGAAACCCAAGGCCCAGGCAGAGCTGAAGGAAGAGAAGAAGGCAGCTGCTGCCCACCCCTGGCCCTGAGGAGGAGATGGATGAGTGTGACCAGGCCCTGGCTGCAGAGCCCAAGGCCAAGGATCCCTTCACCCACCTGCCCAAGAGCACGTTTGTGTTGGATGAGTTTAAGCGGAAGTACTCCAACGAGGATACGCTGACGTTGGCCCTGACTTACTTCTGGGAGCACTTCGACCTTGACGGCTAGTCCCTGTGGTTCACTGAGTACCGCTTCCCCCAGGAGCTCAGCCAGACCTTCATGAGCTGCAACCTCATCACTGGAATGTTCCAACGCCTGGACAAGCTGAGGAAGAACGCCTTTGCCAGCGTCATCCTTTTTGGCACCAACAAGAGCAGCGCCATTTCTGGAGTCTTGGTTTTCTGGGGCCAGGAACTTGCCTTCCCGCTGAGTCCAGACTGGCAGGTAGACTACCAGTCCTACACGTGGCATAAGCTGGATCCTGGCAGTGAGGAGGTCCAGACCATGGTCCGAGAGTACTTCTCCTGGGAGGGGGCCTTCCAGCACGTGGGCAAACCCTTCAATCAGGGCACGATCTTCAAGTGAACACCCTCCCCTGCTACCACCTAACTGCCTGCTTCCTCCTCTGTAGGGAGGTGCCAGTCATTAAAAGAAACCCCCCCCCCAAAAAAAAGAATCCAAATCACTAACAATATGAAAAATAAAAATTTAAGCAATTCTGACCTTTCCCCTCATATCCATCAACTTGGCAAATATGACAAAATATTTATTACAGTCCTATTTTGTTACAATATCAAATCAGATAAAAGGGAGAAGGGAGGCCATCATAGGAGAAATGCTGAAGGAAACATGGCACATGAATATAATGGAAAATTTTTGAGCTGTAAGAAATAATGAAAGGGAGGAGTAGGTAGGTGGCACAGTGAATAGAGCACTTGCCCTCGAGTCAGGAGGACTTGAGTTCAAATCCAACCTCAGACACTTAACACTTAATAGCTGTATACACTTAGGCAAGTCACTTAACCCCAATTGCCCTGCCTTCCCCCCTCCAAAAAAGAAAAAAAAGGGAAACTTTAACAGAAACCTGGAAAGCTTTATATGACCCGATGCAGAATGTAGTGAGTCAAACCAGAGTGACAATTGACTATGACGGCATTGAGGAAAACAAGTTTGAGAGCCTTAAGAACTCTACTCAGTGAAATGACCAACCATGATTCCAGTAGTCTGGTGATGAAGCATGCTTTTGCCCTTTTTGTCACACAGGGGACCTAAAATTTTAGACAAGATCAGTGTGTGAAATTAACTATACTTATTGTTTCAAGAAAGTGTTTTTATTGGGAGAAGAGGGAGTTTTGGGAGATCATGTGTGTGTGGGGGATATTGATATTGATGTAAAAAAAAGAAGATAGCCAATGAAACATTTTAAAATGCACAGGAGAGAGGAAACAGTCAAAGGGACACATGCAAAAAGGACAGTGTAAGTACTATTATTTATTTTAACATGTATCTTAAGAAAACCAAGTTGTTATGTGATAGAGGTTCACAATTTTATGTGCAATATTTACTTGCTCTACATTGGATATGGAAATGCCCATGTTTGTTGATATTTCTCAAGTTATAATAAGAAAATAATAAAATCCCTTCCCCCCTGCCAATCATATTATACCTTAATATCTCAGGTGAACTTTAAATGTCATCTGGAAAGAATTTTTCTTAAATGTGTTCTATTTGAAATGGATGTGGATATTTGAATAGTTTAAAGCTGAACCACCTTAATATGTTCATCATAAAGTAATGTTCAATGAATATAAATGAGCTTATATATAAGTAAAGTGATATGTGCCCTGTGTGTGTGTGTGTGTGTGTGTGTGTGTGTGTGTGTGTGAGAGAGAGAGAGAGAGAGAGAGAGAGAGAGAGAGAGAGAGAGAGAGAGAGATGGGAGTAGAACAATTAATGACAACATGAATTCTTTGAAATTGCAAGACATTTTATATACTTTGAAAGTACTTTCACATGCATCCTCTTGCTTCATTATAACAATTTTGTGGGGAAAGCTGAGCCAGTTTACTATCCCCGATTTATAGATTAGGAAACAGAAGTTTGGTTTCCTAAATCCTAGTCCAATATTCTTTCCAATGTGATTCTCTGATCCTTCTTCAGTTTCCATGGAACTTGAACTCCTGTCCCTAGAATCCTGGGACCTGACAAGTGAGTTTCCATTTAATCTTGTCTGGAGCAAGAACTCCATTATCCTCAGCCATCTTCAGTCTATGACACTTCCACTCTGCCATTTTCCAAATCTAGCTCTCTTCTCTATGTTGTCTTTCTCTATCCAAATTTAAAGGCAGTAGCCATCTTGTTTTTATTTGTATTTACAGTTCTTACCAGAGCATTTGGTGCATAGCAAATGTTTAAAATTTTTTCATTCATTCATTCATTTAACCAGAAGCACTCTGTTTCTTAGCAGCTACTCTGTGAGCATGGATATGACCCCAAAATTCATTACCCTGCAGCCAACCTGGTGATGAATGAACCTCTCTGGACTTAGTTTGAAGGGTCCTTGCAAAAGGGACCAGAACTTATGGTCAAAGTCATTATAACTTGGTAGCACCTTCTAGAATCTTAGCCCTGTTTGCAGAGATTTTGAGAGCTCAAGCTCACCTCTAAACCAAAATGAAGGTAACTAACTCTTTAGTGGACCTAAATACCAGAGAGCTGATTTGATTTTCATTTCTTCAACATTAGGAATTTTTCTCATGATTGGAATGTGTATGTGCACATATACACATATATTTCTGTTTTCTTATGTAGAATATGTAATTATGTACATACATTATATGTGTGTATAAATACATACATACACACATATGAAATGTGTTATATAGCCAAAGTGGTATGTGTGTTTTTGTTCTAAGTACAGTGGGAAAAGAGGTTGGAATAACTAATAATAGCATGCATACTTTGAAATTACATAACAATTTACACATTTTTCAAAGCATTTTCCCACATCATATCCCATTATTTAATTTTTAATAAGTTGTTTTATTGAAGTCTTTCCATTTACTTTTCATGATGATCCTATGAGGCAAATTGGATAGTTTTAAAATCTCAAATTTACACATTAGGAAATTGAGAACCTAGGTTTCATGATGTCTGGTCCAAAGGTCCCCCCACCCCCCGAATAAAAGCTCCTCCTTGTAACAACAAATTCACTCATGACTGAAATTTAGTTTTCCTTTTGTACTTGAAACTTAGCATTGTCTGCTTCAAGTGGTAAGAAACATGCCCCACCATTGATCTTTTGGAGTTATGATTAGTCTTTGCATTGATCAGAGTTCGTAAGTCAGACATATGAAAGATGTATATTCATACCTATGTGTACACACACATAAGCATACATTCATACAAACATATATATGTACCAAAGTCAGCTTGGTATAATGGATAGAAAACTGGCCTTGGAGTCAGGAAGCCTCAGTTCAAATTCTGCTTCTGACCATATAGGCTGTATATCCCTGGGTAAATCACCTATGTCTTGGTGCTCTAGACAACTCTCTAAGATGATAGATTACAGGGAAGGTAATGTGCCTTCACCCTGACTGTACCACCTGCAGTGGTGAGGGAATTTCCTCATTCAGGAGTTGCTTATGCCAGTGAAATCACATCTCTGTCTCTGTGTGTCTCCCCATCCCTTTCTTTCTCCCTTCACTTCCCTCCTTTCTCTCTGTCTCTGTCTCTCTTCTCTATTGTAACTTTTTACAGAAAAATCCCCGAGGAAATTATTTTCAAATGTATCAGCATAATTTTGTTGAAGTCACTCTCATAGCACCATGAAGTGCTCTTTCTAACTATTCTTTCTATTTCTGCCATATTTCATCCTTTCCAAACAATTTTTTAATCCAGATTTTCCAAGTATTTTCCCATATTTTCCATTTAATTTTACTCATATTGTTTTTGGTTATTGAAAGAAGACTGAGTACATAGAGAGTACATATTTTGGTGAATTTATTGGATTTACCAAGATAAAGTTAAACAATTATTTCTGCTTCATGGGAGGTATTATGGTGTTACACATAGTGAAATCAGAAAAGCTAGTTTCCAATTCTACCTCTGGTACTTACCATTTATGCCACCACAGTCAAGCACTTAAACATCTGGGAGCTTCAATTTCCTTATTTGAAAAGTAGATAGGGGCGTCTTGGTGGTGCAGTGAATAGAGCCCTGGCCCTGAAGTCAGGAGGACCTGAGCTCAAATTAGACCTCAAACACTTAACCTTACTAGCTGTGTGACTTTGGGCAAGTCATTTAACCCCAACTGCCCTGCTTCCCCCCCTCCAAAAAACAAAAAAACAAAAAAAAGAAAGAAAAAGAAAAGTGGATAAAAATGCCTAAAGTTTTCTCATCTTCTCCTTTGTTGTGAGATGCAAAGAAGGTAATGTATATAACATTCTTCGCCCATTTGAAACACTATGTAATCAGTTACTACTATTATTTTAAAAGACACATTTAATGGGAATAAGAGAGTCCTCATTATTGCTCAAGCACTGCTTCTACCTTTCAGAAGCTGCCATTCTTGTGAAGAATTTTCATGGTAATGAAGTTTATATTTATAAAATTCACTCCACATTTTGAAATGAATTCCTCTTAGTCCAGATGTGCCCTTCTGGGTAAGATATAAGTGAATATGTCTGAGAATCCAGTTAGATGAAAATGTCCACGTTGGGGGAAAAATGGAGCAATCAACCCAAACATATGAAAATGATCCAAATGGAAACCTGAAAACTATTTTACGAGACCACATAGTGGATGGAGAACAATGGCCTAGAATTCCAGGGATATGAATAGTATTTTTGCTTCTGTCTCTGTTATGTGACATGAAGCAAATTGTTTAACCTTACATTCCTCCCAGGGATGCTACATGGTGCAGTTGTCCATAATTTCACATAAAATTCATGGGGATAAATGAAAACAATCCATGCTCTTCTTTGACCCCTAAATAAATCCAAGATGGCAGCATCATTTAATCCTTCATATACACTCCTTCAAGGCACTGCTCTTATAAAAAGAAGTGAAACACAACACTTCTCCCTGCCTAGGGTATGTTTGCGTGAGCTAAAAATCCCCCCAGCACACACTTGCTGGGAATATGTTTCACATCTGGCCGAAGTTGGGAAACTGGGTGGGTTTTACGTTCTGTAGTTGAATGGAAAAAATGTTGTGTAAGATCCTGGCCATACATTCTATGGACAGATTGTCATGGAATTTGGTAATAACTTTCAGTGCCCCAGATATTTTCCATGGGTTCCATTCCTTATCACAACTCACTCAGTTTACTCTGGGTGTACTCATTTTAGGCACCTTTCCAGAATTGGCTCATTATAGTAAGATATTAAATAACCCCATGGTTGAAGCACCAAATTTTAACTCTCATGCCCTATGTGAGTACACTGTGGGACACAATCCCTTTGATTTCATTAGATTAGAGATGGAGAAACAGGTTACAAAGGTGGGGCCAGCCTCATAGGAGTAATATAAAGCATATTGTAAAAAGCACTAATCACCTAGGATAATGCAATGCAGTCAAACAAGCAATTCATGAAGCAGTGAACTAGAATTGACAAAATTAAAAAAAATAATTTTGAGTTTATTTTCTGAAGCCTGTTTCGATTAGTTTCTGTTCCTGTTTTTTTTTTTTTAATCTTGAGTTACCTACCCACTATTAACAAGGAAACCCATTTCTCCTTATTTCCATGACTAAAATTCTTACAGAGATTAACACAGAGCAAAAGTTAACAAAAAGATCCAGTTTTCCCTCAAAATCTTTTTTTTTTAATTTTGCTTTAGCTGATTAAAATATTGAGCTTCTTTCTTGCTCGGCAGTAGTTTCAGGGAAAAAAAAGAAAGATTTCCAAAATATGATGTAACACTAGATGTTACTGGCAAGCAGCTATAAGGATTTGATCCTTTAATCAAGACTTGCTAAATTCCTCGGTTTGCAAATTGTTTATGAGTTAACCAGGCCTTGCCACACAAATCTGGTCTACTTTAATACAAGTTCAAGTGAATTGCTATCCAGTAGAGAAAAGCTTGAACATCACTGGCCGGAAACAACTCAGTGTTGCTGGCTTTGTGTGGAAGAGAAAGTCTGGAAATGTATTTTAAAAGGCATTTGATCCATTCCTCTGCTTTTCTCTTAAACTCTTCCCTGTCTCCTGCTTCATTTAACATCAGACCTAACTTCTTCCAAGAGGACAGACAAGCAGGCACAGGGTTTGGGTAAAAGCCAATTCTCCTCCAACATGGTTGGGCCCATACTACATTCATAACTCTAATGCTCTTTCTGGCCTTAAAACAAGAATTCTAGCCTTTCTTGCTGGGGTGAGTGGGCACGGGTGGGTCAGTTAATAGTCAATAGTGCTTCGACAGCACCACCATCAGGCTGAATTCATTAACTATCTCACAAAAGGAAGCTTCATCTAATAGGCTCTCCATTGCTCTTTCTCCATTGCTCTTGGGATATTTCTAACTATGGTTTCATCCTGCCATGGTTCTCAGAGAACTTGTGTAGGCCATCCTGGTAGAGAGAGAAGACAGGCATTTTATTGGTTCTTCATCTCAAGAGAAATGTTTCCTAGAGCTCCTGATCACAGGACAGGGAGATGGTGAAGATAATATTAGGGTTTATTCTTTGGGCTATTCTCAACACTGCAAAGTATATTTTGGTTGTTTTTTTTTTTTTAATCAAACAATCTTACCTGTCCCAAATGAATTGAGAGGAAAAAAAAATTACCAAAGAGTCCCCTCTGTTGATAGAATTGTGGCATGTATTTTAACAATTTAATTGCTTGTAGTTAACTTGGTTATATAGGAAGTGGTCCAACAAGGATAATCTATACTTCACTTTCTTCCTCTTGATATTTGAAATGTGGTCATTTCATTAGTGCATTAGTACCTTAAGAAGTGTTATGGGATGGGAAGGATAGGGCTAAGGAATGAAGAAATAATCAGTGCTCATAATTTGATAACTACTTTGTTAGCAAATGGTATAGGAAGAAGTTGAAATCCAAAGTTTACAGGGTGGTTATGTGGTCCAGTGAATAAAGCACTGGCCTGGAGTCAGAAGGACCTGAGTTCAAATCCAGCCTTAAACACTTAACCTTACTAGTCGTGTGACCTTGGGCAAGTCATTTAACCCCAATTGCCCAGCCTTTCCCCCTACAAACCCCCCCCAAAACAAAAGAAATTCACAGTTTACATGAGATTTTTTAGATAATTTCTGTTTCATTTACTCATCTCATCTCTAAAGATAGTAACCTGCACCCTGTAAATACCTTACAAATGGCACTTACAAGAACCTGCAATGCTTATAATAAAATATAAAAGTCAAGCAGAGAACTCAAATATTTCTTTTTTATGTATTATATTTTATGAATGTTTGATAGTGATGTCATAGAAATATTAAAGCCTATTCTGAGTCTCATGAAAATGTCAAGGATTTCTTAGGAAATGATTGGTTTTTAAAAGTTATTAACTTAGAGGTTTAAGTGGATGACTTATTCACATGCTCAAAGGTTTTTGTTTTATTCCTTATGGAATAAAAGATCCTCATCACTTCTTTCCCCCAAAATATTTTTAGAAGAAAACTTTTTCCTAATGTAATATTCCTTTTTTTGTCTTAGAAACAAAATTCATTAAGGAAAGTACCATTTTTACTGGTCATGGAATACAAAAGGTCTGTTCCAACTCAGCTACTTTTCATTTACCTCTGTCTTCAGTTCTTTTTTCTTTTTCCTTTTCTAGGCTAAGTCTGAAAAGATTGTTAGTTTGTTAGGAACTGGATATGCAACACCTGTTTGGTCCTTTCTCTCTTGGAATCAAAAGTACTTAAAGAAACTTGAAAGAAAAAATTATCTTAAATACAAAAAACAAAACAAATTAATGAACGAACAAAAATGTAAATCGCATATAAATCTCCCTCCTCTCTATTGATCTCTCAGAAATTCTCTGATAATAATAGTATTTTTTCAAAGGTAAAATCAAGATCATGTCAAAGGCAGGTTTTATAGTATATGTAAGTTCTGTTTGACATTGTCACCAAGTAACTCTATCCCTGCTTCTTAGTAAGGCCTACATAATGGTATAATATTTACAGAGCCAGCCTTGAAACAACAAAATCCTGGTTTCAAATTATGCTTCTGGTACAGACTGGCTATTTGACCTTGGGCAAGTTACATAGGTTCTCAGTACTCAAGTCTCTAGGTTGCCAAGAAGGTGCCAACTTGCATTGGTAGTGATAGTTTCCTCTTCTGGGAGTGCCTTATAAAAGTTAAATAAAAAATTTAGCTTCTATCCTTTTTCTTTTGTAAATGAGGAGGGTGGCAGTCTCAGAGACTGATGAAGTAGCTGTGGAGAGGGAGGTAGAGGACCAGTAAACTAGATACTGGCATGAGATCCCTTGGTTTAGAATAACTACACAACAAGGAAAGATAGGGAATAATGCTGGTAAATATGGTAAGAGATGGAAAGTACAAGAGGCACCATAGCAGAATTACCCCATAATGGTGCACGTTGGGGATGGATATTGTACACTGATATTGTACATTGTTCATAGTTGGGACCTTATTAGTCAATTAGACCAATTCCTCCATTTTGCAGATGCAGAAGCCAAGGCCCAGCAAGGTTACCCAGTCTTACACAGATAGTAAGTAGCATAGCTGGGAATCAGACTCAGCTCATCTGAATCCAAAGCCAATAGTTTTTCTTTTGCAGCATACTGCCTCTTAATCTGCTTTTTTGGGGGTTTAATAACTAATTTAATTTTTATATCTAGTTCTAATAATGAAGAACTAATCAGTTATCTCTCTCAGACTAGTGAAAGCCTTCCTGCTCCACCCTGAACTTTCTGAATTCAGTAATGTCCTTTCTGTGGGAATGGCATCTGGGTGGTAGAGTAGATAGAGTGCTAGTCTTGGAGTCAGGAAGATCTGAGTTCAAAATTGGCCTATGACACAACAATAGATGTGTGATCCTGGAGCAAGCCATTTAACTTCTATTTGCCTCAATTTCCTCATCTGAAAAATAAGGATGATAATAGCACTTACCTCCCAGGATAGTTAGGAGGATAAATGCTACATAAATGTAAACTAGTTTTGTTATGTGAACGGAAACCTACATTTTAGCTAAAGAAGAAAAAAGGACTAGGAGTCTGAAGACCAAGATTAGAGTTTGAACTGTGTCCCCTTTTGTAGATTCACATTCATCATATTCACTAGGAGAGCAATATTTCCCTTCTTCTCTCCCAGGTGACACATTTCTATTTTAAAGGAAACTTTCTAGTGATGTAGGTACTTTTTGTTTTTTGGATAATACACCCTTTTCATGTCCCTCAAATTATATTTGCCAGTAGTCCTGCTTTTAATAAACAGAATTTTAAATAAAATTGAAGTAGCTAGGTGGTGCAATATGTAAAACACTGAGCCTAGATGCAAGAAACCCTGAGTTCAAATTCAGCCACAGACATTTACAAGTTGTGTGACCTTGGGTAAGTCACTCAACCACTGTTTGTTTCAGTTTCCTCAACTGTAAAATGGGGAGAATAACAGCATTGATCTCTCAGGATTATTATGGTGATCAAACAAGATAATACTTGTAAAGTGCTTAGCATAGTGCCAGACTCAAAGCAGGGACTATATAAATGCTAAATATTATGATTATGATCAATTCATTGTACCTATCATTTTAAGGTCACCTGAGACTGAGTAGTTTATAATAGTTTATAGAAACTATTTTCCCCATAAAATTAGCTGTTTCATAAGTTGGTTTAATGTCTCTAAATTTAAAAAGCCATAGTCTGATCTTCTGAATTGCTTATGGATAGATGAAGGGTGTAAGCTGGAGAACAAAAAAAGTAGGGGCGAAATGTGAATAGCAGTTCTGGCCGCTGAAGGGGTTAACATTATGTTCCTTAAGAGTCCTAAATCATCATTAGACTGCATGGAGTGCTGAGTCATGGGAAATGTTCTTCAGATCATATTTCTGATGAACAGTAACCAACAGTAACCTTGGAAGAATATTATGCTCCATAAAAAATATTACAGAATCATAGAAATGAAAGATGAAAAATGTTCTCATACAGCATTGGGTTATTTGCCACATTCTTAGTCTGTACAAAGATGTTCCCTACAGCAAACTCTCTGCTTCTTTGTCCTATTCTTTTAAAAAATTCCTTTAATGAGAAGGCTCATCTATTTAGTCTAATAGATGTCTATTCATAGTCTAAAAATGTCAACAGAAAAATACCCCCCTTTTTAATGTCATACTGTAGGAGAGGTCTGAATGATAGCCTCACCCTGGAATACCCTGGAGATGTTTCTGAGAGATTGACATTGAGTGATCACCACTATTGGACCTGGATTTGTTGGTTCAATGGATGTAACAGAAACCAGTTTTAAAACATTAGTACACAAGGTTAAGAAAGGTAAGGAAGAATAAGAAGAGGGGGGATAGCATGATAGAGTCCATGTGTGCTGCCCTTAGACAGAGGAACTAGTTATTGTTGCTGTCTATGAGGGACTCAGTATACCCAAGTGAGCAACTACTCATGTCCTGTCCAGTGGAGAACTTTTGTGCGTCAGGGATACATGAAGATCCAATCAGCTGAGGCAGTTTTACCATTACTCTATTTATCTGTGTCAAGTGGAGAGATGCATGGTCTAGGCTGGAAACTGACCCACTGAATTTGAGCAATATCTTTCCCTGCACCACCTGCTTCTCTAGCAAGAATCATGAGAGACAGTGATTGCCATCCTGCATGCCCCTATGGTGGTGTAAGGCAGGAGATTTAAATTAAGCAACTGAATTTCCTAATCTGCAACTCTCTCTACCCCCAATCACAGCTCAGGAACTACAAGAAAGCAAGCAGAGAGTGAGGCTGCACCCTGCTGGTTTGGGAATTGAGATTTGTTGCAGTTTCTGCTACTGGGACTGCTACTGCCAATATGACCATGCTTTTTACTAATTAAGCTGTTCTGCTTTTGATTGCAGTAGGAGGGCTGAGAGATTTGTTAACACAGCTGGGTGTGAGAGGGAATGGAGAGTTTCTAGTCCTATTTGTGTAGGGGTTCCTATCCTGGGGTCACCAAATTCTTCCTTCCTTCCTTCCTTCCTTCCTTCCTTCCTTCCTTCCTTCCTTCCTTCCTTCCTTCCTTCCTTCCTTCCTTCCCTCCTTCCTTCCTTTCTTCCTTCCCTCTTTCCTTCCTCCCTCTCTTTTTTTCTCTCTTTCTTTCTATAGTTGTATTTATAATCCTATATTTTACATTTTATGTATTTAAAGACATTATTCTCAGAAGAGGCTTAACTATATTTCAATGTAATTTATTTCCTTTGTTATACTTTCTATTATATGTTATACATTTAAAACTATTACTTGAGAAGGGGTCCATAGGATTCTCCACACTGCTAATGGGATCCAGGACACAGGAAAGGTTAAAAACCTCTGTTCTAGTGATAATACTTTTCAAAGCACCGAGGGCCAAAAATGAATAATAAGCAACAGAGTAAACCAGGTAGAAAGCATCTGTTTTCTCAGCTACTCTGTTTTTCCTCCCATGAAAAAGGGAGTGGGACAATCACATGTTGCAAATTGCTAAGGGAAACACTGTGGGGTGATAAAAATCATTCAGTTCCAAAGTAGTAGCTTAATATCAGTTTAATAAAATTTAAGCTCCTTGAGGGTGGGATAGATTTCATTTTTGTCTTTGCGTTCCCAGTCCCTTAATATAGGAGGCATCTCATAAATGTTTCTTGAATGGAATTAGTGTATAATACTATTAAAAAATAACTTGTCCTTCAATATCACCTCTGGATCTAAGGTTCTCCTTTTGTTAATCCTCTCATGTTCTCTTTCAATTATTCCAGAAAACTCCTTGAGAATCCATAATGTTCCTGGGGCCCTGGCACAATGCAATGATTGACACCATGACTGTAGTGAAGGCATTAACAAATGCAGAAAATGGAGGCAAGAGAATAGGGATAAAGGCATGAAAAGTCACTGAGCACCTTCTATTGCCATACTTAATTGAAATGGGAGCTAGCCCAGATACAGCCCTTCTTATGGTGAGGCTGTTTTATATTATAAAGGATAGAAAGGAATGGGTGAGACCTCTCTTATTTGAACTGGAATAAAAAGATGCATTTTTACACATGCACATACACACATACATAGAGTCATTTATTCATTTATTAACCATTTCCGAATCTTTTTTTATTCCAGTTATCACTGTTTGCCCGAGTCTGCTTGATTCTTGAAATAAAATTTCAACAGAATTTTGATGTTATAATTCATAGTAGCATAATTCCTTTCTTTTCCTTAGGGACATGGAAATAGTCAGTACAGTCATTGGTATTCTGTTTTCTTGATGTAGACTAAAGGTGAAAAAAATTCTGCAAATAATCAACTTATTCTCTCATTCTAAATGTGTGCCTAAATAGAGAAAAAGTATATCAAAAATAGGTGGTGACTCTCAAGGGAAATTCCCCAAATTTCCAGGGGCTTTTGAACTAGGAAGGGTATTCCTTCCTCTAAGAAGTTGCTACTGAAAAGTATAGAAGCTATTGGAATGGAGAGATAGAGGAACAGGAAGACTGGGCACTTGTCTATTCAATAGAAGAAAACAAGAATATTTTAGGGCAGAGGACCTAAAAGTATCAAAAAAATAAATGAAAAAAAGGAGAAGACACAATTGATTAGGCAGTCCAGCAATACTGGACTAGAACAGAAAAAGCTAACTAAAACAGCAGTTGCCACCATTGGTCAGACTACCAAAATCCATTTTATTGCACCTTTCTTCTTCCTGACAGAACTATAGTGCTGCCTGGGGAAACTGTCCTCCTTTTAACTGTTTTATAACTGACTTCCCAGTATGTGGGGAGATTGCAAGCACCTCCCTCACACCTACCCCTTGCTACCTCTTGCCACCACTCCCAAGCTATAGACAATTTTGCCAGCAAGTAGGAGCCCATTTTAAAATGCCTATTTGTAGTTTTCAAGCTGATATTAAAATATGTTATTTCCAATGATTTTTGTCCATGGCCATAAGTGTGAAATTTGGGATTCAAAGAACATAAATTACCCCAAAATGGAAAGGATTTTTTTTTCCTTTAAGCTCTGTCTTAGGGGTGTGTATGTAGAAAATTTTTGCATTGTTAGTAATCTGTTATATACCTGATAGATCACTTATGAACCCAGAAAGAGACTTAATATGGAAATGATCCAGTAGCAATGTGAGGTAAAAGTTACTGTGTTTGTTTGGGTACTGTACTTAGTATCAAATCTACCCTTACCTAGCTGCATAAAAATATGTTTATGTTTACATGTAGATATAGAAATACATAGATGCATATACAGAAATGTGTATCTATATGTATATGAATAGTTATCTATATCTTTTCATCTATTTTATCTCTATGTCTGTCTGTCTATCTATCTATCTATGTATCCATCCATCCATCCATCCATCCATCTATCCATCCATATATCTATCCCTCTCTCTCTCTCTCTCTCTCTCTCTCTCTCTGATTCCCAGAGTGGTAACTACCTTCATCAGTGCAGATTGGTAGCTCAGTTGTAACTTAATCTTAGTGATGCCTATAGCACAGAAAAGGTGACAATGATGATCTCATAGCTTGTCAGAAACAAGGCTCTTCCTTGAGCTCCAAGGCTGCTCCTCTATCCCCTATATACTATATACTGTATACTTTGCATGGGACAGTTACATGGCACAGTGGAGAAAGCATTGCCCTTGGAACCAAGAAGACTCATCTTCCTGAGTTCAAATATGGCCTCAGGCACTTACTCGCTGTGTAACCCTGGGCAAATTAACTCTGTTTGCCTCAGTTCCTCATCTGTCTGATGAACTGGAGAAGGAAATAGCAAACCATGCCAGTATCTTTCCTGAGAAAACCCCAAGTGGGGTCACAAAAAGTAATTAATACTGAATAACAACATACCATACATATTGTATGTACTTAAAGATGGTTGATTTGGATTCAATGAAAAAGCTAAGAGCTAGGGAGATAAATGATTAAATGGCTTTTCCATGACCATATATAGAACCAATTCTTAGCAATAGTATTAGAAGTCAAATTCCCCCCAATCTCAAAACCAGGGTTTTTTCCTCCTCTTTGCTTCTTGAAAAAAAATTTATGAGATTTTAAAGGCATCATAATTAGGATTTTGAATATATTTTTACAAATATATAATTTAATTTATTAGGAATAATTTAGCTGTTGATATACTATTTTGCTGTTTAAACTAAACTGATATTCAATATCCACTACCAACTCCAAGCAATAGTTCTATTGAGGAATAGTTAACACTTGGTTCCTTTGGTTAGAAATGTTTAGCTTATTTTTTTTTCATTTTATTTTGTTAACATTAAGCTTTAATGTTTCAGTTTTGTGCCTCGAAGTTAAGCTATATCAGTTGAAAATAAGTGATAACTTCGTGAAATTCACTTGCCTTTCCATTTTAGACAAATCTACTAAAAACATTTTTTTTTAAACTTTTAGTTAAAAGATTGGATCTTTCCATCTATCCACCCCTAAAAGAAATGATAAAAGCAAGCACCTGAAATGTATGACATTAATTTGTAAAATATGTGCACTTCCACCCTCTACTGGATAGAATCAGATATGTTCTGATATGATTGATTGTCCTGCCCTCTATATCAAGGAGCTAGGGCATATTTCTTTATAATCCAGTAATGTAATTTTGCCATTGGTCTTATTTAATATTTTCCCACATCTCTATACCTAGCTCAAGTCTTAAAATCTTCCTTTCCTTGTGTTTAAGTCATACTTTTGGTAAAAATCAATGAGGATATTATTGACTTTAAAAATATACCGCAGGGGGCGGCTAGGTGGCGCAGTGAATAGAGCGCCGGCCCTGGAGTCAGAAGGACCTGAGTTCGGAGCCGGCCTCTGACACTTAATCCGCACAAACAAAAACCTAGCCGTGTAACCTTGGGCAAGTTACTTAGCCCCAATTGCCCTAAAGGGGCGGCTAGGTGGCGCAGTGAGTAAGAGCGCCGGCCTCGGAGTTTGGATGACCCGAGATCAGATCCGGCCTCAGAAAATGAGCACCCACACATAAATAATTATATATATATATATATATATATACACATATATATACCGCAGGATAAGAGCTTCCAAATAGTCATCACTGGTAAATAACTCCAGTGTATCAAGTATTTTATTACTAAACTCTATTATGTAAATATTAGAATGTTAGGCATTTTTAATACTGTAGTCACATCTTTGTATATAAGTAAAGATAGGTAAAGCCATGATTAATATAATTCAGAAATCAGATAAAAGCTCCCCGGTCTTGAAGGAAAGGAATTATAGCTTAAATCCTGAGTATCCATCTTTATTGAGTTTATCACCTTTTCCCTTTTCTTATATAAGACCTTTTGCATCCATTCATTCACTCTCACTTTCATTAATGCAATAAGCATGAGATAGAAAAATAAATAAGAATTGGTTTCTGCCCTCAAGGAGTTTACACATACTAAAATAATTTATAAATGTGATTTATCATAATTATTGCCACCATTGTTTTCATCATAAAATTACTTGAGAGATAGGCAGGAATGGATGATAAAATTCTGATTTGTCTTGTACTCCCCATGGAGTACTTACTCCTTCCCTCCTACTTCCCAGAAACTTCCCATGATCAAAATCTGAACTCAGGAAAGGACATGGTTTCAGTTATTTATAGGACTTATTGTCAATTTAAAAGGAGGTCTCCTTTTCCACTGGTGTATATATTTTATGAATTTTCTTTAACTATGGAATAGGTTTTGTACTCCATTAAAGAAAATTCATGCATTAGCTAACAATGGAAGAGTTTTTTAGGGGGTAGGAGTTAAACCTTTCCTAGTCTTCTGAAATCATGCCACTTAGTCATAGCCTTCCCTACTAATGTTAAGACCAACTCTACACTCTTTTTTTTTTTTAAATTAATTTATTAGTTTAGTTTCAGTTGACAAGATTCAATTCCATAGTTCCTTGATTTTCAAATTTCCTTTACTTCCCTCCCCCCTCCCCTCATGACATCATATAGTACAGTATAGGGTCTGCAAATGCATTCATATTAAATATTATTCCAATTACAAAGGCATATAGTACTAGGTGGGATGAAAGATGGTAAGGAAGAAGTACAACCAAACAATGAGAAGAACAAGATCATTTAGTTTGCTTCCATCAGGATTCAGGCTCAGTTCTTTCTAGTTATATCTCTGGATGGCACATTTCTCACTTTCTTGAGTCATTCGGGATTAACTTATATCACTGCATTGCTGAAAAGAGTCCAGTCTGTCATAGTTGGTCGTCACAGAAATGGTATGTCTGTGATTGTATACAAATTTCTTCTGATTCTACTCTTCTCGCTCAGCATCAGTTTGTATAAGTCTCTCCAGGTAATTATGAAATCCGTCACCTCCTCATTTCTTATAGCACAATAAAATTCCATTACATTCATATACCACAACTTGTTTAGCCATTCCCCAATTGATGGGCACTCCTTTAGTTTCCAATTCTTTGCAACCACAGAAAGGGCTGCTAAAAATATTTTTGTACATATGGTTCTTCCTCCCACTACTATGATCTCTTTGGGATATAACCCTAGGAGTGGTATGGCTGGGTCAAAGGGTATGAAATTATTTATAATCCTTTGGGCATAATTCCAGATTGCTCTCCAGAATGGTTGGATAAATTCACAACTCCACCAGCAATGTATTAGCGTTCCAATTTGCCCACAACCTCTCCAGCATTTGTCACTTTCTTGTTTTGTCATCTTAGCCAATCTGACTGGAGAGATGTGGTATCTCAGAGTTGTTTTGATTTGCATTTCTCTAATTAATAGTGATTTAGAGCATTTCTTCATATGCTTATAGATATCTTTAATTTCTTTCTCTGAAAACTTCCTATTCATATCCTTTGACCATTTCTCAATTGGGGAATGACTTGTATTCATATAGATTTGGCTCAATTCTCTATAAATTTTAGAAATGAGTCCTTTATCAGAGACACAGGTTGTAAAAATTCTTTCCCAATTTCCCACCTCCCTCTTGATCTTGGTTACATTGGCTTTGTTTGTGCAGAAGCTTTTCAATTTAATGTAATCAAAATTATCCATTTTGCATTTTATAATGCTCTCTAATTCTTGTTTGGTCCTAAAATCTTCCCCTCTCCACAGATCTGTCAGGTAAACTATTCCTTGCTTTCCCAAATTGCTTACAGTATCATCCTTTACACCTAGATCATGCACCCATTTAGACTTTATTTTGGTATATGGTGTTAGATAGTGATCTATGCCCAGTTTCTGCCATACTGTATTCCAGTTTTCCCAGCAGTTTTTGTCAAATAGTGCATTCTTATCCCAAAAACTGGGGTCTTTGGGTTTATCGAACAATAGATTGCTATATTCATTAACTGCTGGGTCTCCTGCACCTAATCTATTCCATTGATCCACTACTCTACACCTCTGCCAGTACCAAGCAGTTTTGATGACTGCTGCTGTATAATACAGATGAAGATCTGGCATAGCTAGTCCACCTTCCCTAGCATTTCTTTTCATTAATTCCCTTGATATTCTAGACCATTTGTTTTTCCAAATAAATTTTGTTATTATTTTGTCTAACTCTACAAAGTAGTTTTTGGTAAATTGATTGGAATGGCACTAAATATATAATTTAGTTTGGGTAAAATTGTCATTTTTATTATATTAGCTCGACCCAGCCACGAGCAATTGATATTTTTCCAACTATTTAGATCTGATTTTATTTCTGTGAGAAGTGTTTTGTAGTTGTGATCATATAGATTCTGGGTTTGTTTTGGCAAGTAGATTCCCAAATATTTTATAATGTCTACAGTGACTTTAAATGGGATTTCTCTTTCTATCTCTTGCTGTTGAGTTTTATTAGAGATGTACAGGAATGCTGAGGATTTATGTGGGTTTATTTTATATCCTGCAACTTTGCCAAATTTATTTATTGTCTCAAGTAATTTTTTACTTGATTCTCTAGGATTCTCTAAGTATATCATCATATCATCTGCAAAGAGTGACAGCTTGGTCACTTCTTTGCCTAATTTGATTCCTTTGATTTCTTTTTCTTCTCTAATTGCTACTGCTAACGTTTCAAGTACCAGATTGAATAAGAGGGGTGATAGTGGACACCCTTGTTTCACTCCTGATCTTATTGGAAAGGCTTCTAGTTTATCCCCATTGCATATAATACTTGCTGATGGTTTTAGATAGATGCTAGCAACTATTTTAAGGAAGGCTCCATTTATTCCTATACTTTCTAGTGTTTTTAATAGGAATGGATGTTGTACTTTGTCAAAAGCCTTTTCTGCATCTATTGAGAGGATCATGTGGTTTTTGCTAGTTTTGTTGTTGATATGCTCAATTATATTGATGGTTTTCCTAATATTAAACCATCCTTGCATTCCTGGAATGAATCCTACCTGATCAGGGTGTATTATTTTTGTGATAAGTTGTTGGAGTCTTTTGGCTAATATTTTATTTAGAATTTTTGCGTCTAAATTCATGAGGGAGATTGGTCTATAATTTTCTTTCTCTGTTTTATCTCTTCCTGATTTAGGAATCAGTACCATATTTGTGTCATAGAAAGAGTTTGGTAGGACTCCTTCTTCACTAATTTTCCCAAATAGTTTGTAGAGTATTGGAATCAATTGTTCTTTAAATGTTTGATAGAATTCACTAGTGAACCCATCTGGCCCTGGAGATTTTTTCCTAGGGAGTTCATTGATGGCTTGTTTGATTTCTTTTTCTGAGATGGGGTTATTTAGGTAATTCACTTCCTCTTCAGTTAATCTGGGCAATTTGTGATTTTGTAAATATTCATCCATTTCACTAAGATTGTCATATTTATGTGCATACAATTGGGAAAAATAATTCCTCATTATTTTTTTGATTTCCTCTTCATTGGAGGTAGATTCACCCTTTTTATTTTTGATACTCATAATTTGGTTTTCTTCTTTCTTTTTTTTTATCATATTGACTAAGGGTCTATCAATTTTGTTGATTTTTTCATAAAACCAGCTCTTGGTTTTATTTATTAATTCAATGGTTTTCTTAATTTCAATTTTATTAATCTCACCTTTGGTTTTCAGTATTTCTAATTTAGTACTAAATTGGGGATTTTCAATTTGTTCTTTTTCTAGCTTTTTCAATTGCATGTCCAATTCACTGACCTCCCTTCTCTCTGCTTTAATTAAGTATGCACTCAGGGATATAAAACTTCCCCTGAGAACTGCCTTTAGTGCATCCCACAAATTTTGGTATGTTGTTTCATTATTATCATTCTCTTGAATGAAATTATTGATTGTTTCTATAATTTCTTCTTTGACCCACCAATTTTTTAGGATTAAACTGTTTAGTTTCCAATTAGTTTTTAGTCTATCTTTCCATGGCCCTTTATTGCATATAATTTTTATTGCATCATGATCTGAGAATGATGCGCTTACTATTTCTGCCTTTCTGCACTGGATTGTGAGGTTTTTATGCCCTAGTACATGGTCTATTTTTGAGTATGTACCATGCACTGCTGAGAAGAAAGTAAATTCCTTTTTATCCCCATTCAGTTTTCTCCAGAGATCCATCATATCTAGTCTCTCTAAGATTCTATTCACCTCCTTAACTTCTTTCTTGTTTATTTTGAGGTTAGATTTATCGAGTTCAGAGAGGGGGAGATTAAGGTCCCCCACTAGTATAGTTTTGCTATCTATTTCTTCCTCTAATTCCTTTAACTTCTCCTCTAGGAATTTGGATGCTATACCACTTGGTGCATATATATTAAGTAGTGATATTGCTTCATTCTCAATGGTGCCTTTTAGTAGGATATAGTTTCCTTCCTTGTCTCTTTTAATTAGATCTATTTTTGCTTTTGCTTTATCTGAGATAAGTATTGCTACCCCTGCTTTTTTTACTTTAGCTGAGGCATAATAAATTTTACTCCAACCTTTTACCTTTACCCTGTGGGTATCCCTTTGTTTCAAATGTGTTTCTTGAAGACAGCATATTGTAGGATTATGGTTTTTAATCCATTCTGCTATCCGCCTCTGTTTTATGGGAGAGTTCATCCCATTCACATTCACAGTAATGATGACTATCTGTCTCTTCCCTTCCATCCTATTCCCTCCCCTGTTTATGTTTTTGTTTCTTCCTTCTCCCTTCCCCTCCTTGAAGTTTTCCCTTTTGACCACCCCCTCCCTCAGTGTTCCCACCCAGTGACCCCCCTTCTTAACCTACCCTCTCCCCTTACTACTATTTCCCTCCCTTATAATCCCTCCCTTTAGTCTCCTCCTTTTCACCCCCCCCCTTACCCTCCCACTATCTATAGGACACAACAAATTTTTATACTTATCAGAGTAAATTACTCCCCGTTTGATTCCAAACCAATGAGAGTAAATTTCAAACAATGCTCCTCTCCCTCCCTCCAATTCCTCTATTTAATGAATTTATGTGTCTATTCACGTTAGATTCTTAAACTTCACTGATTAATTTGATCCTTCTTTGAACCAGAACCAGTGAGAATAGTGTTTAAATGATGTTCCTCTCCCTCTTACTTTCCCTTCTTCTATAGTGTGTTTTGATGCCTCTTCAGATGGCATATTTTACCTTTTCCTAGCTCATCCTTTCCTTTTCCCATTACAGTACCATTGATCCCCTTAATAGTCTTTTTTTTTTTTTAGACTCCATGTTAGTGCATTCATACCCACACCCTCTAAGTATAACCCTTTTGCAGGTCATGATAATCATAGAGATTTCAAATATTGACAGTTATCAGCTCCACATATAGGGATGTGAACATTTTGCTCTTGTTGCATCCCAAGTAATGAGCTTGTGTTTGTGGGTGTGGGTATGTGCACTTCTGCATGTGTGAGTCTATGTTACCCTTGTTTACCTTTTTATGTTCTTCTGGAGTCTTGTAATTGGAGATCAAATTTTCCATTGAGCTCTGGCTTTTTCATTAGGAAAGTCTGGAAGTCCCTTACTTCATTAAACGTCCATCTCCTTGCCTGAAAGATTATGCTCAGTTTTGCCGGGTAGTTAATCCTTGGTTGTAGTCCTAGCTCTCTTGCCCTACGAAATATCAAATTCCAGTCCCTCCGCTCTTTTAATGTAGAAGCTGCTAGGTCCTGTGTGATCCTAACTGTAGTTCCTCGATATTTGAATTGTTTCTTTTTGGCTGCTTGTAGAATTTTTTCTTTAATCTTATAATTCTGGAATTTGGCTACTATATTTCTTGGAGTTTTCAGTTTGGGATCTCTTTCAGGAGGAGTCCGGTGAATTCTATCAATAGCTATTTTATCTTCTGATTCCAGGACCTCAGGACAGTTTTCTTTGACAATCTCTTGGAGGATGTTGTCTAGACTGCTTTTCTCATCATGGCTTTCTGGTAGACCAATAATTCTTAGGTTGTCTCTCCTGGATCTGTTCTCTAGGTCAGTTATTTTTCCAGTGAGATATTTTACATTTTCTTGCAATTTTTCGATCATCTTGTTTTTTTCGATTGACTCCTGCTGCATCATAGAGTTCTGAGTTTCAGTTTGGTTGTATCTAATTTTTAGTGAATTATGGTCTTCAGTAAGTTTTTGAAGTTCCTTTTTTAGGGAGGTATTTTCTTTTTCCAAGTTGGTCATTGCCTCCCTGATTTGGTCTTTAAAATTTTTCTTAAGCTCCTCCAGGAATGCTATTTGGGCTTGAGACCAGATCATGTTTCCTTCTGTGGTCTCTGGTGTGGGCAGAGAGTCTATATTGCCCTGTGTGTTTTGTTGTTCTTGCCCTGCATAGTATGCTCGAATAGACTTTCTTGCCTTCCCCTTCTCCTTTTCAGCTTCCTTCCTTCCCATTGTGACTTCCTGTTTCTTAGTGTCTCAGGCTATGAGTTTGGGGCCTGATCCTTGACTTTGAATACCTCTGGGTGGCTAGTTTATGGCTAAGTCAGGGAAGTCAGTGAGGAATGTAGATGTGTAGGTGGGGATGAGTCTGACCACTTCAGATTTCTGCCTCTATACCCCTGGGCTATAAGTAGGCTTTTGTTGGTGAGGTGAGGTGGGGCTTGTTGGGTCCCCTCCCTCTCTTCTCTTTAGATTCCTGGCTGACTCAGTTACACCCTTTCTTGGAGATTCTCAAGCCTGAGGCTATTTCCATTAACTTGGGATTTCAATCTGGGTGGGAGACTTATCTTTGGGTTTTCTGCTTCATGAAGGAGGGATGGGAGGATCGGAGCAGCTAGAATTTACTTTGCCATTCCAGCCCCTGCATCATACAGGCAGGCAGTTTCTAAATTTCCAGGCTGGGGGCTGAATGAAGCCTGAGAAGCCACTCTCTCCACTGGGGGCCCGACTCTCCTACCTGGCTCCAATGATCCGTTCCCTCTGCGAGATGACTGCGATTCGTCCTTGGTAAGTCTGCAGGCTGGGGCTTTTTCTCTCTCTGGTGTAGTCTGCTTGCCTGCTCTTAGGTCTGAGCTGTGCAGACCCCACGCGCTCTGCGCTCGACCTGTGCGGGCACTCTGGGCAACCTCCTGTGCTGGATTTTGCCACACTCTGTCTTCCACTGGGCTTCGTCACTCTGGAATCTGCTCAGATTTACCCTTTTGGACTTAGTGACAGAGGAGCTCAGCGAGGTTACTGCTTCCTTTCCGCCATCTTGGCTCCGCCCCCTCTACACTCTTTTTTAAGTGAAAAGATCTCTTCTCATCCCTTTTCCAAAACTAGGCACATATATCAAGTAATGGAACTCTAACCTTCTACCCTGTATTATTTCTGTTTTGAGTTCTATTTTTTCTAGTATGAATTTGCCCGCATTTTAATTGGAGTGTGAATGCTGAACACTTATACTTTATATTTTGTGCTGTTATAAATCAGTAAAATAATATTAGCTAAGCTGTGCCCTACCTTGTAAGTGTGAAATTTACATCAAATGTTCACCCCTCTGCCAACTGCATTTAATTGAACTTCTCTACCTTGGGAAACTGTCAGAACTGCTTTCCTACTCAATTTTTTCCTCTTACATTATACATTACCTCAGATCAGTAATTCTTTGGATATAATTTTCCTTTTGATTTGATGTAGAACTTGCCATGCTTTTTTTTCTCTTATAGTTAAGTTTTCCTTTGAAGTGCTACTGACTCCTAGACCCTATTCAATATGTATTTTAAATGAGGAATTTTTACATGATATCTGATTAATGAATTAATGAAAATTCAGAGAAATTTGCTGTATGAGTAGTCAGTTTCTAAAACTTAAGCATTAAGAAAATACTCATTGCATGACAATTTAGTTTCTGTTTTGTTAAGTGAGAAATTCTTGATTGGAAAGTAACCTGTGGAGGCTAAAGAGAAATAAATAAATTACCACAAAACACTGCCCCTAAACATACTGGTGCTTATTCTTTTCTTTTTTCACTGCTATTGTTCTATTATCATTGGCAGTTATAAAATTTTTCGGGAAGCAGTGTCTACTGGTTCTCATCCCCTAAATTAACAATATGACCTTTTCAGAATGTTTTCCCTATACAATCATAGAATAATGGAATAATATGGGAAGAGATATTAAAGCTCATCAGCCCAACATTCACATTCAGTTGCAAGAATCCCTTATACCACATACCACATATGTAGTCATATAAGATGATTAAATATGTATTATAAAGGGCTAGGATATATCTTAAAATACAACATGAAAATTCAAATTATATAAAATTATTAAATTTTGTAACAAAAAATCAATGGTGATAAAATACAGTAAATAGCACTGTGGGAAAAAATAATTGTATCATATCACTGACAAAAGTCTCATATCCAAGATACTTAATGAATTAAGACACATGTATCATAACATCAAGGACCATTCAGTAGTACACAGTTAAAGTAGGGTTCTTAGCATTGTTTAACATGTAATGTTTTGGAAATGTGATGAAGTCTATGGATACCTATCTAATAGGTTTTTAAACAGAGAAAAAAGCAAAAACACATAATATTGTGACCTTGTATGTCAACGTATACAAACATTCTGCTTCTGTACTCCCCTACCTCTCTGCCTTGATGAAGAAGGCATGCTTCTATTATCTAAGACCATTATATGTTTTAGCTGCACAATATAAAATACATGTAATTACAAAGAAAATCAATTGTATTGAAATAGTTATCTGTATATCTATATCTATGTGTATCTGTCTATATGTTTACGCATGCTAGATTAAGAAGCCTTGATTAAAAACATTTTTCAAAAAGGCAATTACAAACTCTATAAGACTATCCAACAACATGTCTAAAGCACTAACAGCAAAATATCAATAACCTTCCAACACTATGTGTTACCTTTACTTGTTATCCTTGCCAGTTTGGAATTATATGAAAAAAGCAAATAAATTATCCATTTACTGGCCAAATAGTCTTGTTTTTGCACATATACCCCAAGAAACTGAAAAACAGGAACAAAGATCCAATGTACATGGTCTTAATCAAAACCAAACTCTGTTAAGAAGAAACTGGACATAAAGTGGGTTTTTATCATTCAGAGAATGCCTAGGGAGGTGGGTGTGGGATAGGGGAAAGAAACCAAAGCTATGAGATGGGAATGTAATGGAAATCAAAGGAATTGAGAGAAATGTGGGAGGAATTTGATTAACTGATTCAGAGTGAAAAAAGCAGAAAGAAATGAATAATGTGCACAATGACTTCAACAATGTAAAAACTCAAATATGAGTAATTGAAAAACTTGTAATGGTCCTAGGCATAAGAAGCATGCTTCCTTCTTCATGGTAGAGAGGTAGGGGAATACTAGGGCAGAATGTTGTATACACTGGCACATGGGGTCACTGTATTGTTTTTGATTAGTATTTTTCTTTGGTACAAAGAAGATTTCAATCTTAATATGGGGGGCATTATTGTTTGTTTGCTTGTTTTTCCACAAATGACTGTTACATAAAGGAAAAAGGCAAAACCAAACCAGACCATATTATAAGAACATCACCTTGGGGCAGCTAGGTGGCACAGTGAATAGAGCACTGGCCCTGGAGTCAGGAGGAACTGAGTTCAAATCTGGCCTCACACACTTACCACAAAAACTAGCCATGTGACTTTGGGCAAGTCACTTGCCCCGATTGCCCTACCTTCCCCCCCCTCCAAAAAATAACCTTGAAATACTATGATCTTATTTTCCAATTTCACATTATATGATTTTCACTTTTTCACAATCCTAGCCAATATCACTATTTCCTACATTTATTACTATAATACCACCCCCTCCTCTTATTTTCACTGCCTAACATGTAAGTTTGTGATTCAAGATTGTCCTTTCCCCAGTGTTTATTCTCTATCCCTATATTCCTCTGTTTGACTGACCCTCACCTGAGATGCTCCAGTGTCATGTAATGCTAATTCATTTATTTCACCATTTCTCTTTTCCTCTATAATACTTCTGTTTGGTCATCTGCATTTTATTTTATTTTTTCACCATGCCCCCCCCCCCCAAAGTTTGGTGTTCTAAGGGCAATAGTCTTGCCTTTTCCATGAATAAGATAATTACATAGCATTTTAGTACTCCATTAACTTGTTTTCACTTATTTCCTTTGCCATTTTTTCATTTTAAAAGACTTTTGCTCATCTGTGATTTTTCTTTTAAGGTATAATTGAAAATCTCTGACAATGGTGAGGAGACATTTTCTTTTTCCATAGAGTAATAGTCTCAGCTTTGCAGGCAATTTTATCTTGAAGTACAGGTCACTTTTCTTTATTTTCAGTGTGTTATAAATTTTTTTTTATTCCTTTCACACCTTTTGGCTCATAAATAGTTCTCTCTGATTCAGACTTGTATTCCTTAATGTGGAAACTGCTTCTTTCAGGATGCCTTCAAAGTTGGAACTTGGCAAATAAATTTCAGATTATGGTAACCTTGGGGTTCCTTGCTAATGGTATATTGTGGCTTCAATCATTTTACACTGTTTTCTCTTTTCATTGCTGCTGAACAGTTTTCCATAGGATGTCTTACAATACTCAAGTTTTTGCTTCATCAAGGTTTTCGGGGAGACATAGAATCCTGTCCTCATTCATTTTTATTTTTAGATGCCTCCAAGTGTTCTATAAATTTTTCAGTTGTTTATTTTTTCTGATAATTATAGTCTAGCTCTATATTTTTATTTACAAAATTCCATTAAAAATATAATACACTTCTCTGTTAATTTTTTTCTTTCTTTTATGTCATTGTTTTTTTTTCTTTCCAAATTTTTTCTTAAAGGGCTTGAATTTTCTCTCTTTTTTCCTTCAATTCTTTTATAAAGCTGGCAAACAGCTCTAAGAGTTCTCATTTTTTTTCACTTCATTTCTGGTGGCATATTGTTATTTTATATTGTTAATTTTTTCCTGGAGTTTTTCCTCACTTTCTTTTACTTCATTATTCTTATTCATTGTTTTACTGCGTCTTTTTAATGCTTACTTTCTTCATTCTCTCTTTTGTTTCTTTCAGCAAAGATTTTCCTATGAAGATATTTTTTTCTTTCACTTCTTTTTCGATTGTTCTTTTACTTTACTTCGAGTATTTCTTGCTCTTTTGATGTATTGAGGGAGAAATGGACATAGACACAATATTTCACCCAGTTATTTAATCAGATGACTCTCCAAATATTATCCCATATTTCCTACCAACTACTGAAAATCAATAAAATCATGGTCTTGAATTTGATGTAATTTAAAAATATGCCACTTCTCAAACAAAAGTAAACAGAACATCTGAGCAGATGTTTTGTGCTGGCCCACCATGGCATAGTTCTAGATCTTCTTCTTCTTCTTCTCCTTCTTCTTCTTCTTCTTCTTCTTCTTCTTCTTCTTCTTCTTCTTCTTCTTCTTCTTCTTCTTCTTCTCCTTCTCCTTCTCCTTCTCCTTCTCCTTCTCCTTCTTCTTCTTCTTCTTCTTCTTCTTCTTCTTCTTCTTCTTCTTCTTCTTCTTCTTCCTCTCTCTTTCTTTTTGGAGGGCAATTGGGGTTAAGTGACTTGCCCAAGGTCACATGACTAGTTTTTGCGGTAAGTGTATGAGGCCGGATTTGAAATCAGATCCTACTGACTCCAGGGCTGGTGCTCTATTCAGGGTGACACCTTACCGCTCCTAGATATTATTCTTGGAGGAGGAGGAGGAGGAAGAGGAGGAGGAGGAGGGGGGGAGGAGAGAAGAGAGAGAGAGAGAGAGAGAGAGAGAGAGAGAGAGAGAGAGAGAGAATGGCTTTTGGTCTGAATATAGACTATCCTTGAACATAGGCTGCAGCTCACTAATGAATTAGTTTTTAAAGGAAATAATATACAGAAATATGGAACACTACATTTATTATTGACCATGCTTCAGGTTTCCTAAAAGCCAGATATGTGAAAAATGCATTAGTTTAATCCAGATCAAATCATTAACTAACATAATTTCTGAGTTTACTAAATTTCAAACAAGGGAACTAATCATCAATAAATTGCTTTGAGTTTCAGAAGATGACAAGAGAATGTTGATTTGCTTGGTTCTAATATTTGCCTATGGGATGCTTGGTGCCTTGAAGGCTGAGGTTAAATGCATTATACCTATAAATATATCCAGTTGATTGTATTACTCAAAATTGTGACTCTTCTTGCCTTCAGGTTTTCAGTTTAATTTTCATTGGTTTCTGATTGCATCTTCATTGGAATAATATGATTGTCCACATTACCACACAATAAACTGAAACCACTTTCTCTGAACTAATGGTTACATCAATGAAGGAAAGATTTCTTTATTAAAGATGGTAAAGTCTTTCAACTTAAAATCTGAAAATATCGTAATGAACTCAGCTTTCACTATCAACAATTTTAAAATATTTCTTGCGATTTCTACAATCCTAGTTCAGTTCAATACTTCTGAGAAGCAAAAATAATACTCTCATATCTTCTTTAAGGTCTCAGTTCATTAAGCAAATACAATTAAACAGATCTTCCTGAAAGTGCAGGTATTTTAAAATGAGACCATTTAGACAGCATTACTCATGAATGCATTCTTCTTATATATATTTTGCATTAAATCAAGAAGAGGTTTGAATTAAGAGATCCTTGAATTGTTTTCATTCCTGAGCAAGGGTATTTTCTTCTAAACAATAGAAAAGATAAAAATAAATAATATTGAGGAAATAAATGGAATGTTCCCCAATACCATTTTAGTGTATTCATTTTACCAATGTTCAGAATAAAGCAATGAAATTTTAAACTGAGGCCATGTATCATATAAAACGTGCCCATAGAAAGTGGGAGAAAGTCAGTCTTCATTGAACATGGCTTGGAAGAGCTCATCCCAACTTTCTATTTCAACTAATTATTCTTGGTAACATGAAGCTAAGTTCTTTTGTTTGTTTCTGTACTGTTTAAGGACTGAAAATATCATTATCTCTAAACTGGATATTACAAGGCAAACCCCAAGACCACTGTCCTAGTTATGACTCTGCTAGAGGTTAATTCAAGCAGGACTTTAGACTTTTAAATTTTAGTTCTTTTTCTCCCTCCCTCCATTCCTTTCTTTTTTCCTTCTTTTCTCCCTTTCTTCTTTCCTTTCCTCTCTCCCTTTCTTCTTTCCTCCCTTCCTCCTCCTGTTTTTCTTCCTTCCCTCCTAAGGGGAAAAAAAAGGAGTCTTTGGACATCACATGAATTTCATTATAAGTAAAATTCCAAGCACCTACATTTTTAAGTGTTCACTCAACAAACATTTATCAAGTGTTTACTCTATGTAAATCATGAGACTTGGTGTTGAATGGAAGAAAAAAAAATGATTCCTAGCCTCAGTGGATCCAACACATTTCCCAGTGTGATAAATGATTTATCTTAGAAGCTATTATGTTGCATATTAGAATATTCTCTTCAGAACTTCAGATGTTTACTTAAAATTAAATCTTGCCATACTATAGAGATATGGCTAATTATACAGTGACATAAACAATGTTCATTCTTATGCATCATAGTAATTATGGTCATGTCTTATTAAGATCCTTAGCAAAAAATATCAATGTGTGTGGAAAGACAGTCAAGGGAATTCATTGAAAGCTGGCACTTAAATTTGTGCTAAGCAAATATGATACTTTTAGAAATATGGGTGTATAACAATCTCTCTTTGAGAAATGACTAATCTTTATGGGGATGAAGCTTTTGCATATCATTTGTCTACAAATGTGGCTTGGTTCTTGATATGGCTGTGAAAGCTGATTATTGAACAGCAAGAAATAACAGAACCATAGTCTCAGATGTTAAAACTAGTGATTCAATTTATTTTGCGTGGCTATCTGACAGTAATATTTTTAGGAGTTGTGATCATTCCTGCCAACCTGCTGGCTCAATTTAGATGTTTTTAATGAAAAAAAAGCAAATTTTATTTCTGTGGGAGCTATAAAAACTTACATCCATTTTATGAGTTAGGCTTTGGATCGGCATTTACATTACCTTCATAACTAGTTATCATTCCTCACAATATTCCAAATATGTCTTGTAAAAATTATGTGAATTTCTCAGTTATCAACTTTCCTTATAAGTGAAATATTTGATTACCAAAGGTTTCAAGACAATTGGAGAGAAAAAAACCAAACAAATATTTATTAATTAGTTGGCCTCTAAATTCCCATGTGGCCATTGGAAATAAAAACAATCTCTACAATATGAAGACTTAGATGTAAATTTGAAAAACATCAGATTTTTGATGGACACTTTTCATGTGGAAAAATCATAATTTTTTTCATATGTTTTTGAAGTAGGAACCCTGAGGCAAAATGCCATTTTATCCTGCAGTCTGTGGCCTCTTGCATGATTAACTCCATAATCTCTGTGATCAGTTGGGTAGGAAATAGAAAAAGGTCCAAGAAATAAAGTGTTTCTTTAAATCAATCCCTAGACTGAGACCTCTCACTGAGAAACTCACAGGGAAGTTTATCATTTATGTCATATCGTCAGACACTTTGATAACCGAAGGATGCTGAAAACTCTGACACTGTCCCAAGTAAATGTTCCCAACCTACTATTACACATATGTATTATTCTGAGCATGATCTCTACACCCCCAAAACAAGAAAAACAACAACAGCTTTAACAATAACAACCATTTTGGTGGTTGGTCACCTTTAAAAGTGTAATCAACAGGATCCTGGGCTATTAGAACTTGACAATGAAACTTTAGTGATTACATCATTTACTGTCTCATTTTAAAAATGAGAAAACAAATCCCCAGAAGTAAAATGATTTTTCCAAGTTTATAAATCCAATGAGTAAAAAAGAAATTGGGACAACAGTCCAGTCTTTCTGAAACTTTTGACTCTGAGTTTTTCTACTATATTTTGCTTCCTCCCAAATCATACCAGGTTGTTATCTTGTGTAGCATTTTTTTCTCTTCATTATTTGATCATATACAAATCCATGTAATAACTACCATGTTGAAACCGATTTCTACCGTATACTCCAAAGGTGATGATATCATTATGAGAGCTTAAAATCAAAGAATTTATTGTTTGAAAGGACCATTGAGGTAATTTGATCTAATCCCACTTTACAGATGAAAAAAGGCCCCATAAAGGAAAGTTACTGAGCAATAAGTGGCAGAGTCCCAAGATTTGATTCCAAATGTCTTGATTCCAAGTCTTTTGCTCTTTCCAAATGGTTCCCTCATTTTATAAATTGGTAAACCATGTTTTCAGGGCTAGAGCTGTAAAGAGAGAATAATTGAATGTCTGATATACTCTACCACTCTAAGATGACAGAATAACATGGAGAGACCCTGGAGGTCGTGTAAATACATTTTTCAGATGAGGGGAAAAAAATCAACAGAGAACTCAGATGATCAGATGCCCAGTCCAGTGCTCTTTCCACAGTAACAAGCTGTTTAGCCATGTTTAGGCCTTGTCCAACTGTGCCACGGCAAATTTAGAATGAACACAAGATATTTCTCCCAACAAAGGTATGTCTTTAAGTAAGAGATTGAAGATGAAGAAAAATTATGTGAAAAGAAACTCATCATGTATACTTGATTTGTTTTGGAATGAAACCCCATTTTCATAAATAAGCACCTATTTATTTAAACACTTATTAATGCTTAAGCCCATACCAAAGGGAAAAAAAGAGAAAAAAAAAGTACTTTGACAAGCGTTGAATGCCAAAGTTGGAAGGCAAAGAGAAGGAAAGACTCAAGAAAAGACAAGTATAAAAATAATTAACTTCAAGTCCATAGGAAAGTTAAGATGATGGAAAAGGAGACTCAAAACATATGAATTAAAGGCCAGAGCGACTGGGTGTGGAGAAAAGGGAAGCAATAGGAGACAAAATTTGAAATGGGACATCTAGTGGGCATCAGAGCATGAACTGGAGCAAGGGCAGGCATGCAATTAATAGGGACAGGCAACATTGACAGCACTAAAAGCTAGAGGGCTAAGGATGTAGCATGTGAAGCTTTGAAAGGAAAAAAAAAGTTAAATATCCTATTACTGCAGGAAACAAGACATGAAAATGGTTTTTAATGCCAGGAGGGACTGGGGAGTTTCCTGAGGCACCTACGAGAAACATGACCTTTCTCTTTTTCTCACCTGCAAAGAAGTTTTCTAGGTCTTTGAAAGTGAGCTGGAAACTGAATCACACTAGCAAGACTAGGCCAAAGAATTCAGTGTCATCAGAGTGGAGCAAGCCATTGGGGTTGTTGATGAAATGAGATAAATAGAGAGGAAAAGTCTCCCCAAACTTAAGTATCTCTTCTCAGCTGATGTAATATAGTGAGGTATCACTTGTCAGGTGACTGAAATGTTTACATTAGAGTTATTCCTTTAAGTCTTAAAGATACTACCAATCTCAAATTAAAAAAAAAAAAAAACATCAGAGTTCCCTTGCTAACTTAGAATCTGGGATTTTTCTCATCCTAAGGTCAAGAGAGCAGGAAAATTCCTTGTAAATCAAAGAGTAGGAGAACAAGAATTGAGAGAAAGATTACCTAGCTCTGTGCTGATATATCCTTAACAAATGGCTGTCCAGAAATTAAAAAAAAATCATTCCATACATTTGAGTTTAATCTCCATTATTAGTATTTTGCTATTTGTTCCTTAAGTCTAGACAGTCAATTAAACAATAAAGCTTTGATTTGTAGCATTTGTGATTTCCAAGGTATAAATGCTTACATTGAAAACTCAATAATAGTCTCTTAGGAGCCTATTCAAACTGGCTCCAGCATACTCCTAGTTATGCTATAAGTAAGATTCAGGACAGTCAATATTGACACAACTAAAGTGAGTTTTAGTACTTACACCTCATCAGTTCCTCAGTTGCCTTTACATCTTTGATACTGGAGAGCTGAAAGGTAGAGAAAAAAATTCCTAAGCCTCCATTTAAAGAAGGCTTAGAAGCCCAGATAACTCTCTTCATTTCCCACCAGCTACGCTCCTTAGACCAAACTCTACCATCATCATGCCACCCAGTCTCATAACCTTTACCCCCTTCTCTCCAGCTTATCAACTGCTTTTTGTGTTTTCCCCCATTAGATTGTAAGTTCCTTGAGGGTAGTGTTTGTCTTTCTTTTTTTTTTTTCTAATTGTGTCCCCCAGCACTTAGCATAGTTCGTGGAACATAGTGCTTGATAAATGTTTATTGTCTCATATTATAAGATCTAGAATAATAACTGATACACAAAACACTTTATATGCTTTATTTCATTTGATCTTCCCAGTGGCCTCATGATATGAGTGCTCAGGTAGGGTCATCCCCACTTTACAGATGAAAAAATTGAGCCTCAGAGACTCACAGAGAATAGATGACTTGTCCTCAGCTAGTAGAAGAGGCAGGTTTAGAATTCAGGTCTCCCCTGACTCCAGGCCTTTCTGTACACCGCATTGCTTTCCATGAAATCTAAAGATGAGCTTCATCTGTAAGTTGGCATCAAAATTATGATGCAGAATGAAGTGAGTAAAAACAGGAAAATAATTTATACAAGAGTAATAGTTTAAAAAATAAAGAATTTTGAAATACTTTAGAACACTGATCCAATGTGATGAATAACCCTTATTTCAAAGGACTGCTGATGATATAGGCTACTGAACTCCTGACAAAGAGGTGATGGGCTAAGTAGGAGAAATGAAAATATTTTTGGATGTGGCTAATGTGGGAAGTTAGTTTATTTGTTTATGTGTATTTTTATAATGACTTTTTTAATCCAGTGGGGATGGGAATGATGAGGTAGAAAATATTTTTATTAATTGAAAAACTTACTTAAAATGATATTTGTAGCATGCCTTCTACTACATGTCTATTTGTTTAAACATTAGGGTTTTTCAAATTTCCCTCTCATTTTCTCTTTGCCCATTCAACCCTTCATGCCTAATATATGAACAAAGGATAACTTGAATGCATGGTGGAAATTCCATGAAAGATATTTTAACAACAAAATATTTAGGGAAGTAACTTACAAAATTAAGCTTTATCATGTTGTAGGGAAGGAATACTGATCTGGAAATTGTCTGTAATGTTATTGGTCATAACAGGGATCTTAGTAATAAGATGAGCCTGTCTTAGCCTTATGCTAAGGAGTTTAATTATTGAAGTATCCAAATGGCCCCTTAAAATTGGATCATAGCCTTTAAGTGGTTTATCTCCTGTGGCTTGGAAAGATAATGGTGTTACTGAGGTTCTGATGGATTTAAAAATGTTAACAAAAACCTGCCTTCCTCCCAATGCAAGCAATAACAGCATCAGCAACTATAGTCCGTATGCCAAGTATTGGGAACAAGAGGAAGATGAGTCGTGTCTCTTTTTTCTGTTAGTTCTTGATATCACTTTTACCCTTGTACTTTGGGCTTCGCAAATTCTTCCCTCATAGGGTAAATCTACTCAAATCATTCATTTTGTATTTGTCCTGGTGAGCTGAATTCCCACTCAGCAACAGTACTTTTGTCACTCTAGTAAGTTTTGGAACATTTCATGCATAGTTATAAATTTTCCCTCTTATCTGAGGGGTGAGATCAAATATCTTGCCCTTCAGTATCCTACAGGGACCCTCATTCATTTTCTGGGCCAACCAAGTCTTTTCTGACTGCCACCCAGTGGATGCATGGCAAGCATAGTATTTTTAGTCCACTTGAGTGAGAAGGGTCAATTAAGAATAAAATAAAAAAGAAATTATTTACAGAAAACATTCTCATTGATAAGCACACACATATAATGTTCACTGGTGATTATGGTGGCTTTGCATATGTGTGTATATACATATATGTATACATATATGCACATCCATATATATTGAACCACCACAATCATCATTGAATGTTGATTAGGGATTACATTTATCCAATTTTACCTAATGTGTATGTGCATATATACACACATGTGCACATATACATACACACTATATATACATATATATTTATACAAACATAGAAAGAAAATGTTTCCCTGTTTGAGGCCAAGGTCTAGAAGATAAGGATTGAGAATTTCATTCAGAACTTAGAATATTGTTGCATGCCAACCCCTTCTGTTAAACAATATTTCAATATTTGACTGAATCACCCATACTTGGGAACCTTCTGCCTTTTGGATTTACCAGTCACCTGCCTATTATTTGAGTAGAGTATTTTATATGGGGGTGATACCTCAGCTATCTGACAATGAGGTTGCAAAATCTTGAAAGGGTGAGTTTTAGGATTTCTTCTTTTAAAGCCCCCAAAGTGAAACTGAACCCCAAGGAAATATATAGTCTTACTATATTCCAATCAGTACTAAGTTGAAAACATGAAGTAAAAAAATAGGGATTTTAAATTATCTGTGGTTTAGGAGCTTCCAAAAATAATTTATAGAACTACTGTAATCATATAAAACTAGAGACTTTTTCCTTTTTTAAGCATATAAATGAGTTGGATAAATATGATACTGAAACTCTATAATCTAGTAGTAAATAGTAAAGATGTTTGTTCAGAAAATCCAGGGATCACATTCTCTATTTTGATTGTACTGTCTAAAGAGACAACAAAGTCAGTTTGCCTTCAAATGTGTCATGTCCTGTAAATCATTGGGTTATTAAGTTTAACAGGGTGAATGTAGTGCTGCTGTCTCCACTTAACTGCATTAGTTTCCAAGATAATAGCTGGAGAGCATGGGGAATAATAATACTTACAATATTGGCTCATAAGTATAGTGACCCTCTTATGAATGAGGGGTTTGGATAGCAGATACACTTGTGTGCTTAGGAAGGAGGATGTAATGAATGGATCATTTAGAAATAAACTGACTATTATCTTGTCATTCTCACTGTTTGGTTAGGGTATAGGTGGGTGAAACTATAGTGATTCCTATGGGCTTATGTTATTGATTACTTTCAGATAAGTCTTTGGCAATTTTATGGAATAAATGGAACGTCTATTTTATAAGTTGCATGTCAGGATTTCAAGTGCTTTTGCTGACCTGGTTACTTTTCTGTGGACATACTCTAGAGTGTCAATTTCTCTTCTAAATTATGATGCCCAGAATGGAACATGGTACTTAAGATTTGTTTGACAAGGGATCATTGATTTAGAGCTATAAGAGACTTTAATGGTCATTTAGTTCAATGCCCTTATTTTATAGATTAAAGAAACTCAAGCCCAGAGAGGAAAGTGAATTACTCAAGATTACATGAATAGTAAGAGGTAGAGATACTATTTGAACTTTACTTCTCTGTTTACAGTAACTGTCCAAAGCTTTGGTGTTAGACACTATGTTTCTATTAGCTTTGCTGTTACTATGCCATGCTGTGGCCTCAATAGTTTACAATCTGCTAAAACCCCTAGGTCAAAGTATTCTTCAGGCATGTCCCCATTTTGTCTACAAGGTTATCACGAGACACTTTGTCAAGTGTCTTACTGAAATTCAGGTATTGTCTTTCAGTTATATTACCCCAATTCAGTAGTCTAGTAACTGTCAAAAAAGGAAATTAAATTAGCCTGATATGACATAATGTGACAATCTACACACACATATATGTAGCTGTGTGAGGTTGTATATATCATGGAGTAGATCTTAAATATTTTCTCTTCTAACACATCTTTATAGATGGAAAACATTCAGTGATCTTAAATAATTGTTTAAAATCATGTGGGTGGTAAATAACAGAACAAGGATTAGAACCCAAGGCCCTTGCCTCCAAATTCCTCATCCTTTCTATTACATTTTGACATGTTCTTAATAAAACCATCCTGATTCTACTCATTGTTCACAGAGGCTCTAGGTTATTACTTCACTTTCAATAGGATGACAAACCGTTCCATTCAAATTCTTCCTGAGTTATTTTTAAAATATAAATCTAGCTTAATGATCTACAGTTTGTAAAATACCTTTGCTTTCCAAAATTTAGAATATCTATATATTTTTAGTCTTATAGTACATCTTTCATTTCCCATGATTTTTAAAAATTAATTAGAGTGGAGAAAATACGTTAAGCAATCAACAAACATTATTAAGCACCTAGGCAGTTTGATGGCAAGGTGGATGGAGTGCTGGGTCTGGAGTCAGGAAGACTTGAGTTTAAATCCAGGCTCAGACACCTATTATCTATATGACTCTAGGCAAATGTCTTCCTCAATTTCCTCCACTGTAAAATTGGACAATAATAGCAATTACCTTTAAGGATTCTTGTAAGTTTCAAAAGATATATTATTTGTAAAATGTACCTAGTACATAGTAAGTGGTTAATAAATGCTTATTCTTCCTTCCTTCCTCCCTCTCTCCCTTCTTTCCTACCTCCCTCTCTTCTTCCTTCCTTCCTTCCTTCCTTCCTTCCTTCCTTCCTTCCTTCCTTCCTTCCTTCCTTTCTTCCTTCCAGATAGGTACTCTGCTTTGTGCTAGGAATATATAAACAAAACAAACAAAAATAAAATAATCACTCCTCTTGCTGTTTCTCACATACAACACACAGTTTTGTATATATATTTATCTATTAGTAGCTTCATATGAATGCACATATACATACAAAAAGTGTGACACAATATAACATGTATATGTCAGTGTGTAATACATGTACAATATGAATACATACATATGCACAAATGTATTCATATTGCACATGTAGACAGATATGGGTGTAATATATAATAATATATTGTATGCAAAGCAATACCATAATATTATACTTAAATTCATTACTTATTATTTTATGTTGTATTATATCACATCATATTGCATCCTATTATATCATATCAGAGCATAGCTTATAGCATTGCTATCACATGCATTATAACAACATATAATAATATGTAGATTTGTTTTTCTTGACTATACTTATTTGTTACTAGGGCAAGTTTCTATCTGCAGGGGTGGAGGATGGTGTTATGGGGTGGGAGTGTGATGGGTGTGTTCAGCCTGGCAGGAAGTTTTAGTGATATAGAAACAAACAAAAGCAGAAATTCAGAAGAGGATAAAGACAGGCAGGACAGATTATTAGTATTATGTTAAATTAAATAACTAAGATAAAACATAATTACATATAATTTAATTTATATATCTAAATTACATATATTTCTTATGTGCTCATGTACATATATTATATGTTATATATGTATATATATATTCTTATATGCTGAAATGGACAATATGAAATTATATAAATCCAGTATGTGTGTACATACATATTGCATTTGTACATACATTCAGGCATATATATATATATATATATATATATATATATATATATATATATATACACATACATACATATAAACCTGTGTGTAAAATATATACATATATATGTATATGTGTATATATATACATATATATATATATATATATATACATATTTGAAATATTTATCATAGGAAAAGTACTATTTAAAAAGTTTCCCCAAAGTCTATATGTATACTTGTAATAGTAATGAAATTTGAAGTTCCTTTTGTGTTGCTAAGCTGAGAAGTACTTAGCACCTAGTTCAAATTAAGCCTCTGTTAAAGAAACAGAAGGTTTGAACTCCTGTTGTTGATGTAACAGGAAGGGGCTGAAAAGGGAGGAGCAACACTGTATATGAAGAAAAGCCCCAGAGAGGGAGAGTCAGAACTCCTTGGGATAATCTTCATGGAGGCAGAAGCAGCTGCTGCCAGGGAGGCTGAAGAGGAAAGGCACAGGCTGAAGAGAATGATTTTGATTTTGGGAACCAGCTGGAACATCTGCTGGGTAGCTACCAGCTTCTCCTGGGGGCTGACAAAGACTTCCAAGGACTAGCTGGAGCTTCTGATGACTGAGGAAGCATGACTGTAATGCTGGTACTTTGTATTATACCTGTATTTATATACCTATACAATATACCTATTGTATTTGTACCTGTTTGTGGCTTTGTTAAGCCGTGGCTTTTAAGCCTTGGCTTCCCGAGAACAGAGACTGTGAAGAATTTAAGGTGGACTGGATGCTGTGAGCTTCAGTGTGGTAAGGAACTGCATGGTTATCTGGACAAGAAACTGAGAGCTGTCTCCCATTGAATCCAGGTGACAGTTTGGTGAATCCAGGTAGGAGCTGGGAACATGGAAGGGGATACTGAGAACCTGAGAGCATACCTTGGGTCAAGATGAAAAGACCTCTCTGGGAATACTGAGTAGTGACTGACCATGATGTGAAGTTTTGCTTTCAGACTCATTTTGGGAAGAGTTGTGTGATTTGGCCAGATGAGACTCTGGGAAGCCATTGAGCTCCTGGCTTTGAAAACCCAGATGTTGGTGCTTCCCTCTCTGGTAACTAACTAGGTATGAATGTAATGGTCAGACATCTGGAAGCCCTGCTGAATTGTGTAATTTTTTTTTTTTTGTGATTGTACTTTGTGATTGAATTAAGCACTCTGTGGTTGACTAAATGAATGTACTACCCAAGGGTGGAGTACTTTGACTTTCGTATTTTGTTTCCCTTAGAGGATGATTAAATAATTGAGTTGATTGAATGATTGAGTTACTAAGTGATTGATTGACTAAATGATTGTACTTTGTTCAAAACCATGTGACTGCTGTGGTGAAAACTATGTGGCCATTTCTGTGATAAGTTGTTGTGAGTGCTGTATTTTGATTTTCTGTGATAAGTTGTAACATTGTGAATGCTGTACCTTGATTTGCTGTGAATGTTTTGCTCTGATTTGTTATTAAATAGACTGTTAACTATACTATGTAATCAGAACCTTGAAAGCTGTTCACAGTAGCATTCTTCTGGAAAGCTGCTGGTTCTTGGCTTTACAATACTCAAAGACTTTAGATAATAGTATGTATCTATTATAAAAATATATTTAAAATTTTATATGTATATTATATTGAATAATGCTATTTGCATATTAAATAGCATTTTATATATTATAAATATAATTATGTATATACTTAATATAGATATATTATTGTGTATATACTTGATATAGACATATGCTATATATACGTGATGTAGACATATTATTATGCACTTGACATTTACATATATTATAATTTATATACTTGATATATACATATATGTAAAATTAACTACATAATAGGAGTCTGTAATTTACTTTATAATTTCTTTTTCTGTCCTTTTTATACATTATAATATATATATTTGAGAAATTCACAATAAAAAATTAAATTAAAAAAATCTTCCCTTCCCTTTTGTTATTCCTGGATTTCAAACATTGAAAAGATAGGTGCATAAACATAAACCTGCATTTTAGTCCCTTATGTTTTTCTTTATAGGTACAATTGTGAATTGCATTTTTTTGCATTCATAATTAGTGGTTAAAACAGATGGTGAAGGCTTAGAGTAAAGAGAGATCCATTAAAATAACGTATGACGCCAAGGAATTGCTCATACTAAGAGAGTGATTCATTCAGTTTCTTATATGCTGAAATGAACAAGAGAGGCCTCAGGAAGGATCACTGTGGTGTAACACAGCTATTCCATGGTTCACTTATGCTTTCTTGCATGATAAAAGGTATGCTTTCTGGCCTGCATGATTTGAAATGTTTCATATTCTCAAAGACTATGAAACTTTATAACCTGAAAAACTTAAACACACTCTAATACTTTAACCTAATCTATTTTGGGCCTGCAGATGGGGAACTATTATGGAGGGATATTTCACATATCAGAATTCCAAACCAGATTTGTAAACACAGATGTAGCTATACCAGCAGCAATAGGGATTATGTCCCCTTATGTGCTAAACTCATGGGAAATTAATTAAGTCAATGTAATCATAACGCTCTGAATCATATAACCCCTTATTTCTAAAAAAGTACAAGTTGTATGTCCAATGAACGTTAACGTATCCAATAAAACTTATAACTCTCATTACATAGGAAGAACGTATTTCATAAATGACTGTCTTGTATTTTGTCCAACATTTTTTCATAAATTGATTGAAATTATCATGTGGTTTGGATTGCTTTAATTAAAAAATAATTACATAAAGGAACTTAGATGGCCCAATGGAGAGAGTGACAGACCTGGAATCAAGAAGATCTGAGTTCAAATTCTTCCTTACACACTTACTAGCTTTATGACTGCTGACACATCATTTAACCAAGGTGCTCTCTGTGCCTCAGACTACTCATCACAAAATGGGGATAATAATAGCCCCTACCTCCCAAGGTTGTCATGAGGATAAAATGAGATGATATTTGTACATTTCAAAACCTTAAAATCTCTGTATCAATTAATTTTTGTTAGGATTGAACTACCCTTAAATATCTGACAAAATGAACTTGGTCATGTTAAATAATATTCAAAATTCATAGCAGTAGTCTTTTGTTATTTTCTTTATGTTAAAATTAACATTTATTAATATTATTTCACTCCTCTCTACTCCTCCCTTCTCTCCACCAAAAGAGCAACAAGGACAACATCAAAACCTCAAACCAAAAAGACATTGGATTTTCAATGATTCAAGGCTATATAACTCAGAATCTTAGTTCAAAACTTTGTCATGTTCATTCTCCATTACCTGGGTTTTTGATGTCTTTCCTGTCTTCCTAATGTTGAAGAATAAAGATCTGTAATCAAGATAAATATAATATAGGACTTCTCTTCCAGAACAGTGATTGTTTATGGGCAGACCTTTGGAAACTTTAGAATGTGGTTGTTCTACTTGAGGGGAGACTTCCTTTCATGTTATCTCAAGTTGCAGTGATTCTGTAGACCAAGGGTGGGGAACCTGTGGCCTTGAGGTCACATTTGCCTACCTTGTGCTGTACTTGAGGACCTAAAGAGCCACACGTGGCCTCAAGGCTGCAGGTTCCCCACTGCTAGACTGAGTAAACACCATAAGACATCTCTGTGTATTCTGTACTGGAGAGAGGAAATGGTAATGACAAAAGAAAGCATATACTATAATCTTACTATATACCAGACACTGTTTTAGTTCTGGAGAGAGAAACAGAGAGAGAGAGAGAGAGAGAGAGAGAGAGAGAGAGAGAGAGAGAGAGAGAGAGAGAGAGGGTTGGAGGTTGAGGGGGAGCGGAGCAAGGGAGAGAGGAACAGAGATTGTCTTTGCCCTAATGTCTCTATTAGAGATGCCATTAATTAATGCAATGACTTCTGAGTAATCATATATAGGCAGGGCGATATTTTCCATGCTCTGTAGTATCTATCAATCTATCATTTATGTTTATACTTATAGATAACTATCTAGATAGCAACACAGGTATATGATATTAAGTTTGTATAGACACATACACTGTCAAATTATATATCCATGTATATGTGTACACATGTATACACATATGTATGTGTATATATGTATGTTTGCACCCATGTATGTATATATGTATTTGTTCCTCCTACATATGCAAACAGGACCATTAACATCATGGTCTTGGGGTCAAGGTACAGTGTGTTCCACTGTAGTAGATCAGTCCAATATGAGCTCAGAAGGCTCTACCACAGGTTGGGCACAAATAGTTCATTTGAACATTTGGGACAGAGATGTCTCTAGATCTGTGCAATCCACATATCCTTTGAGCCAGTGGAGTTCTTCTTTGCTCATAGAGCACAGAACCTTCTTTGATGTGGGCCCACCATGCTGGGTGGTCCTGTGACAGTGTCTCCCATGTCTCCCAGTCGATACTAAAGCACTTCAGAGAGGCCTTGAGAGTGTCCATGTGCCACTTCTGACCTCCCTGTGAAGGCTTGCCTTGTGCAAGTCCTCTGTAAAATAGTCCTTTGGCGTCCCATTGGAGTTATGCTCCCTGCAGTAGTTGGAATGCTTGTAGTTCAGTTCAAGAGAAGGTCTCAGTGTCCAGTCCCTTGTCTCTTCAGGTGATCTTCAGAATGTTCTTAAGACAACTCACATGGGAGTGATTCAGTTTCTTGGCATGGCGCTGATAGGCTGTCCAAGTTTAACAGGCATATAGCAGTAAGGTCAGCACAACGACTCTGTAGACCTTCAGTTTCCTGGCAGCCTAATACGTCTTCTCTTCCACACTTTCTTTTGGAGCCTCCCAAACTCTGGCTATACATGAACCTTCATGTCACATTGGGTCAAATTACTAACATCTGCCCTTTCTTCTAGGTGGGAGTTTTTACACGCATGGGGTAGACATTCCATTCATTCACCAATGGACTTGAGGATCTTCTGTTTCCCTCCACCTGGGTTAGTCAGTCTGCTGAGATGGTTTTACTGGAGTTTGGCTTCTCTCTGCACTAGAGTTTCTTGAAGTCACAGGTGAGAGCTGGGTGACTGGTAGATACCATAGGTGAATGAGCAGCCCTGAAAAGGGCTTGGAAAGCCCTCCCACTGGAGGGGCTAGTCCTTCCTGAACTGTATATACACTGTATATACACAAAAACACTTACATATACATAATACCCCAGATATACACACATACATGTTTGCATGTTTATAGACACAATGCATATATACACCTTGTATACATATGCATATATTATAAATTTATATGTATATATGCATACACACGTGTGTGTATACCACACATACAAATGAAAGGAACCCCTTCCAGCTTTTAAGGAACACTACTTTCTGAGCTACATACATGACATGAATACAAGAAACCATGCAAGCCAGTATGTGAGAAAAGTGCCAACTCAGGTCAGAAAAGGAAGAAATCCCTATGCACTGTAGGGCAGGGAAGCCTTAATAAAGAACATAAGGCTCAAAAGACGGATAAGATCTGGTTACACAGAGAGAAGAAAAGAGGAGATTCTGGACTAGATTGTTATTCTCAAATTGCTGACTACTGCTATTAAATATGTCTGGTCAAGAGAGTTCTTTCCATTTTGTGAAATACAGTTAGTGTTTAAAATATAGTGTTAAAAATACAGATAGTGTTTAAAATTGTTATGACTGTAGCAATATTTACTATTGATTCCATTAAGAACCATAAAAGTAGGCCCCATCATCTCATATGGCCTAAGAAACCTACAAAGTCTGTGCCACATTGGCTGCTTTTCCTCTTAAAATGCAATGAAACGGGGTAGCTAAGTGGCGCAGGGAGTAGGGCACCAGTCCTGGAGTCAGGAGGACCTGAGTTCAAATTCAGCCCCAGGCACATAACACTTACTAGCTGTGTGACCTTAGGCAAGTCACTTAACCCCAACTGCCCTGCCTTCCTCCCTCCAAAACACACACACACACACACACACACACACACACACACACACACACACACACACACACACTCCATAATGAAACCATCCTTAAGACCAGAAAACTATGGTTCCAATATCATTAATATGGCTTTTTCTCTCACGTAAGAGATAAAAACCCTTCACATGAGTAATTGGTGCCTCTCATGGTTGGTAGACTTCCCACTCCTCTATGAGTCAACTGACTCTCCTTATAAGCCATTGGGACAAGTACAGAGGGGAGGGGAGCTGCTCCCAAATGAATTAAAACTATATCTGAACTGATGATCCTTGCCATGCTATGTTTGACTTAACATATTTTTATTAAATGTTATATGACCTGTGAATGCCTCCTTTTATTCCAGTTATAGGCCTGAGCTGCCAGGCAGGCCTAAGTAAGGTTTAGCTTGGAACTCCTCGTGGACACTATATTCTTTTCCCTTCATATTGAATTGCTGCTAAAGTACAGTCATTTTCCGCAGTTTGATAGATCTCAAAATAGTAATTTGTAAACAACCTTCAGTATATTACTTTTCATTTAAGCTATCAATAGACAGTCTGTAGCTTGCCAGAATGGATTTTTATTAGTCACCCCACCATAACGATTTCTCTTAGGTTGTTTCCTTTTGGACCTATGACTGGTTTCATCTATTTGTTATCTTCACAGCTTGATACTCTGAAGAGCTAGTGAAAATAAAGATTTTGTATCATCATTCCTATGTCTGTTGAGGTTTGGACAGTGTGGAGAAGCAATCTTACTTTCCATCATGATTGTTAAAGCCTCAAACTTAAGTTTTCAAAGCCTCATAATATCGAGTCAAAGAAAATAATATTAGAAGGAGAAAATATTTTTCTTTTAAAACATCTTATTTATTTTAAATCATGTTTACACAGTCTGTGGGAGCTAATAAATAGCTTCAAAATAATAAAAAAATTATAAAAAGAAAACACCTAAATTTATGACTAGATTTTAAATTTAGTCTTCACAGAGAAAAATTCCTAGAATTCAACTGAGAGGTATCATGGCCTGCTGACAAAGTCCTGGATTTGGAGTCAAGTTCATATTCTGCTTCTAACATTGACAAGCTATATGCTGGAGGGGTTGGGGTCTCTTAATTTAAGAGCCTCAGAAAATGCCTAGGATTTATCTAAGTCATAAATGAGTTGCTGTCTGCCACTCAGATACCAAACATTTATGTATTTCCTTAAGCAATGAGATAGCATCTTTCAGTTTGTGAAGGTGCCAAATAGCGCAAAATGGGCAATAGTTATAGAAACTCTCTATTCCAATGTACTCCCAATATATACATTTCCTCTATAGTAGGGATTCTAAAGCTTTTTAATGTCATGGACCCTTTGGCAATCTAATGACTCCTATGGATCCTTTCTTAGAATAAGATTTTTAAAGGAATAAAACAAAATACAGAGGATTACAAAGAAAATAAAATATATTGAAAATAGTTATCAAATTATTTTTTTTAATATTTGATATATCTAGAATTGGTTCTAAGAACTAGGAATTCAGAAACAGTTATGGGCATAAGTGACAGTTCAAGACAACTGTAATAAATGTAACAGGAAATAAAAATGTCTGTAATTTCTACTGATTAATCAGTAAATGAACATTTATTAAGAGACTATTATCAGGGGTGGCTAGATGGTGCAGTGAATAGTGGCGCTGGAGTCAGGAGGACCTGAGTTCAAATCTGGCCTCAGACACAACACGCAGGAAAAAAAAAACTAGCCGCGTGACCTTGGGCAAATTAACCCCAATTGTCCCACCTTCCCCCCTCCAAAAAGCAAAAAAAAAAAAAAAAAAGAGAGAGAGATGTTTTTATCATATTATATTATACAATATATATATGTATATAATTATTTATATATTATAAATACTACTTAATACTGGGAATCCAAAGAAAGGCAAAAGATAATCCCTACCCTAATTTAATGGAATAAGTCACCAATTCTAATTCTGCTTTTGTTTGTTACCTACATTCAGAAAGAAATGCTAAATTTCAGTTAGGATTAGTGAAAACAAAGATATATCTGTCCTCCCTATTCTTGTTCTCAGATTTCCTGAAATCTATCCCATTTATGAATCCCAGGTTAGGAATATTTTCTCTTTGATATTCTGGAGAGGTTTTCCCCCATCCAAATAAAAAAAAAAAAGATTCTCCTTTCATACAGCAGTGACAGAAGTTCACTATTTCTCAAGATAAGAAATTCCATTACTAGGCAAATCTGCTTTGTTGTTATTTAGTCATTTCTATTCTTGTGACCCCATTGGGAATTTTCTTGGCAAAGATACTGGAGTGGTTTGTCATTTCCTTCTCCAGCTCATTTTATAGATGAGGAGACTGAGGCTTAGATTTAGGTGACTTGCTCAGGGACACACAGCTAGCACGTGTCTGGTGCCAGATTTGAACTCAGGTCTTCCTGACTCCAGACCTAGAACTATATCTATTGCACCACCTAGTTGCCTAACCCAATCGTTAGGAAGGTCTTTTCTGCTGTAGAGTTGAAATTTGCTTTTTTATATCTTTCTACTTTCTTGTGCGGTGTAGAATAATTCTACTAAAACATCTTCAACATGGTAGCTCTCTCAACATGTGCCTTCATAAGTCTTCTCTTTTCCCAACTAAACATCATTCATTCCCAATCTGTTCCTTATATAACATGATCTGCAACCATCATCATTTCAGGTTGTTCTTATTTGAAACCTTTCTTTTTTTTTTTTTGGTCTTCCAAATCTCCTTTATATTTTTGCTAATCTTTTCTGAAAAGGATAGAGTTAGACAATCAAATTTTACTAAAAATACCCTATTTATAAAGCACTGTCAGAGGGAACTGAGGAAATACAAATATGTTATTCTGGAACTTTCATGATCTGAAATCTTGAATGTACTCAAAGATCAGAACTAATAATTTTTAACCACCTCATTATGATGTTAGTTCATATAAAGCTTGTAACCAACTAAAACCCTCAAGATTGTTTTTTTCCACTTGAGCTATTTCAACAGCCATATTTTACCATCCAGTCTTTATGTAATTGGCTTTTTGAACTGAAATCTAGGATTTGTCTTTCTTAGTTTTATGATATTATTATGTTGTTTTAATTTCACAATTCTAACCTGTCAAGGTCTTAAATCCTGATTCTTTCAATGTATTAACTGCCCCTTCAAAGGTTTTTTTTTTAATTTATTAAATAAATTAGATATATGTTGATAGAGTCTTCTATGTACTAGGCATTGTGCTAGGTATTGGATATGCAAAGAGGGAGAATGTTCCTACCCTCGAGGAGCTTATAGTCCTGTTAGATTTGATAGGATATGTAAATAATAAATATAATACAAGATAGGATGTGATGTGGGGCAAAATAAATGTCCATTCAAAATATTCTAGTGAAAGTGTAGGGGGGGGATATTTTAGGGTAAAAGAGAACATTTTCAAGTCATCTGCCGATTTGATAAACAGCCTTTGCTTAATATATTGATTAGTTCAGGACCCTGTGGGGTAGTACCATTAGAAACATCTTTCCAGGTAGACATTGATATATTAAATACTCTTTGGCTACAATGGTTCAACAAGCATATATATGACTGCATTATTATCCAGGTGGCATTTTTCCATGCTGTCTACAAGGACATAATTAAAAATAGTGTCAAATACCTTGTAGAAATTTAAATATTTATTTTTATTTTCATTTTTCCACTTAATATTTTATTTTCCTAATTAACATGTAAAGATAATTTTCAAAATTAATTTTTTATAAGATTTTGAGTTCAAAATTTTGCTTCCTCTCTCCCTCCTTTAATATCTCCCCAGGACAGGAAACAATCGGATATAGGTTATACGTGTATACTCATGTTAAACATAGTTCCACATTACTCATGCTCTGAAAGAAGAATCAGAACAAAAAGAAAAAAACACAAGAAAAAACAAAGAAAAAAAAAAGTGAAAATCATATGCTTCGTTCTGCCCTCAGAATCCAGACTCCAGACTATCTTTGGATATGGATAGCCTTTTCTGTCCTGTCTTTTGGAATTTTCTTGGATCATTGTATAGCTTAAAAGAGTTAACTGTATCATAGTTGATCATCACACAATGTTGTTACTGTGTACAATGTTTTCCTGGTTCTGCTCACTTCACTCAGCATCAGTTAATGTAAGTTTTCCCAGGTTTTTCTGAAATCTGCCTGCTCATAATTTCTTATAGTACAATGATATTTCATTCACCACTGAACTTATTGGGATGGGTTCTAGTTTATCCCCATTTCAGATAATGCTTGCTGATGGTTTTAGATAGATACTTTTCATTTTTTTTTAATAAAGCATTTGTTTAATTAAAAAAAAATAAAGAAAAAAAATAAAAATAAAATAACCACTTCCCAACAAGCTCCAAGCTTTGTCTTAACTCCTTCAAGAAGATTTCTTGGGTTCTTTTGAGCCAAGATAAAGTTTTTCTCCTCCCATTATTTACTTACAAAGTTCTGTGTCCTTCAGACTCCCTATGTCTTTTGAAACCCTAAGAACTATACTTTGAACCACAAAGATTTGAGAAATAAACTAAAGTTGATCTGAGTTTTTTTCTTTGAATGAATAAATGAATGAATAAAAAAGCATTTAAGAAATTACTGTATGCATTAAATCTGGGGCCCTAGTGTGGTGTCCTGGGCATTTCTTTTTTTTTTTTTAAACAAATGCTTTATTAACTTCTGTTTTACATCATTCATTTCTGCCAGATTTTGAGTTACAATCACGTTCCCTCCATTATTCCCCTACCCAACCTCCCAGAATAGTAGTCCCACAAGATATCGATTCCTCCAATCTGCTCTCTCCCATACCCTCTCCCATACCCCCATCGATTTTCCATTAGAGGAAGGTGAATCTTTGTGTCCCAATGCCTGCACATCTTATCTCCCTATTACAAGCAAAAGAGTATTAATAATAGTATTTATATATATTTGAAACATTTAATGTTATGACCTCACATTTCAGATCAATTTCCTTCCTCCCTTGTCACCCATTCCTTCTTGGGAGATAAGTAATTCAGTATATGTTGTACATGTTTAGCTATGCAAAACATTATCATAGTAGATATATTGTACAAGGCTGCTTATAATTCCCTCCCACTCATCCCACCCCCCACCTGGTCCATTCCTTACATGATCCTGTCCCTCTTCTATAGTGGGTACTTCCAACCTCCCCTCACCCCAAGGATGCCCTCCCATCCATCATCCCTCCTCTCGTCCCCCTTCCCCCTATCCTTCTGCAGGTTGAGATATCCCATTTAGTATGTATTACATTTTCTCCCTGAACCAAATTCATTGTGAATGTGGTTTTGCCTTTTTAGCCTTCCTTATTCTCCCCCTCCTTTGCAACCACTTCCCCTTGCTTCTTCTACATGGGATAGTTTACCCTACCCTGTCTCTCCCCATCTCCTCTTGCCACTTTCCTCTCTCATCTCATAATTTCATCCCTTGAGTATTCTCCCTTCCCAACAAATTCAACCTATGCCCTCTATCCATATAACTGTAACCATATACACACTCATTCACATATGTATCCATATGACCACACCCCCTTCTTCCATTATTTTCATAGTGAGAAAGATATCATCAGTCACCGTTATTGCTTTTCCATATAGGAATGTAAGTAGTTCAACTTTGATAAGTTCCTTTTGATTTCTTTTCCCTGGTTACCTTCTCAGGCATCTCTTGCTTCTTGTGTCTGGATGTCAAATTTTCTATTCAACTCTGGTTTTTTCCTCAAGAATGCTTGAAAGTCCTCTATTCCACTGAATGACCATATTTTCCCCTGAAACAAAATACTCAGTTTTGCTGGGTAGGTGACCCTTGGGTTCATTCCCAGTTCTTTTGCCCTCTGGAATATCATATTCCATGCCCTTCGATCCCTCAGTGTAGAAGCTGCCAGGTCCTGGGCTATTCTGATTGTGTTTCCACAATATTGAAATTGTTTCTTCCTGGCTGCTTGTAGTATTTTCTCCTTGATCTGGGGATTCTGGAACCTGGCTATAATATTCCTGGGAGTTTTCTTTTTGGGATCTTTTTCAGGAGGTGATCGGTGGATTCTTTCAACCTCTATTTTGCCCTCTGGATCTAAAACATCAGGGCAGTTTTCCTTGAGAATTTCTTGAAGGGTGATTTCTAGGTTCTTTCCTTGATCATGGCTTTCAGGTAGTCCAATAATTTTTAAATTGTCTCTCCTGGATCTATTTTCCAGGTCAGTGGTTTTTCCCATGAGATATTTCACATTGCCTTCTAATCTTTCGTTTGTTTGGATCTGCTTAACAGCATCTTGATTTCTCATAAAGTCATTAGCTTCCATTTGCTCCAGTCTAACTCTGAAGGAATGAATCTCCTCATTGAACTTTTGAGATTCTTTTTCCATCTGGCAAATTCGACTTTTTAAGGCATTCTTCTCCTCATGGCCCTTTTGGGCCTCCTTAGCCATTTGAGTTAGTCTATTTTTTAAGGTGTTATTTTCTTCAGTCAGGCTGTTGACACTCATTTCATACTTTTCCTGCATCCTTCTCATTTCTCTTTCTAATTTTTCCTCCACTTCTCTTATTTGATTTTTAAAGTCCTTCTTAAGGTCCTCTATGGCCTGCAACCCTCTCATGTTTTCCCCTGGGGCTTTTGGAGCAGGACTTCTGACCTCACAGTCCTTTTCCCGCTCTATGCCCCCAAAATAGGAGTCTAGGGTTGCATTTTTCTGTTTCTTTTGCCTTGGCATGTTGCCACTTAATTGCTTGACTTTTGGGCTTGTTGCCACACTATGGCTTTAAGGCCAGCTAGAGGAATTTTCGTCCCGAACGTGTGGGGGGCAACTTCCGTTTCTGGCAAGCTGTAAACCCACCCACAACTTCCACCCTAGATCACAATCCAGATCCAGGGAGGTTAAAGCAAGAGCGATTACCCCCCAAGACTGATCGCTGGATCTCCCCACGATTTGTAGGCTGGGAGCCGGATCTGCCTCTGAAAACTACAAAATGGCGTGTCTCCTCAGCAGCTTCTAGCCCCCAGGGGAGGGAGCTGACGCATTCCCCAAATACAGGTCCCAAAGTCCATAGGACACTAACCTCTTACTTTGTCCTAGGCATGTCTATATTGAAAATTCTGGAGTCGCCAGGGTTCCTGGTGTTCTGGGGTTCCTCCAGCTGGCTGCTGGCCCTGTCGCCCTGGGGCTAAAACCTCGGCTCAGGCGGACCTGGGCTCGGTTCCTGCGCTCTGTGCTCTGCGAGCTGCCAGGTCCCAGACCACTGCGCTGGTCCTTCCTGCAGGGCTGCTGGGCTGTCCTCAGCGGGAGGTTAGCTTCTCTGTGTCGTTCTGTGGGTGCTGGGGCTCCAGAAGTTGTTCAGAGTCCCCTTTTACATCGTTTGAGGGGAATCTTGGGGCAGAGAGGCTTGGAAGAGCTGTTTCTACTCCGCCATCTTGGATCCGATACTTTTCATTTTAAAGAAACTTCCATTTATTACTATGCTTTCTAGTATTTTTAATAGGGATAGGTGCTACAATTTTTAAAAGCTTTTTCTGCATCTACTAAGATAATCATATGATTGCTATTGGATTTCTTATTAATATGATTAATTATGCTAATAGTTTCTTAATATTGAGTGAGCCCTGCATTCATGACATAAAACCCACCTAGTCATAGTGTGTTATCCTAATTATAAATTGCTATAATCTATGTAATAATATTTTATTTAAAATTTTTGCATCAATATTCTTTATGAAAATTAGCATATAGCTTTTTTTCTCTGCTTTTGTTCATCCTGGTTTAGATATCAGCACGATATTTGTGTCATAAAATAAATTCAGTAGGTCTTTTTCTTGGCCTATTTTTCTATACAGTTTATATAGTATTGGAAATAATTGTTTTTAAATATTTGATAGAATTCACTTGTAAATCCATCTAGCCCTGGATATTTTTTCTTAGGAAGGTCATTAATGGTTTGTTGAATCTCTTTTTCTAAAATGGCAATTATTTAAGTGTTTTATTTACTCTTCTGTTAATATGACCAGTTTACATTTTTGTAAATATTCATCTATTTTCCTTAGATTGTCAGATTTATTGACTTACAGTTGGGCAAAATAGTACTTAATAATGGTTATAATTTTCTCTTCATTGGTGGCAAATTCACCATTTTCAATTTTGAAAATAGTAATTTGGTTTTCTTTCTTTTTTTAAATCAAATTGAATAAGGTTTATCTATTTTATTGTTTTTTTTTTACCTCCGCAAACCAGCTCTTTTATTTATTAATTCAATAGTTTTCTTACTTCCAATTTAATTAATCTCTCTAAGTTTCAGAATTTCTAATTTAGTATTTAATTTGGGATATTTAATTTGTGCTTTTTCTAGCTTTTTTAAGTTGCATGGCCAATTCATCAATCTCCTCTTTCTCTATTTTATTCATATAAGCTTTGGCTATATCCCATAAGTTTTAGTATGTTCTCTAATTGTCATATCTTTGATAAAATTATTGATTGTTTCTATGATTTCTTCTTTGATCCACCCATTATTTTTTTTTTAGAAAACCACATTATCTGCTTGTTTTTATTTGTAATTTAAAAAATTTTTAAACTTAGATACAAAATAAGAAAAGAAAAATGAAACACACTTAAATTCTAGAACTAAAATAAGAAAAATAAGAAAATAAAAACAAAAGCATTGCCATGTGCACAGCAGAACATGAGAAAGGATTCAAAATGCAGAGCAATTAATTTCCACTTCAATAAAGCCTATGTAATAAATATTTCCCGATGTATTAAGAGCTTTCTATTTTTCTTTACTTCCTCGTAAATTTTCTTTTGTTCACTTCTGTATACTTTTTACTTTGTTCTTTTCCCCCCTTTCCCTGTATCCCCCAGAAGGCTACAATTAAGTGCAGATAAAATAATATGTACACACATACATATATATGCATACATACATATATAGACATATACACACAAAGATATACACATATATAAATATACATACACCCATACATAAATACATTTACACATACATACACTTAAATATAGTCATAGTTATATATAGGCATATACATTCATATGCATCTATATAAAACTATACTATTATTATTTATCCTTTGTTTCTCTGAGGGTGGATAACCTCTTCATAATTCCTTATCTTTCCATATTTTCCCAAGTCCACCAATTCATCATTTCCTACACCACAGCAATATAACCACCTTATATTATCTAGTTGTTTAAAAAGTCCAAAACAACATTGATGGATATAATTGACATATAGTATAGTTTCTCTACTTTTCTCTAATTAAATCTATTTTGGCTATAACTTTTTCCAAGATCATGATTACCATCCCTGCACCTTTTTCCCTAAAAAATTCTACTCCTGATTTTTATTATATTTTTCTGGATATCTCTTATTTCCTATCCCTCCTGACTCTGCTACTTTACTTGTCTCCAAGACCTTGCCCTCCTATTACTTAACCACCCCCCATGCCTCTCTAATCCTCCCATTTCCATTTAATCTAAACACCCTTCTATAACCCCTTTTAACCTGTTCCCTCACCCTCTCCTCTAGAGATCCCTCTTTTATTCTCTACCCCCTCCCTATCACCTTAGTGTTTTCTTTCTGAATTGAAATGTTTATTCTTTTCTAGATCTATATGTATTGTTCCCTCTTGAACGCATTCCAATGAAAATAGGTTTCCTGAACTATCAGCCCTCCTCCCACATGTAATTCCTCTGTGTTGTTTCTTCCACTCACACCTCATTTGTAAGATAATTATTTTTTAGTTCCTAAATGAATATATTCTACAATTCATATCATACTCAAATGTACCCCAATTTTTCTTGCGAACTACCCAATTATTAACAATCTTTGACATATGTTTTACATTTTACATACATAAAAGTTTAACAATGTATCCTTGTTTAATCTCTTTTAATTAGTCTTCAATATGTACCTAACATTTCTCTTGGTGCTTATATGTCAAATCTTATATCAAGTTGAGGTTTTTTGCTTGTTTGTTTTTAACAAAATCCTGAAAATCTGTCAATTCCACTTTTTTTTTCCATTTAGGATTATGCTTAGCTTTGCTGGGTATGATATTTTTGGACAGAAGCCAGTTCTTTTGTTCTTTGATATAAAGTGTTCCAAAACATGGTCTTTTAGTGTTGCCACTGCAAGGTCTTCTGTGATTCTAATTGTAGCATCTTCATATTTAAATTAGTATTTTTTTTCTTCTTGCTTGTAATATTTCATGCTTGAGCTGGAAGTTTCCAAATTTGACCATGATATTACTGTGGGATTTCCTTATAGGATCTCTTTCAGGTGGTGATCAGTGAATTTTTTTTCTAGTTTTCTTTCATTATTTCTTGTATTATCATGGCAAGGTTCTTTATTTTTATCAATTGCTTTAAGGTAGTTATTTTTATGCTTTCTCTTCTTGATCTCTTCTCCAAATCAGTTGTTTCTCTTATGAGATGTTTCATATTCTCTTCAATTTTTTTTCATTATTTATATTTTGTTTTTTATTTCTTGGTCTCTTGTAACTTTCCTGGCTTCCCCTTGCTCAGTTCTGAATTTCAAGTAGTCTTTTTCTTCCATAAGTTTCTGGATCTCCTTTTCTAATTGATTTACTTCTTTCATAGTCTTCTTGTTTTTCTTGGATTCATCTTTTTTTTAATTCCCTGTCCCAGCATTTTAGTTTAGTTTTAAATTAATGCAAATACAACACTCATTGAATAACTATTTTTCTTTCCTGATTACCTTTTTATGCGTCTTGTATGTGAAGATCAAATTTTCCATTTAGCTCTGGTCTTTTTATTAGAAATGTTCAAAGACCCCTATTTCATTGAATATCTATCTTTTCTCCTCAAAAATTAAGCTCAATTTTGCTAGGCAGTTGATTCATGGGTGGAATCCAAGCTTCTTTGCATTCCAGAATATCATATTGCAAGCTCTCTGATCTTTCAATGTAGAAGCTGCCAGGTCCTGTGTAATCTGACTGTGGATACTTGATATCTGAATTGTTTCTTTCTGACTGCTTACATTATTTTCTCCTTGACCTCATAATTCTGAAATTCAGTCCCAATTTCTTTGCCTTTAAAATGAAGGGGGAGGGTAGAGCCAAGATGGTGGAGTAGAAACAGCATGTCCAAGGTTCTCTTCCCCCAGACCACCTCCAAACCATGTAAAAGGGGACTCAGCACAACTTTTGGAGCCCCAGCACCCACAGAACGACACAGAGAAGCTAACCTCCCACTGAGGACAGCCTAGCAGCCCTGCAGTGAGCAACCAGTGCAGCGCTCTCAGAGCCAGCAGCACAGGTTGCTGGGAACTGACAGCACAGTGCCATGAGGAGGGCTGAGCCCAGGTCCTCATGAGCCGGGATTTTAGCCCCAGGGCAGCTGGGCCAGCAGAGGGACCCCAGCTGTGGCGATTCCAGAATTATCAACACAGACATGTCTAGGACAAAGTGAGAAGTTAGTGCCCTATGGACTTTGGGACCAGTATCTGGGGAATGCGTCAGCTTCCTGCCCTGGGGGCTAGAAGCCACTGAGGAGACACTCCACTTTGCAGTTTCAGTGGCAGCTCCAGACCCTGGCCTGCGAACTGTAGGGAGATCCAGAGATCAGTCTTGGGGGTTAATCGCTCTTGCTTTAACCTGCTTTGATCTGGATTGTGACCTGGGGGGAGGTCTGAAGTAGGCATCCAACTTGCCAGAACCGGAAGTTGTGAAGACCCCAACATTTGGGACTGAAGTTCCCCTGTCTGGTGGCAGAGTCCTACTGTGGCAAAAAGCCCAAAAGTCAAGTAATTAAATGGCAACATACCTAGGCAAAGGAAAAAATAAATAAAAATAAATAGAAAAACACAATACTAGACTCCTATTTTGGGGGCAAAGAGGATCAAAGCATGGAACAGTCAGAGGACTGTGAGGTCAGAAATCCTGCTCCAAAATCCCCAAAGGAAAATATGAGCAGGTCAAAGAAGAGAAGTGGAGGAAAAATTGGAAAGAGAAATGAGAAGGATGCAGGAAAAGTATGAAATGAGGGTCAATAGCCTGACTGAGGAAAACAACACCTTAAAAAATAGATTAACTTAAATGGCAAAGGAGGCCAAAAGGGCAATGAGGAGAAGAATGCCTTAAAAAGCCAAATTTGCCAGATAGAAAAAGAATCTCAAAAGCTCACTAAGGAGATTCATTCCTTCAGAGTTAGACTGGAGCAAATGGAAGTAATGACTTTATAAGAAATCAAGATGATGTTAAACAGATCCAAACAAATGAAAGAATAGAAGGCAATGTGAAATATCTCATGGGAAAAACCACTGACCTGGAAAATAGATCCAGGAGAGACAATGTAAAAATTACTGGGCTATCTGAAAGCCATGATCAAAGAAAGAACCTAGAAATCACCCTTCAAGAAATTCTCAAGGAAAATTGCCCTGATGTTTTAGATCCAGAGGGCAAAATAGAGGTTGAAAGAATCCACAGATCACCTCCTTAAAAAGATCCCAAAAAGAAAACTCCCATGAATATTATAGCCAGGTTCCAGAATTTCCAGATCAAGGAGAAAATACTCCAAGCAGCCAGGAAGAAACAATTTCAGTATTGTGGAAACACAATCAGAATAGCACAGGACCTGGCAGCTTCTACACTGAGGCATAGAAAGGCATGGAATATGATATTCCAGAGGGCAAAAGAGCTGGGATTGAAGCCAAGGCTCACCTATCCAGCAAAACTGAGTATTTTGTCTCAGGGGAAAATATGGTCATTCATTGGAATAGAGGACTTTCAAGCATTCTTGAGGAAAAAACCAGAGTTGAATAGAAAATGTGACATCCAGACACAAGAAGCAAGAGATGCCTGAGAAGGTCATCAGAGAAAAGAAATCAAAAGGAACTTATCAAATTTGACCTATTTACATTCCTACATGGATAAACAATAACTGTGAAGGATGAAACCTTTCTCAGTACGAAAATAATGGAAGAAGGGTATATGGGCATATGAATACATATGTGAATGTGTATATATATGTTTACAGTTATACATGGATAGAGGGCTTAGGTTCAATTTGTTGGGAAGGGATGATACTTAAGGGATGAAATTATGAGGTGAGAGAGGAAAGTGGCAAGAGGAGATGGGGAGAGACAGGGTAGGGTAAACTATCTCATGTAGAAGAAGCAAAGGGAAGTGGCTGCAAGGGAGGAGTAGAACAGGAAGGCAAAAAGGCAAAACCATATTCTCATTGAATTTGGCTCAGGGAGAGAATGACATAAATACTAAATGGGATATCTCACCCTGCAGCAGAGTAGGGGGAAGGGGGATGAGAGGGAGGATGATGGAGGAGAGGGCATCCTTGGGGAGAGAGGAGGCTGGAAGTACCCACTTTCGAAGATGGACAGGATAAAAGTAGGGAATGGACCAGGTGGCGGGTGGAATGAGTGGGAAGGAATTATAAGCAGCCTTTTACAATATATCTACCATGGTAATGTTTTGCATAGCTATACATGTACAACATATACTGAATTACTTATCTTCCCAGAGTCAATGGGTGACAAGGGAGGAATGGAATGGATCTGAAATTCGAGGTTTTAAATTAAATGTTTCAAATATATATAAATACTATTATTAATACTATTTTGCATGTAATTGGGAGATAAGATGTGCAGGCTTTGGGGCACAGAGACTCACCTTGTTCTAATGGATAAGTCAAAGGGGGTATGTGTGAAGATATGGGAGAGAGCAGATTGGATGAGGGGATATCTTGTTGGACTGCTATTCTAGGGTGATTAGGTAGGGTAAAAATGGGGAAAAAATTGTAACTCAAAATCTGGCAGAAATGAATAATGTAAACCAGAAGTTAATAAAGCATTTGTTTAAAAAAAATGAAGGGGGAGCAGCAGCAAAGTGGGAGGGAGAGAATTTAGAACTTAAAATTTTGAAAATAATTAATATTAATTTTTACATCCAGCTGGGAAAAATAAGATATTAAAAAATAAAACAGAATAAAACATTCTGAGGAAAGGGTCCAAAAGCCTTACCAGACAAAGAAACCCATGTTTCAAAAGAAGCCCCATACCTCTATTCTGTGACAGTAAGTCACAAACCTATTGCTGATCAGGAAATATTTTAAGTTCCCTACCTTGATGCAATTATAAGTCTGGATGAAATTAATAATAATTGTATATATATATATATATGTTATACTCAACAACTTAATGACTGTTTTCCCTTCCATGATCTTACAAAATTTTTAGTGAAAATATTATTACATCCAGTTTACAGATAAAGAATCTGAAGCTAAGAGAAGCTAAGTGATTAGCCTAAAGTCAGACCAGTAGTATCAGACATGGTATTTGGAACCATGCCCTTACTCTAAATCCAATTCTGTGCCTGCCATTCCTTAATTCAAATCTTCACAAATATATTTGACACAGGAGACCTTTTAAATAGTAAGCTTGCCTTCGATGCTAATGTATTTTATTTTTAGATTAAATCAGCATGTCATTATTTAAGGGTATCCTTTGCTAAGACTGTCAATGTAAAGCAGGAGTACAAATTTTTCATTTACATTCATAAGTGGTTGCTCTCCTTAGTTCTTGAAGGGGACCAAAATGACATCATTATAAAGTAACCAATGGGGTCAGTGCTACATCTATCAAGGACTCAGTTTCATTGTCCTCAGTTGGCATTTAAAGTCTTCCACAAATTGGCTGCCGTCTACCTTCCCAGTCTTATGTCATATGAACTCCCCCCACCCCTGATACCCCCAACACACACAACTTCCCACTTTTCGTGTCTGGAATTTTCTTCTTCACTTCTGCCTCTCAGAATCCCTAATTTCCACCAAAGCATAGTTGAGACGTGATCTTCAACATGAACCCTTTCTTAATTTTCCTTCCCCATCCTAGTTCCCAGTATTCTGTCTTATGTAATGGTAAGTACTTTTTTTTAAAGCAATTGGGGTTAAGTAACTTAATCAAGGTTCTGCAGCCAGTTATTTTTGTGTGGGTATTAAGTATCTGAGACCAGAACTGATCCCGCGTCTTCTGGACTCCAGGGCCAGCACTCTTACTCACTATGCCACCTAGCCACCCCAATGGTAAGTACTTTCAATAAATACTTTCTCTCTCTTACATCTATATGTATTAATATTATATCCCCTAAGCAGAACGTGAACTAGAACGCTAGGTAGATTTTGTTTTTGTTTCTACATTATAGTGTTTAGAGAGACAGTATGATTTGGTTGATAGAGAGCTCAGTTGAAGCCCCAAAGACCTACATTCAAGATCCTCCTTTAATACATATTTACTATAATACCCTCAGGAAGGGGTTTAATCATCTTTAAGACTACAAGTTGCAGAGAAGATGACAAGTCATATTGGTAGAATGTGCTTCCTTATAATAAGGAGTCTTAAATATCAATGAAATCACAGGTCCTCTCTCTGTCCCCAAGGCCAAGTAGCATGTGGGCAGAGTAGATTCTTTTTTTTTTCTTTTTGCAGGGCAGTTAGGTTTAAGTGACTTGCCCAAGGTCACACGGCTAGGTGGTTTTGTGTGTGTGTGTGTGTGTGTGTGTGTGTGTGTGTGTGTGTGTTAAGTGTCTGAGGCTGGATTTGGACTCAGGTCCTCCTGACTCCAGGGCCAGTGCTTTATTCACTGAGCCACCTAGCCTCCCCTGAGAGTAGACTCTTAATAAATGTTTGTTGATCTATATTGAATTGAATTTGGTTTCACCATAGAAATATTTTTAGAAATAACATTTTGTCTGCAATGAGAAGCATACTATAGTCTTTGTTTTGCCTTATTCCTTTCTGGTGTCTGTGGATTTTACTATAGGGGCCATAGATGAGACTCTATTCTCTATGTCCTGTGAATAGTTCATGTAACTAGTATGGTGTCTGTTGAAAAGAGAGAAACAGATTTGTTCCTTACTTAAGGAATGCTATGGGTTAAATTGTATCCCTCCAGGATTTAAAGACAAGGTTGGCAAACCAGTTTCTCATCTGCCATCTTGTTATACTTATAATTGCCCCATTATGAATTGGCTGGTCAGAAATATGATCACTTTGGTCAACACTAGATAATGGCTTGTCTTCAGTCACTTGGAAGTTAATAGTACTGAGAGACACTTGCTACAGCCACACTTCAAGTAGCTGGATACAATTCAGGACACAGACACTAATCACAGGGTATACGCAAATCCTTCATGCAAGGGCACAGCTTTGTAGAAAAATACTGGAAATTAGGGAAAAGTCATTTGACTAGTCCATAATGAAGCTGTTGCCCTGAGCTTTAATAATCAAAGTAATGAGATTGATTTGGGGTTGGTCATTTGGGGGACAATATACCATAATGCAATCTGTAAGCCAAAGGAACATAAGAGCTCGTTGGCAAATAGTAATTAAGTAGGTAGTAAAAAAAATCATTCTCCTATTTGCCTCATAATATAGAATGAACCAGAAGGTTTTTCCTACCATTCCTTTCATCCTCCTCCCCTTTCTACATACAAACATTTTATTCTTACCCAGTTGGAATAAAGAGGCAGTAATCCATAAAAGAAAGTTTATGAATCACTTGGAAGCGTATGTACTATGAGCACAAAAATTCACTTACACAAAAGGCTCTGCATGTTGTAAATGACTGTGATCATTAACACCTAATTATCATCATTATCTTCATCTAATGGTATTTTGGAAGTGGCCACCTGCCCATTTCTAAACAGATGAACTTGGTGATGTATTGATGAAGTTGACCTTTGTGCCAGGCACTTTTGAACAGAAATTGAATTAGGAACTTAGCCAGAGTAAACTCATCACTCCCCCTCTTGAACAGAAATCTCCGTTAGAATAGATTTTTTAAGGTTTTTAGATAAAAAAGAAACAGCAAAACTGAGATTTAAAATAATCTTATTTTCTGTATTATCATCATAATTGTCATTATTTTATGGTCATTATAATAGTAATTATTATTATTGATATTATTATAGCTGTTGTGAAGACTGGGCATCCCAATCTCACCGAAGCTCAGTGGCCATTCATGAACCATTCCCACTGCTGACTGGAACGAAATCATTCCCATCTGGGCCAGTTTGCCCTTTGGGCAGCCTGATGATCTTCTTCTACAGGTTCACCACATCAGTACAAGACTTAATGTGGAATCCAGTCAGCTTTAACCTCACTGTACCTTTAATTTCCTGAACTCAGAACACTATGCTCAGCTTGAGAGATCCATATATCTTAGCTTCCATAGTAGCATGGATTCTACATCAAGTATGTGCCACTAAGCCGAGGCTTTTTATTTTTAATATTGTTACTTTGAGGGAGAACAAAAAAGAAAAAGTTAGGAAAATAAAATCTAAGAAGAGAACAATCTTAACCACAACCAATTTCAGAGATGTATTAAAAGTAAAGGTTTACTGTGGGGAAAGATTTTCTATCAACACACACTCATTCAGCCTTTGAATGAGATAAAGATGTGCCACCTTTAGAGACAAAGCAGGATAAATATTGGCTGACTGATTCTTTATTGGAAAGTCAACAAAATGAGCAATTAGAGGCCAGCTTAGTGGCAGAACTGCTGACTTTAGAAAAAAATTAATCCTTCTTTAAAATATTTGATTTAATTGTACAAACCAGAACCTAACTTCATCCAGCCAAATAAATTTTTCCTTGAACAACTCTAAACCATGCCCTCGATAACTTTGCACATAATGTTCTTAGGCTTTAGACAGTCCATTAGAAAGTAAAATACTGTATTTAACTGCTGATGTCATGCCTAATGGAAAATCTACAGGCAGAGATGGCTAGTCCATTGAATTTTGAAAGCAGTTTGGAACACTAATAGCCTCTTATTTTTCAAACATGCTTAATGATATAATGAATATAAAATAACTCCCTCTACAAATCAACATGGCCTTTGGTTAAGAAAAGAGGAACAAAAGGAACCATTATTTTACTGCAATTCCAGTCCACAACAGAGGCTCTGCTGAACACTATCCTTAGAAATTTTTAAAAAGCACAGGCTGGGGAGATGAGAGGACCCTTCCTTCCAGCTTCCCCCACTCCCATCTCCCATTGTCAGGCAAGATTATGAAAGTTGGATCATCCTAGCATTATGTAAGACAGATTTTTCCATGTTCAGAACATATAACTACTCCAAAAGGTAGTCTTTTTAAAGCAGAGAATCTAATAAATTAAAAACTGCCCAGAGTCAGATGGACCTCTAAGTCATTTTTAGTGGTGACTTTCATGAATACTTGATAAGATCTCTTGGTAAACTCTCATACCCTTTGAGCCAACCAGATACATTAATTGATACTGAGAAAATCTGTAATTTAACACAAGTATTTTCAAGAGTTTCATATCTGAGGAAACATTGTTTATGGAGGGCTCAGGGAATATGCAGTTTTCTTTATCAATAGCTGGGAATAGGCATTTTTTTTTTGTATTGTAATGCAAGCAGCAAAGGCTAGCCATTTGTATGCTAAGTTAGATGGAAAAATTTGCAAGGGCAAAATATCATTGGGAGACAAACTGTAGATCATCACCATACAATCGGCTTATACTACACATCAAGGATTTGCGCCAAAAGATGATAGGATTAATAGGTCTGAGTCAAACTTATAGATGTGATTTGTCCATGAGTTTACTCCTTCTGCTGTTGCTTTAGGTGCTGATATCACTTGTGCCCATCTGCTGGCTTCTTTCATGTTAGTACCCTCATCTGCAGTGGACCTGAGATCATCTTTGAACTTAAGGTATTATATCTTATTTGAGGAGCTGTAAATCTTCCTTAGGTGCCCCGATTTATCCACTGAAAAGCTTTTTGCTTGGAATAACAGAGATGCACCATGGTTTATAGAGGAGTAAAGGACAAGAAAAAGAGGGGATGGCAGAATGACAAAGGGAAAGAGTGAGAACTGAATTACCAATATTAAAAATGAAAAGGGTGAATTCACCACCAATGAAGATGAAATGAAAGGAACCATTAAGAGCTATTTTGCCAAGTTATTTTCCAGTAAAACTGACCAAGAGAAATGAACATATATTTACAAACCTATAAACTGGCTAGATTAACAGAAGAGGAAAAAAGTAATTAAATAAACATCTTAGAAAAAGTAATTTAACAAACCATCAATCAGCTCCCTTAAAAAAATCCCAAGGCCCAGGTGGATTCACAAGTGAATTTTTCAGTTAAATAACAATTAATTATAATACTATATAAACTATTTTGAAAAAATAGTCAAAGAAGGAGTCCTACCAAATTCCTTTTACAACACAAATATGATGTTGATGTCTAAACCAAGAAGAGCAAAACAGAGAAAGAAAACTATAGACCAATTTCTCTAATGAATATTGAAGCAAAAAAAATCTAAATAAAATATTATCAAGGAGATTACAGTAGTATATCACAAGATCATATGCTATGACAAATTGGTATTTACAGCAGGAATACAAGGCTGGAAAATTATTTTGTGAAATATCAGCATAACTGACCATAACAAAAACAACAAAAAATTATACAATTATCTCAATAAATGCAGAAAAAGCTTTTGACAAAATAAGGCACCTATACCTCTAAAAACACTTGAGAGCATAGGGGTAAATTGAGCTTTCCTTAAAATATTAAGTAGTTTCTGTCTAAATCCATCAGCAAGCATTATCTGTTGTGGAGATAAGGTAGAAACCTTCCCAACAAGATCGAAGGTGAGGCAAGGATGCCCATTATCATCAATATTATTAAGCAGTAAGATAAGAAAAAGAAATTGAAGGAATTAGAATAGGCAAGGAAAAAAATTATCATTATTTGCAGATGATATAATGGTATATTTAGCAAATTCTAGATAATCAACTAAAAAACTGACAAATAATTAACAATATCAACAAAGTTGCAGGATATAAAATAAACCCTTAAAGAATAGGGAAGAGCTGAAAATGATTAAAATACAAAATAATTTTGGGGGGAAATGAGTCTTTCTTTAAATGTTTAGGAACCAGTTCTTTTCAAATGCCATGTGGTTAATTACCTTCAATTATCCTCTGATTCTGCTTCCTCACCTCCACTTGTGATCAGCTTGCATATCTAAGGTACATCCTAAATGTGATCTGTTTTAGCCAGGTCTTCAGAAATTCCATCCATTTTTACTTTTTTGACATGAAAAAAGAGAAAAGAGCCAGGATTTTAAAGTAAAATTATTCTTTGAGAACTAAATCTGAGTCCTCTTTCAATTCTCCCAACTGGTGACAGTGGCCAAAATTAGAGTTACTGAATGGAAATGTCCTTTTTCAGATTCTGCTGCTGAAATTCCTAAGTTTTTGAATATTAATATGAGGAATAACTGGGGTTTGACATTTGCCTAAGTGATAGTGGAATAATTCCTCATGAGTCAAGTACTACATAGACATGTTATTGGGTCCTTGTGACTTCTACTCTGCTGATTTATAGGCAGCCATTCCTGTTCATTGTTTCCCTGCTTTAGAAAAAAAATACTTTTTCATTGGCAAAAGTTCTTTATTGATTTCCTTTACTATGTTAAAAACTGAAGCAATCCAATATAACACCCTTCATCTGAAATTTATTCAGTTTCAAAGACTTTTGCTGTAGGCTCCAATACCAATGCTTTCCAGATAATTTTGTATTTTGAGGATGGGGATAGGAAAAGGCTCAAATTTGATCTAAAATTATTTGTTATTTCTGAATTTTTTATATCCAAGAAAAATAAATTGTCAATTAAATGAACTATTTGACCCCTACTTCACTATATTTCTCTACACATGATAGGGAACTCAAAAGATGAAATACTTTTCTTCTTATTTAATAGAGCAAGGGAATCCATGACCCATAATAGATATATGAATAATTATTGTGATTTTGGGCCCTGTTTGAATGAAGTTATTTTCTCTCCTTAGTATGGCTGTATATGTTTTACAAATAAAGAAAAAACAAAACAAAAGAATAAAAAAGTAATAAAAAGTAATTTGATATCACATTCAAAGGTACAATTCATCAAGGTAAGTTTGTATTTAATAAAATGGCTCTCATAGTTAGATGTAGCTAGCTGAGAGCTCAGTCCTATCATCTTAGACAACTTTTGGGTTCTATTCACCTTTACCCTGTGGGATGAGAAATTCTTCATAGCAGAAAAATTTCAATTAAAAATAAAATGTTTTCAGGGGCGGCTAGGTGGCGCAGTGAATAGAGCGCCGGCCCTGGAATCAGAAGGACCTGAGTTCGGAGCCGGCCTCCGACACTTAATCCGCACAAACAAAAACCTAGCCGTGTAACCTTGGGCAAGTTACTTAACCCCAATTGCCCTAAAGGGGCGGCTAGGTGGCGCAGTGAGTAAGAGCGCTGGCCTCGGAGTTTGGATGACCCGAGATCAGATCCAGCCTCAGAAAATGAGCACCCACGCATAAATCAAATGACTAGCCATGTAACCTTGAGCAAGTTACTTAACCCCAATTGCTTTAAAAAAATAAAAAAATAAAATAAAATGTTTTCTAGCTGTGTGACCTTGGGCAAGCCCCAATTGCCCTCCAAAAAAAAAAAAAGCAAAAAAAAAGTTTTGATGCTGTTGGAAATTTTGACATGGGGATCAACTATAGGAAGGTATGACACTCTTATCTACCCATTTGCATAGAAATCTTCTCTCACATTCTACACAGAGCCTAGCACAGTACTAGGTATGTGCTAGGCCCTCAACAAATACTTGTTGATTGATAAAATTAGGTCTTTTACCAGGACCCAGAATTTTCCCTGAAGAATATCAGATCAAGGCAGATATTAACCAACTGTTTCTCATTTCAAAAAATCTTTTTAAAAATTTGGAACCTATGTATTTTTAAGCCCTTGTGTCTTTTTGAGGAAAATATTTTAAATTCATTTCAAGTTAGCTCATCCAATTGTTTTGTAAGAGTCATTTGTTGGCCAGAGACCATCTGGACAATTCTGTAATACTCTGTAATTTTTTTCCCCTTTGGAGCAAAGAAGTTTTTATATAGTCAGTCAGACACAAGAAGTCAACCCCAGAACAGTGAATGCTCACTTCCAAGACTAGAATCTAATAAAGGCTTATGTGCTTATGTGCTGGTGATGGAAATTTCCAACATCTATATTTCTAATTTATATATATATATGCATACATATATACATATATACATACATACATACATACATACACACACATATCCTTTTCACTGACAAGTCTGTTCAAAGAAGGAATCTTAGAGGATTAAACTAAAATGACCTTCTATTTGAAAATTTCCCTGTACTGTTGTAAAGGGACAGTTGACTCAAAAGTGGCCACATTTCAATAACACTATTCAATAGCTGAAGAAAATAAGAAAACAGTGCTATTTGGGCTTTTTCAAGAACAAATAAAAGGGTGGAAAGGAGTAAAGAGAAAAATAGGGGAGGGGGGAGAAAGTCCAATACTTTACAAGGAGAAAAAAGGTCAAGAAGTAGAGGGAAATACATTTCATTTTGAAGCCCCAAGAATATTGGAAATAGCAAAATGTAGGTCAAATTAGAACTTATAAATGTCACTCTGTGAATGACAACTGTAGAAGCATATAACTCATTTTTATAGCTGAAAGCAAGTAATATGTATGCAGTTCCCTTTTGGAAGCAGCCAAAGTATTGTAGTGGAAATGCATGCTATTAGGTAGAGAGAAAAATAGCCAATGTGTTTTTACCTACAGACTGAAGGTATTAAGACTGCCTGAAAGGTCTCTATCTCTGTCTCTGTCTCTGCTCCTGACTCTCTCTTTCTATTTCTTTCTCCTTTCTTTTTCTCTCTTAATTTTTCCCCTTTCTCTTTCCCCTCCTCTCCCTCCCTCTCTCTCTCTCTCTCTCTCTCTCTCTCTCTCTCTCTCTCTCTCTCTCTCTCTCTCTCTGTTTCTCTGTGTCTGTCTATTTATGTCTCTCTCTCCCTCCCCTATCCTCCTTCTCCCTTCCTGTCTCCTTTCTCAGTATCTGTGTATTTGTGTCTGTGTGTTCATCTCTCTCTCTCTCTCTCTCTCTCTCTCTCTCTCTCTCTCTCTCTCTCTCTCTGTTTCTCTGTGTCTGTCTATTTATGTCTCTCTCTCCCTCCCCTATCCTCCTTCTCCCTTCCTGTCTCCTTTCTCAGTATCTGTGTATTTGTGTCTGTGTGTTCATCTCTCTCTCTCTCTCTCTCTCTCTCTCTCTCTCTCCCACTTCCTTCCTTCTATCCTTCCCTTTTTCTCTCTCTTTGTCCCTGTCTCTCTGTCTCTCCCTCTCCTTTCTCCCTCTCCCCTTTCCCCCCACTTCTCTCTTTCTTCTGTGTGTGGTGGGGAGAGTTGAAAAGTTGGGAGAAGTAGGATGCAATTGAAAACGGGCACAGAGGGGAGGATTTCGGGTCTCCAGGAAGTTAGGAGAAGAGTAGCATAGGCAAGATGTCATTAGGAGCAAGGGATGCCTTAACTGCTATCACAATCTCTATATCCAAGCAGTTACATACATCTTACTATTGAGAGCAAGGTGCAGAGCACACAGTGACTTCAGTTCCAGGGCAAAGTGACCCAAGACTGAATGTAAACCTGAAAGGAAATGTTTGGGTTCTAGACCCATTGTGTAGTAGAGACAGAATCCACTGAACCCTGCTCCTTCATCCTCTGACTTTTTCTCCCTTTTGTGTCCTCTCGAGGGAGATATGAGTCCTTTTTATAAGGAGTGCCTTGTTCTTTATGAATTTTTTTTGCATTCTTTTTTGCCATTTCTTTAGAAAGAAACTAATTTTTTCTAGACAATGTGGTTGTTTTATTGAATTACTGGTTTGTTATGTATCCTTGGGACAAATGCTGCTGAAAGAGGGTGGGGGTGTTGGCAAATGGATATAAAGCACCCAGAGAAAGAGAGATTGATAGACTTTATTAAAGCTGGGGGGTACTCTGTGACAAAACTGGGGGCTTGGAGCAAGAAGAGAGATATTATTGATTCATATTTTATACGTTTCTCAAAACAAAGAAAGAACAAATAAATATAGACCAAAACCTTATAACCAGAGTTTGTGGCAGTTCAGGTGAGGAGAGATTGAAGTAGCCCTTCTGAAGACCAGTTCTTTTAGGTACCAAAGTCCATTTTTTCTTCCCCAGAAGATTTGAAAGGAAGACCATCCTCCCTATTGGTGGAGAATAAAGCAATATGATTAAGGGGAAAAAGAAAACAAAACAAAAACCCTTGCCTACCTGATAAGGGGAGTTGGAAATGAGTGGCTCCACAAATTTGAGTGCTGGAGCCAGACAAAGAGTAATGACAAATTCTGAGGCTCATAAACCTTTCATCTTGCACACCATACACTGCTTGCTAGAGGCACAGAAACCCACTGTTAGAAGTATTGCCTATACAAAGACTTGCCTGCCTCTCATCTTTCCCTTTCATTCAGTAAAAAATAGAAGCCAAGCTAGTCAGAGATGCTATACCACTGTGGAGGTCACCAAAATATCTGTTCTTCAGAGCCAATACAGATTGAGGTTGTAGAAAGGTTATAGAGCAAAATAGGAGAAAATTAACTTGTCAGCATAAGGCTATCAGGTCACCCAGGTTAACATTGTTAGATGGTTCTGTGTGGACCCAATTCACTGACTCTGAGGTTGGTAAAGTCAGAGAGGAGGTCACATTCCTTGAGGCTGGATGGTAACCAGCTGATTTAGCAAGTCATCCAGGGTCACCCTGGTTTTACTAATTAACATTTCAAATGGGGTGTTATCTGACACTTTGAAGGTTGTTGTTGTTGTTGGGTTTTTTTGATAAATCCTGGCCAGACATAAACTAGAAGCAACTTCCTTTCTGCTTCCTTCTGTGCATGTGACAGAGAGTCCAATTTGCTTAATGGTCTAATGGAGAGGAATACACAATATGCTGTTGAATGTTGGAGCATTGGAAATGTTAGGGGAGATTAAATGTTGGAGGATGGTTAAAATATTCAGACACCTCTCATTTCTGAAAGTTTAGAATTTTTAATTCTTTTGTAAGACAAACTAATTTTCATAGTTACATAGGTAAATGGGTGTCTTCACATCACATTAGTATCAAAAGTCAGGAGAGCAGGATGCTTGATATATGTATTTCCTTAATTTTCCTACTTTGGTGCAGTTCAGTCTTCAAGGCTTAGGCCATGCATATTTGTTTTTTTGTTTTTTTTTTTGTTTTTTTTTGTTTTTTTAGGCAGTGAGAAAAATATATTGTCATGTAGCAATTGTTCATAGGAAACAAAGCTTGGTCTATCCTTGTCTTTCTGGCTAGAAGCAGAGCTTCCCCCACTCTCATCCCCCAACTACCCAAAGTAAAGACTTTGGCTGCTCCCATAGAGTCAGGGATGCCCAGAGCAGACCATCTAGGAAAGGATGGGATTCGCACCTGGACCCACTTTTGAGGACGCTCATCACCCGCGATTGGATTGCTACAAAAAATGGCGGGCAGGGGGATGGCAGAGATCGGAGTCCGGTGCTGGGGACCCCTGGACAGCAGGAGGAAGAGGAGACACAGAGGAGGAAGGACAGGGGGTGAGGGGGGGCTACCACACCAGAACATGGAGACTGATTTTCAAAGAGAATTACACTGTGGGGCCCAAGCAGTGCACTGTTTATTGGGGGCATTAGCACCGAGTCTTCTCTGTAGCAGATCTATAGGTGTTGTCCCCAATCTTAGCGTCTGGGTGCAGGGAGGAGGATCCTGAGTGCTTCTGGTACCTGCGTCTGCAGGGGTCACTCGGTGCCTCCCCTCCCCCCCCCGGGAGAATCTCTCCAGGGGTCCCCCACGCCCCCTCCCCATCCTCTTCAGCGCTCCTCTCTCCCCACCTCCTTCTTTTGAAAGGCAGCGAGGATGTTGAGGGTCTTCTGGAGCTCGTCCCTCTTCCCCTCACTCATTTTGTTCTTCTCTGTCAGTTGGTGATCCGGGCAGTCTCCGTGGCCACAAAGCCCTCGCCCTGCTCCAGGATCTTGCCCATGATCTTCAGGTACTGCTCGGCCCACTTCTTCTCGGCTTCTTTGAAGCCCAGGCTGGCCTGGCCCTACTTTATCAGGGCCTTCCTTTCCTCTGCCCCCGCGGCACCGAGGAACTGGGCAGCCAGGGTGTCGGAGGCGAGCAAACAGCCGGGCGTGGCCAGGTAGATGCCCTGGCCCTTCAGCCAGCGCTGGATGGCGCTCACCTGCACCGGCCCCTGGTAGAGCAGCAGGTGCTCAAAGTACCCGTTCTGTAAGAGGTAGAAGACTGGGTAACTGTCCTTGCTGAGCTTGTACTTCTCGCCGAGCTCCACGTTCATCCTGTCGCCATAATCTCCGCCACCAGCAGGTCCTCGATGGAAGCCGAGAGCTCGGCCGGGACCTTGAACTCGTCCTGCTTCTCTCCATATGGGTACTGGGTGTCGAACTTGACCAGGACGTACCTGCTCTTGGGGATGACCTTGCAGAAGGCAGCAGCAGCAGCAGCAGCGCCCGCACCGAGCTGGGGGTCCCACCGCCGGCCCCCGCCTCAGCCATCGCGCCCCCGGCCGCATGCACTAGCTTGCGCTAGCCACAGAGGCCTGGCCGCGGGGTGCGGGGTGCGGGTCACGTGGCGCCCCCGCCCCGGAGGGGGAGGAGCCGCCGCCCGCGGAGGCCCAGCCTGAGACATTCATATTTATAAACAGATATTTGTAAGAAGATTTGTAAACAGATTCTACAAAAACATAGCCATGTAACCTGCAAAACATTAATATTTAAGGAATTGTCTTGTATTTTACATTTTCCTTTCCTTCAACATTTCATTTTGAGCTTAAAAAAGAAGTTAAAGATAAAATTTGGGGATTATAATACATAACATCTAACTGAATCTCTGTTTTAAGGTTTTTGTTTTTTTCTACGTTATATAATGAATTCAGAATTGAAAAGCAAACGTTGATGTCATTTAGGTAAAATGTTCTTATTTTACAGATGAGGAAAATGAGGCCCAGAGAGTTTAAGTGATTTGACCATAGTTACACAGATAAGAAGTAGCAGTCACATGAACTCTCGTCCTCTGATTCTAAAGCTAGATCTTTTATAATGAACCAACAAATGTTTGTATATTAACTAGGCGTCTTGTTTGCCAAAATGTAGCTCTCATTTTGGAAAACCTTACTGACTGAGTTAATTATTAGAATAACGTATAATCCATAGTTTTAAAATGGGTTTTAATAATTGATTGCATATGAAGTAAGAAAATATTCTTTTCATCTGTTCTGAGAAAGAACACTTGAAAGGGAAATAATATTAACACCCCTTCCCCTTCCCTTTTTTAGAAAATTAATATTGCCTAGGACATGGGTTCTTAATTCTTTTGTTATGTTCTGGGCTACTTAGTGATACTGAAATATAGATATCAAGATACATTGTATTTTTTCATAGACCCCTGATTAAAAACTTCTGAGCTAGACAGATATAATGGAGATTTCCATTTCATTTATATGGCAGCCATGTGGCTTTGAAACAGTTATATGATACAATTCCAGCTTCTTCCTTGGTTATCATATGTGTGTGTATACTTATACATAGATATATAATGTGTGAGTATATATATATATATATATATAACACATATGCAATACATGCACAATATATAACACATATAAATATATGCACACAATGTTTACACATGCCCTTGCATTTGTCTTTACTTAGAAACCATATCCTGCTGTTCCTGTTTGTATTGCCACAGGCCAAATGCATGTAAAACTAGCCACAGACCTGGCCAAATAGTCCCTGTAAATAGAACACAGCAGGGCTTCTAGAGCAATAGAAATCCAGGTGGTTGTTTGAATAATCAGAGCTCATCGGGCTTCCTGGCAGAGCACCTCTACCAAACTCCCAGAATGATAAACTTAATGCAGGCAGGAAGAGCAAGGATCTGGGTGCACCATCTATCTCCTTGTAACCCATCACTCCAACAAAATTCTTAAAAAAATATTTAGAAAAATTACCTTTTAGGTCTGAAAGATTTGCTTCATAGGCATGAAAATAAACCGCCATATTTCTATCATGAAATGTCTTTGAAAAGGAAATATAGATTCATATATGTATATGTGTATGTGTGTATGCATATGTATATTCATATGCACATGTATGTCTATGTGTATGTAGGTGTGTGCATGTGCTTATGTGTATGCATACATATATTCTTATGTATATGTATACATATCAGCATGTGTATATGCATATATTCACACAAACACACACGCACGCACGCGCGCACACACACACACACACACACACACACCAGAATGGCACAATGAATAGAAGACTGACTATGGAATTAGGCAGATTTAGGTTCAAATCCTGCATCTGAAACATCAGTCAGCTCAGTTGCCACCTTCTACAGGGAGGCATTTCTTGGTGCTCCCAGTTGATAGTAATAATTTTATACTCCCTCTAACTGCCCTAATAATGAGAAAGTTCTTAGGAGTTATAAGTACCATATTCCCATGTAATAATGTAAACAGTGTAACCTTATTAAATCTCTTATGATTTCCTTTTCCTATTTCCTTTTTTTATGCTTCTCTTGAGTTTTGTATTTGAAAGTCAAAATTTTCTATTTTCTATTCTATTTCTATATTTTCATCAAGAATGTTTAAAGTCCTCTATTTCATTGAATGTTTATTTCCATTTTTTTTTTTCAGTTTTGCTGGGTAGGTGATTCTTGTTTGTCATTCGATCTGCTTTGCTGTCCGGAATATCATATTGCAAGTCCTCTTTTATGTAAAAGCTGCTAAATCTTTTGTTATCCTGACTATGGCCCCACGGTACTTGAATTGCTTCTTCCTGGGCACTTGCAATATTTTCTCTAAAAATTTGGTTATGATACTCCTGGGAGTTTTTCATTTTGGGGCCTTTTTCAAGAGGTGATTAGTGGATTCTTTCAATTTCTGTTTCCCCCCTGATTCTAGAACATTAGTGCAGTTTTCCTTGATGATTTCTTTCATTTTTTTTTTTTGGAGGGCAATTGGGGTTAAGTGACTTGCCCAAGGTCACACAGTTGGTTTTTGTGATAAGTGTCTGAGGCTGGATTTGAACTCAGGTCCTGTGCTCTACTCACTCAGCCACCTAGCCACCCCTCCTTGATGATTTCTTAAAAAGATAATATCTAGTTTTTTTTTTTTATTTTTTTTGATTGTGGCTTTTAGGTGATCCAAGAATTTTTAAATTATCTCTCCTGAATCTCTTTTCTAGGTCAGCTGTTTTTCCAATGAGAAATTTTATGCTGTCTTCAATTTTTTTCATTCTTTTGATTTATTTATTTTATTGATTGTTTCTTGATTTTTCATAAAGTCATTAGCTTCCATTTGCTCAATTATATTTTTTAAGGATTTTTTTTCTTCAGTAAGTTTTTTTTTACCCATTTTTCCATTTGACTGATTTTACTTTTTTAAGGAGTATTTTTTTTTTGAGTAAATTTTTGTTTTTCTTTTTCCATTTGGTCAATCTTGCATTTTAAGGGCGACTCTTTTCTGCCTTAGAATTGTGACAAGTGTCTCTGTGCCACTACAACTGCAATCTCTGCTGTGCTAGTGCTCCTCCTTGCCCTGGGACTGCCACCCAGTACTGTGACCAGATCTGAGTATGGGAAAAGCAACAGAGTCCCACCCCCAATGCCAGCAAATCTCCTTGTGATTAGTTGATGTATCACCTTACCTCCTGTGAGCTGAGAGATCTGGAAGCAGCCACTGCCACTCCTAACTCATTCACTCCTGGTTTGCTGGGGCCCAGTCTGTCCTGAAGCAGCCTGTGCTAGACTATGCTCCCCTCTCACACTGGTGTGGTAGACCTTTCCTGCCAATCTTCTAAGTAGTCTTTGGATGGAAAATTATTTCATCTTCACCTTTTATGGGTTCTGTTGTTCAATGAATTGTTTGATATTTAAAAGTGTTTAGAGAAGTACTGGGGAGAGCTTAGGCAAGTCTCATCCTGTTCTCCACCATCTTGGCTCCACCCTTGAGAGTTGATGAGTTTTGCAGAGAGATCTTCATCTCTATGGGGTTTAGCTGGAGGACAGCTCCTTTATTTTAATAGTTTATTTATTTATTTTTTAAGCAATTGGGGTTAAGTAACTTGCTCAAGGTTACACGGCTAGTCATTATTTATGTGTGGGTGCTCATTTTCTGAGGCCGGATTCGATCTCGGGTCATCCCAACTCCGAGGCCAGCGCTCTTACTCACTGCGCCACCTAGCCGTCCCAGCTCCTTTATTTTAAAGCTCTAGGATTAATTCAATTCAATTTTACAAAAATTTATTAAGAATCTGTTATATGCTAGGATGTCTGCCAGGCACCTGGAAGAGAAAGACAAAAAATAAACTAAGACCTTCTTTCAAGAAGCTAACATTGTATTGAAAAGGGCTTACATTCAGTTTTCACATGGTACTGTTTCAGAGGTATATGCAGCCAGAGAAGTTGTAGCTATAATGTCTACTTCTGGTTCTACTGAGCAAGGTAGTATGGCTTAAACTATTTCTATGACACTATAAGTATGATTATAGAAAGGACTTGAGTTTTATAATTGTCAGATGAAGACAGTAAGCAATGCAGCTTGTATGAATACCAATATAGTAATTTTCCACCCCTACCTACTTAAACAAGTGAGATATAAATTTATTATTTTTTTCCTAGAAACTGATCTTTATTTAAATGCTTTTGATGGTTCATTGGTATCAGGAAGTTACATTTCCAAAATTCCTCCTTTCTTAGTCCAGCCTCAATTGAAAAGGGCACTATTGCAAAGTGCTCTGGGAGTGAGAAACATTTTCATTTTTTGATGGTGCCCCTTGATTCTGAATTAGGCAGGACAAATTCATTTCCTTATTATTTGAGACCTGCTGGTCGTGAATAAAAAACTCACACAGACTTTATTAACAGTGGGGAGTCTTAGGGAAAATAATGTTAATGGAATAAATAACATATCATTTATTATTACTGTATTGCTGTCCTTCAGGGATTTATGCCCAACCACTTTACTAGTCTCGGCAGCATAATATTGAGCTACCACTAACAAGGTTCTGAAAGAGCTATTACTTTGTGATTCAACAAGAATCCTTGATATACTGCCTAAATTAGACAGCATATTAAAAAGTAATGTCAGGACAATTTCCTACAATTATACTTTTATCTTGGGACCAGACTCCTCCTTGTTAGCATGATATTAGTGCCTTTCAGCCATGTGTCTTCTTTACTGATATCAGTTAGACAGTTGATTCTTTTTACACGTGAGCAGGTAGGTAAAGCAGATGAGCAAGTATTATGATTGTAGTATTTTCTGAAGTTAGGTGTCAAGTTAATAGACTTGAAGAACTGAGGGAAAAGTGAGGGGTGATGACCTACATAGCACTTTTTTTGTAATGGAGAAAATTAGAAGGCTTTTGCAGTAGTCTAGGCCAGAGATAATGGCCTGAACTAGGGTTGTGGTTATATGAGTGGAGAGATGGGGATGGATTCAAGAGATAGTGTGAGGGTAGAATGGACAGTATTTAACAACACATTGGATTGTGGGGTGAGTGAGAGGTCAATGATGAAAATGAGGTGTCAAGACTAGGTGACTAGGAGGAGAATGGAATCCTCCACCATAATACCAAAGATCAAAATGGTAGAGAGTTTCAGAAGAAAGACAAGAGTTCTATTTTGGATATTTTGAGTTTGAGATATCTATGATACAAGAGGAAATTGGAGATGAGTGATTGAGATTAAGGGTAGGTACATTGTTTAGAAATAATATGCTTAGAGATGATAGTAGAATCCATGGGAGCTGGTAACATTATCCAATGAGGTAGTATGGAGCAAAAGAGAAGGAGGTCCAGAACAGAGCCATTGGGGAACACCTAACATTAGAGGGAATAGCATGGACAAAAAGCCAGCAAAGGAAAAAATAAAAGGAACAATTGAACATACAGGAAGAGAGTGTCATAAAAGCCAAGAGAAGAAAGTGTCCAGGAGAAGAAGGTGGTCAACAGAGTCAAATGCTGCAGTGAGGTCATGAAGGATATGGATTCAGAAAATGCCACTGGATATCTTAATTAATAGATAACTTTGAAGAGAGCCATTTCAGTTAAATGATAAGCCATATTGCAAAGGATTTGGATGGATGAGAACAGAGGAAGCAAATATGGAGAGTTTTCTCCAAAAAATTAGACGAGAAAGAGAGAAGAGAAACAGGATGATAGAATGTATGTAGTAAGAGCTAATGTGTAGTATGTAGTAAGAGTTAATCAGCATGCGTGCATTCGTGCGTTCGTGTGTGTGTGTTTTAAAGAACAGGGAGATATTGCTGTGCTTGTAAGCAGTAGGAATAGAGCCAGTAGAAAGGGTTGGATTGGAGAAAAGAGAGAGGATGAGGATGGTAGGAGAGCCAATTTGCAGGAGAAGATTAAGAGGATAAGATCAAAGGTTGACCTTACCAGGGAGAAGTATCATTTCTTCATCTGAGATTGAAGTAAAGATGTTAGAATGAAATGAGATGAGAGGGAGGAGAAATGATGGAGAACTCATCAAGTGGCCTCAAGACTTTCAGTGAAATCTTCAGCAAAGGAGGAGTAGGGGGTGCCATGGGAAACTTGAGGAGAGAATGAAAAGTTTGGGAATATATATTTTGTGGCAATGATTAAAAACCTGTAGATACAGTGTGTGTGTGTGTGTGTGTGTGTGTGTGTGTGTGTGCGTGTGTGTATACATAAAGTAATTATACATAAATATATGGAAGATCTAATTATTTTGGGGGGGCTTTGTTCAATACAAAGAACACCAAATATGATTTTGTGGAGGTGAAATTGGCAAAACTTTGGAAGTGAATAGATATGAGGGCTAAAGGAGAAAGAAGTCAAAGATGACTGAGTTTATGAATATGAATGCCTAGAAGGAGGATGATATCCTCAGAAGAAAATTTGGTGAAAGGATTGGTTTGGGGCAAAATATAATGTCAATCAAACTGAAAATCTAAGCAAAATGGATAAATATTGACAATATATAAAATATAGGTTAAAATGAAAATGGAGAATCCAAACAACATTATCTTAGAGAGGTCAATCAGCAAGCATTTTTTAAAAATTTAAATAGGAGAGCTAACACATATAAGTGAGAATATACAAGAAAAAAACAGAAGATAAAAAGGGAACCTTACAGGGATAGCTGAGGCGTGATCCTCCTTGAGGAGGTGATTTCGAGTTATGTTAAAGAAAATAAAATTTCTAAGAGCTGGAGATCAGGAGGGAAACCATTCTAAGCATGGGGAAATAATCAAGCAAAAAATGAAAAATGAAAGAAAAGAACCCCTGGTACTTACAGACAAATCGCATCAACTATTGAAACATGTAATTCCTATACTTTATACTCTTTGCAAAAATGGAGAAAGTACCTTACCAATTTTTCTATGAGAAAAATATGGTTATGATACCCAAACTCGGGCAAGAGAATGCATAGGGGGAACAAAAGAGCCAATGTAAAACATTTTTTTAAATGGAGGCAGTTGGGGTTAAGTGACTTGCCCAAGGTCACACGGCTAGGTTTTATTTTATGTTGAGTGTCTGAGGCCGGACTTGAACTCAGGTCCAGTGCTCTATCCACTGCTCCACCTAGCCACCCCAGCAAATATAAAATCTTAATAAAGAACCTTTCACATTATATAAGAAAATGATTTAGTATGCTTGGATTTATATTGAAATATGAAAAAGAGTTAAAATAATTGTAATTTTGAGAGATATTTAGGGATGGAGGAAACAAGATGAAGGAAGCTTACCTTCTATGATCTCAGACTTTTTTTAGTGAGGAGAAAGTAGCTACCCTATTTTGGTGTGGTTTGGGTATGAAGGACAAGGGAATATTGAAGACATTAAGGTCAAGATTATTAATAGAGGCATGTGAAACCAGAATTGGGGTGATTTACTGGGCATGTAGAAAGAAGTCAAGTAACTGGAAATGGTAATGAAGGACAAAAGGCACATTTAATATAAGTGAGGGAGGAATGGAAATATTTTTGGGGAGTTTGCAGCTCCAAAAGACAGTGAAATCTAGTATATGAAACATACCAATGTATAGCTGAAGTGACATGGAGAAGGATATCTTTGGAGTTGAGGTTGAGAAGTTTATGGCTATGGTTTTAGAAGGGTCACCAACATGAATATTAAAGTACAGTATTGGGGTGGCTAGGTGGCACAGTGAGTAAGAGCATCAGCCCCAGAGTTGGGAGGACCCGGGATTGGTTCTGGCCTCAAATACTTAACACCCACACAAAAATAACTGGCTGTCTAACCTTGGGCAAGTTACTTAGTCCCAATTGCTTTAAAAAAAATAAAGGTATCATGACAGAGAATGGAGTAATGAGAGGTACTATGAGTGATGCACTAAATTCATTAAAGAAGTTGGGAGAAGCTGTTACAAACATAGACACTGCTTTATTGACAGATATAACACCATGAGTCATTTTAAAGTTATTATTCATATTTTCATGCATATATTTAAAATTGAATATTTTAATACTTTGTATTTCCTTAATCCAAAACTTACCAGCTGAAAATTGGTCACTCTTTTTCTAGGACCTGGAAGAATATCAACTGAATACAAATGTTCTTTCACTCTTGGACCTCTTACTATTCATAAAATTATATACTTCTTGGGACTGCTGAACAAATAACCAAATATCCTTTGGATTAGTCTAACCTTCTCTTTCAGCATAATAGAAGAAAAACAAAAGATCATTGACATATGGTTTATAACCAAAGAACAGTTAAAAGGATAAAGACTTAGGAGAACCGTGCAAAAGATACATATTTAAGATTTAGAGAATTGGACTAGATACAGAAGGTAACATGACATAGTAGAATGCAGACTGGCCTGGGAATCAAGAGACTAGTCTTAGGTGTGTGACTTTAGATAAGTAACTTTTTCTTTTTGGACCTAAGTTTTCTCATCTATAAGTTGAGATATCCCTTCTAAAATTCTAAGATTCTACAGGACTATAGCAAAATGTATTGGTCTCAATAACAGGATCTGTAGAAACAACTTAATGACTATAGGGCTCTAAGAAAAACATGACAAGGCAAAAAAATCTGAACACTGTAAGAAATGATATAAGAAAACTGTCTAAAACTTCTGAACATGGAAAATAAAGCACTGATCAAAACTAAACACAGATTGTCTCCAGGACAAAAGCAAAATCTTATATTGCAAACTCAAAGACACATACTAGTTAAATTAAATAATTGTATCAACAAACAACCAATTTTACAAGCAATCAGAAGAAGTAATACAAAGGAAATAAAACTTGAATCACATAAGCCTATTCTGTACCTACCTGAAACCACAGTGGGTAATGGAATCATGTGTCCCAAAAAGTGAAGGAGCTCAAGATGCGGTCCAAGGTAACTTACTCTGCAAATCTGAGCCTATCTGTAAGTAAATATGATGAGTGTTCAGTGGAAAAGATACAAAACATTCCTAAAAGGCCTAAAAAATTGTTTGCTTCTCAAATACCCCAGACAATAGAAATAAAAGAAGGGTAAACAAATATAGCAAAAAGGGTAAGAACAACGACTACAAAATAACGGCAGAGAAAACATTAAGAGATTTCTTTCTAATTCAGATAAGGGGACAAGTGTGAAAGCAGAAGCCAAAAGAAATGGTGCAGCTGAAACACTATAGACAACCTCATAAGATGCCACACAAGTGAATTAACTTTTTTTAGAACTAAATTATAGAATGAGATGGCACATAAAAGGGAAGATGGGAGGAAGAAAAATGAGGGAACTTTGCAAAGCAATTTAATCAAATTAAAGAGTAATAGTGAAGGGAAAATAGTGGTTGCCATTTCTACGGTGGATGGGTGAAGGAGGGAAGGAAGGGAAAAAAGGGAAATAAAGAAATTTACATGATAACTTCATTATATATTTAAAAGAAATAGCAAGTTGTGGGGGGCGGAGCCAAGATGGCTGAGTAGAAACAGCTCTTCCAAGCCTCTCTGCCCCCAGATTCCCCACAAACTATGTAAAAAAGGACTGTGAACAACTTCTGGAGCCCCAGCACCCACAGAACGACACAGAGAAGCTAACCTCCCGCTGAGGACAGCCCAGCAGCCCTGCAGGAAGGACCAGCGCAGTGGTCTGGGACCTGGCAGCGCGCAGAGCGCAGGAGCCAAGCCGAGCCCAGGTCCGCCTGAGCCGAGGTTTTAGCCCCAGGGCGGCAGGGCCAGCAGCCGGCTGGAGGAACCCCAGAACACCAGGCGCTGTGGCGACTCCAGAATTATCAACATAGACATGCCTAGGACAAAGTAAGAGGTTAGTGTCCTATGGACTTTGGGACCTGTATTTGGGGAATGCGTCAGCTCCCTCCCCTGGGGCTAGAAGCCGCTGAGGAGACACGCCATTTTGTAGTTTTCATAGGCATTTCTGGCTCCCAGCCTACAAATCGTGGGGAGATCCAGCGATCAGTCTTGGGGGTAATCGCTCTTGCTTTAACCTCCCTGGATCTGGATTGTGATCTAGGGTGGAAGTTGTGGATGGGTTTACAGCTTGCCAGAAACGGAAGTTGCCCCCCCACACGTTCGGGACGAAAATTCCTCTAGCTGGCCTTAAAGCCATAGTGTGGCAACAAGCCCAAAAGTCAAGCAATTAAGTGGCAACATGCCAAGGCAAAGGAAACAGAAAAATGCAACCCTAGACTCCTATTTTGGGGGCATAGAGCGGGAAAAGGACTGTGAGGTCAGAAGTCCTGCTCCAAAAGCCCCAGGGGAAAACATGAGAGGGTTGCAGGCCATAGAGGACCTTAAGAAGGACTATAAAAATCAAATAAGAGAAGTGGAGGAAAAATTAGAAAGAGAAATGAGAAGGATGCAGGAAAAGTATGAAATGAGGGTCAACAGCCTGACTGAGGAAAGCAACACCTTAAAAAATAGACTAGCTCAAATGGCAAAGGAGGCCCAAAAGGGCAATGAGGAGAAAAATGCCTTAAAAAGTCGAATTTGCCAGATGGAAAAAGAATCTCAAAAGTTCACTGAGGAGATTCATTCCTTCAAAGTTAGACTGGAGCAAATGGAAGCTAATGACTTTATGAGAAATCAAGATGCTGTTAAGCAGATCCAAACAAAGAAAAGATTAGAAGGCAATGTGAAATATCTCATGGGAAAAACCACTGACCTGGAAAATAGATCCAGGAGAGACAATTTAAAAATTATTGGACTACCTGAAAGCCATGATCAAAGAAAGAACCTAGAAATCACCCTTCAAGAAATTCTCAAGGAAAATTGCCCTGATGTTTTAGATCCAGAGGGCAAATAGAGGTTGAAAGAATCCACAGATCACCTCCTGAAAAAGATCCCAAAAAGAAAACTCCCAGGAATATTATAGCCAGGTTCCAGAATCCCTAGATCAAGGAGAAAATACTACAAGCAGCCAGGAAGAAACAATTTCAATATTGTGGAAACACAATCAGAATAGCATAGGACCTGGCAGCTTCTACACTGAGGGATCGAAGGGCATGGAATATGATATTCCAGAGGGCAAAAGAACTGGGAATGAACCCAAGGGTCACCTACCCAGCCAAACTGAGTATTTTGTTTCGGGGGGAAATATGGTCATTCAGTGGAATAGAGGACTTTCAAGCATTCTTGAGGAAAAAACCAGAGTTGAATAGAAAATCTGACATCCAGACACAAGAAGGAAGAGATGCCTGAGAAGGTAATCAGGGAAAAGAAATCAAAAAGAACCTATCAAAGTTGAACTATTTACATTCCTATATGGAAAAGCAATATCTATGACTGATGATATCTTTCTCACTATGAAAATAATGGAAGAAGGGGGTGTGGTCATATGAATACATATGTGAATGTGTGAGTATATGGTTACAGTTATATGGATAGAGTGCATAAGTTGAATTTGTTGGGAAGGGAGAATACTCAAGGGATGAAATTATGAGGTGAGAGAGGAAAGTGGCAAGAGGAGATGGGGAGAGACAGGGTAGGGTAAGCTATCCCATGTAGAAGAAGCAAGGGGAAGTGGTTGCAAAGGAGGGGGAGAATAAGGAAGGCTAAAAGGCAAAACCACATTCACATTGAATTTGGTTCAGGGAGAAAATGACATACATACTAAATGGGATATCTCAACCTGCAGCAGGATATGGGGAAGGGGGATGAGAGGAGGGATGATGGATGGGAGGGCATCCTTGGGGTGAGGGGAGGTTGGAAGTACCCACTATAGAAGAGGGACAGGATTATGTAGCGAATGGACCAGGTGGGGGGTGGGATGAGTGGGAGGGAATTATAAGCAGCCTTGTACAATATATCTACTATGATAATGTTTTGCATAGCTAGGCATGTACAACATATACTGAATTACTTATCTCCCCAGAGGGAATGGGTGACAAGGGAGGAAGGAAATGGATCTGAAATTTGAGGTCTTAACATTAAATGTTTCAAATATATATAAATACTATTATTAATACTCTTTTGCTTGTAATAGGGAGATAAGATGTGCAGGCATTGGGACACAAGATTCACCTTCCTCTAATGGAAAAGTCGATGGGGGTATGGGAGAAGGTATGGGAGAGAGCAGATTGGAGGAAGTGATATCTTGTGGGACTACTATTCTGGGAGGTTGGGTAGGGGAATAATGGGGGGAAAATGATTGTAACTCAAAATCTGGCGGAAATGAATGATGTAAAACAGAAGTTAATAAAGCATTTGTTTAACAAAAAAAGAAATAGCAAGTTGTATACCAATAGGTTTATAATTTCATGTACAATCATCTTTTTTCTACTGTTATGGAAATGCTTTTATTTCATAATTTTTTAAAAAATTACATCAAAAATAATTTATGGACTGCTGGAAAAAAAATTAAGTGTTGAAAACTGACATCCAGGAGTGCTCATCATTTGAGGAATGGTAAAAAAAAAAAATACCATTAAGAATGTAGTAAGGGGCGGCTAGGTGGCGCAATGAGTAGAATGTCCGCCCTGGAGTCAGAAGGACCTGAGTTCAGATGTGGCCTCAGACACTTAATGCACACACAAACAAAAACCTAGCTGTGTGACCTTGGGCAAGTTACTTAACCCCAATTGCCCTCCAAAAAATGTAGTAAAATATTTAGTTAAGTGACTGATCCTAGGTCACACAGGTAGTAAGTATCAGAGGAAGGATATGAATTCAGATGGCATGATGCCATGGCCAATTCTCCTTTCCTCCAACATGCTATCTCTCTCATCTGTAGTCACAAAAGTAGTAAGTGACAGAAATGTGCTAAGCACTGACATTTTTCTTTTTAACTCAATAGGCAGAAGATGATGTCCATTCTCTCCTCCCAATAAATAATTGGTTCTGATTCTGCATTATGGCATGTCTTTCGTCATTTTTGACTCTGCAATAAGCATTTGTGTTTTTGTCTCAACACTCTTTTTGAAGTAAACAAACTTTTACTGCTTTCTCCAGAAATCAGGGACATAGCCTTTATTATTTTTGTGGATTTCTTTACTTAACAATTTTCCTTGGGAGCGTCTAGGTGGCGCAGTGAGTAGAACGTCAGCCCTGGAGTCAGAAGGACCTGGGTTCAGATCTGGCCTCAGACACAACGCACACACAAACAAAAACCTAGCCGAGTGACCTTGGGCAAGTTACTTAACCCCAATTGCCCTCAAAAAAAAACAAAGAATAATTTTCCTTGAAGTTCTTTGTGTTTGCTTTCCTATCATCAGACTTATTTTCAGACCTGCTAGGTAGTATAGACATCCCCAATCGAAGCCTTATTGTAAATTCTAAATACTCAGAAAAATTGACACCTGATTATGTCAAAACAAGTTGAGCATTGTCTTTCATTTTCCTCACATGGGGCATTTTTATTAGGACTCAGCTTGCTTACTTTGCCTTGATCTTCCCTCACACTAATTAAGAGGATGATGTCTTCTACCATCAAATCTTATCCAACTTTTAAAAAGTGAAATAAAATGAGAAATGTTTCAGAGAATTTTCGGTAAGACTTTTTTTTTCTAACTGCCACATACATATTCCTAGTGCTTCACTCGGACCAGCACTGAGATTTCAGAAAGAATCCTTTTGCGTCCTTTTCACTGACTCTTACTTGAAAACTCAAAAATTATGTTTTGACAACTAAATGGCCTTCAAAATGAGTGCCAATAAAGTTAAGTACAGAGCAAGAATTCATTTTTAAATAATATTATAATCCTTTCTCTAAGTTAGGAATTGCAAAGTTGTATGAGTTAGAATTCTTGCATAATGAGAAAACAATCATATTCCTTTTTAAAAAATTGTTGTTGATATCTTTTATTTTTACATCTTCTTCATTTGTAAATATATGATTCCCTTTTCCCTATCAAGATAGCTATCCCTTATAACAAGAAGGAAGAAAGAAAGAGGGAAGAAAAGAAGTTCACTTGAATTAATTATGTCCCATGGTATATATGATATTCCATAACTCTTCTCCTCCTTGTGGAAAGAAAGGAGCAGAGTGGAAGGAAAATCACATCAATATCTAATAAGGATTGAGTCTGGTGTGGCCTCCACAATGAATTTACTATATGTTGTTTAACAAATGCCCCAATACTTGAATGGACCAGTGATTCCATTGATTTGAGTAATAATAATATTAATAATAGCGAACATCCATACATCCATATTATGCTTATATGTGCCTTTATAAGTGCTTTGTAATTAATATCTCATTTAATCCTCAAAATAACCCTCTGAGGTAGGTGTAGTGTTATCCCCATGTGACAGATGAGAAAACTGAGGCAAATAGGAGTCAAGTGACTTTGCCAGCTTAACACAGTGTATGAGATTGGATTTGAACTCAGTGAGTCCTGACTCCAAGCTTAGCACTCAATGCACTGAGAAACCTAGCTCCCCATGATGAAAATTATAACCTCTCCAAAGTTATATTTATGAGCACCTAAAAACCTCAACATGCTTCCATCCATTTTCTTGACATTGTGAGGATACCACTGTGCTACCCAGGATGCCCGTTTTTATCCCTCTATTAACCACCTTATTAGCATGGGGAGGATCTCCAGGAGTCTTCCATTATTCTGGTTACATGAAAAGTCATTATCTTTTTTCAGTAATCCAACATCTCTGAGGGACTTCTTTATGCTACACCTCCCTCCATATAGGCTACTTCTGAATAATTTTTTCTTGGTAATATATTATAACCAAGCCTCTCCTAGCATGCACCCTTCCATTATCCTTGGGATGATCAGCAACTTTAATTCATCAAAGACATATTGTCTGTCCCACAACCATATGATATCCTCAGAAGAATATTACTGTTAGGGAGATGGGTCTTTGTACCACAAAAGGCTTGGAGGTCATTAACCATATAACAAAAACAATAAACTAAAATAAGTTGTTTTTAAGAGACAAAGGAGTCATGTAGGAAGGCTGTTATAGATGCTAGGAGGTTCAGAGAATGTTTACTCACTCAATGAAGAGAATGCTACATTTAAGCTATACTTTACAAAGAGAATTCGTTAAGAGAATATTATAGCTAAATAGTATTTTGTAAGCCAGCGATGGGGATATATACAAAAGTTAATTTATAGAAATAAAGAAATCTATAATAAAATAACCCATAGCAAATGAACATTCTCCACTGTAAATATTGGGGAGGGCTTGGAAGAGTTAGAGGGTGATTTTAGAATGTAGCATTCTCCTTTTTAGCTTCTGCCATTGAATCAGATATGAAACTAAGCTCAGAAACCAACAAATCCACAAACCCCATTTTATAGATAAAATGACTGAGGTTCACAGAGGAGAAATATTTTCCCCAAAGTCAGACAGTAGAAAGAAGAATCAAGATTAGAAGTAAAAACAGAAAAAGAAAATGATAAATGTTGGAGAAGAATGGGAAAATTGGAACACCAATGCATTGTTGATGGAGTTGTGAACTGACCCAATCATTCTGGAGAGCAATTCAGAACTATGCCCAAAGGGCAACAAAATTGTCCATATCCCTTGATCCAGTAATACCACTACTAGTTCTGTATCCCAAAGAGATCATAAAAAAAAAAAAAAGGAAATGGACCCAGAATTATTTATAGCAGTTCTTTTTGTGGTGGCAAAAAAATTGGAAAGCGAGAGGGTATCCATCAGTTGCTGGATGGCTGAACAAGTTGTGGTACATGATTGTAATGGAATACTATTGTGCTATAAGAAATGATGAGCAGGTGGATTTCAGAAAAAAACCTGGAAAGACTTACACAAACTGATGCTGAGTGAAGTGAGCCAAACCAGGAGAATATTGTACATAACAATAGCCACGTTGTGCCATGATTAACTATGATAGACTTAGTTCTTTTCAGCAATACAGTAATCTAAGACAATTCTAAAAGAGTTGTGATGGAAAATTATATATGCATCCAGAAAAAAAAACCTATGGCGTCTAAATGCATATCAGAGTATATTCTTTTTGCTTTTTTTTTTTTTGCTTTTTCTTTCTCATGGTTTTTCACTTTTGTTCAGACTCTACTTTCTCAGCATGACTAATATAGAAATGTTTAACATAATTGTATATGTATAAACCTATATCAGATGCCTTGTCATCTTGGGGAGGGGGATGGGAAGGGAGGGAAGGAGAAAAATTCGGAACTCAAAATTTTATAAAAATGAATGTTGAAAACTAGCTTTCCACGTAATTGGAAAAAAAAATACTAAGAGGAAAAAAAGATTAGAGGTCAAGATTCTGGAAAGATAACATAATACACTTGAAAGAGTCGTTGATGAAGAGCCTTAGGACCTACATTCAAATCCTGATTTTGTTGATTATTATCTTTATGGCCTTGAACAACTGAATTCCCCTAAATGATGAGCTTTACTTTCCTCATCTGTAAAAATAGTGGGTTGGATTATATGATTTCTAATTAAATGATTTAGGGATCTAAAGTCTCTGCCAGTTCTGAATCTATACCCTCTTTCCTATATACTGGTTCTCTGAACAAACTATACAATTTTCTTTTCTTTTTTTCTTTTTTTTTTTTTTTTAAAGCAATTGGGGTTGAGTAACTTGCTCAAGGTTACACGGCTAGTCATTATTTATGTGTGGGTGCTCATTTTCTGAGGCCGGATCTGATCTCGGGTCATCCCAACTCCGAGGCCAGCGCTCTTACTCACTGCGCCATCTAGCCGCCCCTTTAGGGCAACTGGGGTTAAGTAGCTTGCCCAAAGTTACACGGCTAGGTTTTTGTTTGTGTGGATTAAGTGTCAGAGGCTGGCTCCGAACTCAGGTCCTTCTGACTCCAGGGCTGGCGCTCTATTCACTGCGCCACCTAGCTGCCCCACAAACTATACAATTTTCATTGCGATTTCTGTTGTCATATAGACACAGTGTTTCATTGTCCCTCTAGCACTACTTGACAGTATAATGGGCGTGCTATCAGGCCATTGTTGCTGTTGCTTGGCCTTTTACAGTCATGCCTGCCTCTTTGGGACTCCATTTGGAGTCTTCTTAGTAAAGATGCTGGAGTGGTTTGGCATTCCTTCTCCAGCTCATTTTACAGATAAGGAAACTGAGACAAATAGGATTAAGTGACTTGCCCAGGATCACACAACTAGCATCTGAAGTCAGATTCCTTATTAGTAGTCTCTGCAAGTCACTTGACTACTGTCTGCCTAACTTTTATCAACTAAATGGGGACAATAGTGCTCTGGAAGCCAGCATGGCAGTGTAAGCAGTAAGTCACTATCACTGTCCCTTACTGACCTTGAAAAGCCCAGGAACTCAGAAAATACCACCCCAGGAAAAAATCCTGGAACAGTGAACCAGAAGAAAGAGGAGGTGCAGTCATTTTTTAGCTTAGGAGTTAGGGAGAGTAACAGGAAAGGTCCCTCTTGCTATGGCTGAAGGGGACCAGTACAGGGACAGGAGGCATGCCAGCAAGCCACCAGAAAACTGCACCTTAGGAAACCAGTGGGAGATCCTGAGCCCAAGTGGGGCAAGGTAGAGGGGGCAAGCATCAGCACCACCCTGCCCCCCCCTACCATATGTGTCTTGGTACAGCCAGGGGAACTGGCAGACATTAGCATGGAGAACCACCACTTGTGTGGTAGACGGGAGTCCCACAGTGACTGAGCCTACCCAAACTCTTCTGCAGCCCGTGGTGAGGAGGTGACCTCCAGTTGCCAGATCACCCCTACCCTGACACCTCATCCAGCTAGTTCCAGTGTAACCCTTGGGAAACACAGTAAAATCCCACCTGGCCTCTGCACATACCAGCCACCACAGCCAACTCCAACTCAGCCCCAGGTAAGCTACAGCCTCTACAACCTCCAGCTACCAGCACCTGAGGCCTTAGCACACAAAGCCAATAACCAGGCTCCTAGCCCCCAGAACAAGAATTCTGGGATAGTGCCCCCTATGCCCCAGAAAGAGAGATCAGCTTTAAAAGCCAGGGAAAAGGCAAACACCATGAGCAAAAAGCAACATGGACAAACAAAGATCATAGATTCTTAATATGGGGACAGAGAAGATCAAAACAGAAATTCAAAAGAGGACAGCATTGTCACTATATACACATCTGAAACCTCAAAAAGGAATATGAACTGGTCTCAAACCAAGAAAGTCTTCTTAGAAGAGCTCAAGGATTTTAAAAGTCAAGTAAGTGAGGTAGAAGAAAAATTGAACAATTCCTTTAAAAATACAATTGACAAAAGAGGGCAGGGGGAGGTACACTGAAGAAAACAACTCCTTAAAAATAGAATTGGGATGTGCATACTTCCTCTTTTTCTATCTGGAATCATGGCAGGCATAGAAGAAAAGAAGTTACCATCCATTCCAGAATCCCTTCTGAAAAGGGATCACAACACTGAAGACCAAACACTTGAAGAAGAATATGACTATAAAAAAGCTCCATAAAATATGGAGAAAAATTATCTATGAAGAAGCTAAAGTCTACTATAAGGCATACGGACAAATGTACAGAGAGATGTAGAGAAGTGAAATCTGACTGACTAGAAAGGCCACACAAAGCTGGCCACTACTATGTACCTGCTGACCCCAAATTAGCTTTTGTGATCAAAATCAGAGGTATCAATGTTATTAGCCCAAAGGTCCAAAAAGTATTGCAGCTTCTTCATCTTTGCCAAATCTTCAGTGGCACTTTTGTTAAGCTTAAGAAGGCTTCACTTAATGTGCTAAGGATTTGTGGAGTCATCCATTGCATGGGGTTACCCAAAGCTGAAGTCTGTGAATGATTTAATTTACAAATGTTGCTATGACAAGATCAAGAAACAGAGAATGGGGGGGGTAGATCCAAGATGGCAGAGTAGAAACAGCACTTTCATGGCTCTCCAGCCCACACCACTTCAAAATCATGTAAAAGGGGGACTCTGAACAACCTCTGGAGCTCCAGCACCCACAGAACGACACAGAGAAGCTAACCTCCCGCTGAGGACAGCCCAGCAGCCCAGCAGGGAGTGACCAGCACAGGAAATTGCTCTGGGAACCTAGCAAAGGACCACGTGAGTCAAAGGTTTTAGCCCCAGGGCAGCCGGGCCAGCAGCCGGCTGGAGGGACCCAGGACACAAAACAGCTCTGGCTTTTCCAGAATTTCCAATACAAAGTGAAAGGTTAGTGCCCTATGGACTTTGGGACCAGTATTTGGGAGTATGTTGGCTTCTTCCCCTGGGGGCTAGAAGCTGCTGAGGAGACGCAGCACAGATGCCATCTTGCAGCTTCAGTTGCAGTTTCAGCTCCTGGCCTTTGAACTGGAGGGGGGTCCAGCGATCAGTCTGGGGGGGGGGGCGGTAATCTCTCTTGCTTTAACATCCCTGGATCTGGATGATTGTGGTATGGGGTGGAGGTCTTGTTGTGTGTCAAGCTTGACAGAGTGTATGGGGGGCTTCAGGGAAGGCACCCAACTAAAACCTCTGGCAGTTGAGAAGACCCCAATGTTTGGTTGCAGAGTCCTACTGTGGCAACAAGCCCGGAAGTCAAGTGATTAAGTGGCAACATGCCTAGGCAAAGGAAACAAAATAAACAGAAAAATTCAACATTGGACTTCTATTTTGGGGGCAAAGAGGATCGAAGCATAGAACAGGGGGAGCACTGTGAGATCAGAAATCCTGCTTCAAAAGCCCCAAATGAAAATATGAGTGGCTTACAGGCCATAGAGGACCTCAAGAAGGCTTTTAAAAACCAAATAAGAGAAATGGAATAAAAATTGGGAAGAGAAATGAGAAGCATGCAGGAAAAGTATGAAATGAGAGTCAACAGCCTGACTGAAGAAAATACCACCTTAAAAATAGACTAACTCAAGTGGCAAAAGAGGATCAACAAGGCGATGAGGAGAAGAATGCCTTAAAAAGCAGAATTTGCCAGATGGAAAAAGAACCTCAAAACCTCACTGAGGGGATTCATTCCTTCAGAATGAGGCTGGAGCAAATGGAAGCTAGTGACTTTATGAGAAATCAAGGTGCTCTTAAAGAGATCCAAGAAATTGAAAGAATAGAAGGCAATGTGAAATATCTCATGGGAAAAACCACTGACCTGGAAAAGGAGAGATAATTTAAAAATTATTGGACTACCTGAAAGCCATGATAAAAGAAAGAAACTAGAAATCATCCTTCAAGAAATTCTCAAGGGGGGGCGGAGCCAAGATGGCGGAGTAGAAACAGCTCATCCAAGCCTCTCTGCCCCTACATTCCCCCCAAACGATGTAAAAGGGGACTCTGAACAACTTCTGGAGCCCCAGTACCCACAGAACGACACAGAGAAGCTAAACTCCCGCTGAGGGCAGCCCAGCAGCCCTGCAGGAAGGACCAGCGCAGCGGTCTGGGACCTGGCAGCCTGCAGCGCGCAGAGCGCAGGAGCCGAGCCGAGCCCAGGTCCGCATGAGCTGAGGTTTTAGCCCCAGGGCGGCAGGGCTAGCAGCCAGCTGGAGGAACCCCAGAACACCAGGAGCTGTGGCGACTCCAGAATTATCAACATAGACTTGCCTGGGACAAAGTAAGAGGTTAGTGTCCTATGTACTTTGGGACTGGTATTAGGGAATGCGTCGGCTCCCTCCCCTGGGGGCTAGAAGCCACTGAGGACAAACGCCATTTTGTAGTTTTCAGAGGCAGCTCCCGCTCCCAGCCTGCAAATTTGTAGGGAGATCCAGCGATCAGTCTTGGGGGTAATCGCTCTTGCTTTAACCTCCCTGGATCTGGATTGTGATCTAGGGTAGAAGTCGTGGGTGGCTTTACAGCTTGCCAGAAACGGAAGTTGCCCCCCACACATTCAGGACGAAAATTCCTCTATCTGGCCTTAAAGCCATAGTGTGGCAACAAGCCCAAAAGTCAAGCAATTAAGTGGCAACATGCCAAGGCAAAGGAAACAGAAAAATGCAACCCTAGACTCCTATTCTGGGGGCATAGAGCAGGAAAAGGACTGTGAGGTCAGAAGTCCTGCTCCAAAAGCCCCAGGGGAAAACATGAGAGGGTTGCAGGCCATAGAGGACCTTAAGAAGGACTTTAAAAATCAAATAAGAGAAGTGGAGGAAAAATTAGAAAAAGAAATGAGAAGGATGCAGGAAAAGTATGAAATGAGGGTCAACAGCCTGACTGAGGAAAACAACAGCTTAAAAAATAGACTAGCTCAAATGGCAAAGGAGGCCCAAAAGGGCAATGAGGAGAAGAATGCCTTAAAAAGTCGAATTTGCCAGATGGAAAAAGAATCTCAAAAGTTCACTGAGGAGATTCATTCCTTCAGACTTAGACTGGAGCAAATGGAAGCTAATGACTTTATGAGAAATCAAGATGCTGTTAAGCAGATCCAAACAAATGAAAGATTAGAAGGCAATGTGAAATATCTCATGGGAAAAACCACTGACCTGGAAAATAGATCCAGGAGAGACAATTTAAAAATTATTGGACTACCTGAAAGCCATGATCAAGGAAAGAACCTAGAAATCACCCTTCAAGAAATTCTCAAGGAAAACTGCCATGATGTTTTAGATCCAGAGGGCAAAATAGAGGTTGAAAGAATCCACAGATCACCTCCTGAAAAAGATCCCAAAAAGAAAACTCCCAGGAATATTATAGCCAGGTTCCAGAATCCCCAGATCAAGGAGAAAATACTACAAGCAGCCAGGAAGAAACAATTTCAATATTGTGGAAACACAATCTGAATAGCCCAGGACCTGGCAGCTTCTACACTGAGGGATCGAAGGGCATGGAATATGATATTCCAGAGGGCAAAAGAACTGGGAATGAACCCAAGGGTCACCTACCCAGCCAAACTGAGTATTTTGTTTCAGGGGAAAATATGGTCATTCACTGGAATAGAGGATTTTCAAGCATTCTTGAGGAAAAAACCAGAATTGAATAGAAAATTTGACACCCAGACACAAGAAGGAAGAAATGCCTGAGAAGGTAATCAGGGAAAAGAAATCAAAAGGAACTTATCAAAGTTGAACTATTTACATTCCTATATGGAAAAGCAATAACTGTGACTGATGATATCTTTCTCACTATGAAAATAATGGAAGAAGGGGGTGTGGTCATATGAATACATATGTGAATGTGTGAGTATATGGTTACAGTTATATATGGATAGAGGGCATAAGTTTAATTTGTTGGGAAGGGAGAATACTCAAGGGATGAAATTATGAGGTGAGAGAGGAAAGTGGCAAGAGGAGATGGGGAGAGACAGGCTAGTGTAAACTATCCCATGCAGAAGAAGCAAGGGGAAGTGGTTGCAAAAGAGGGGGAGAATAAGGAAGGCTAAAAAGGCAAAACCACATTCACATTGAATTTGGTTCAGGGAGAAAATGACATACATACTAAATGGGATATCTCAACCTGCAGCAGGATAGGGGGAAGGGGGATGAGAGGAGGGATGATGGATGGGAGGGCATCCTTGGGGTGAAGGGAGGTTGGAAGTACCCACTATAGAAGAGGGACAGGATCATGTAGGGAATGGACCAGGTGGGGTGTGGGATGAGTGGGAAGGAATTATAAGCAGCCTTGTACAATATATCTACTATGATAATGTTTTGCATAGCTAGACATGTACAACATATACTGAATTACTTATCTCCCAAGAAGGAATGGGTGACAAGGGAGGAAGGAAATGGATCTGAAATTTGAGGTCGTAACATTATATGTTTCAAATATATATAAATACTATAATTAATACTCTTTTGCTTGTAATAGGGAGATAAGATGTGCAGGCATTGGGATGCAAAGACTCACCTTCCTCTAATGGAAAAGTCGATGGGGGTATGGGAGAAGGTATGGGAGAGAGCAGATTGGAGTAAGTGATATCTTGTGGGATTACTGTTCTGGGAGGTTGGGTAGGGGAATAATGGGGGGAAAATGATTGTAACTCAAAATCTGGCGGAAATGAATGATGTTAAACAGAAGTTAATAAAGCATTTATTTAAAAAAAAAAAGAAAATAAATTCTCAAGGAAAATTGCCCTGATATTTTAGTCCCTGAGGGCAAAATACAGGTTGAAAGAATCCACAGATTACCTCCTGAAAAAGATCCCAAAAAGAAAATTACTAGGAATATTATAGCCAGGTTTCAGAATTCAAAGATCAAGGAGAAAATACTCCAAGCAGCCAGGAAGAAACAATTTAAATATTGTGGAAACACAATCAGAATAGCATAGGACCTGGCAACTTCTACACTGAGGGATAGAAGGGCATGGCATATGGTATTCTGGAGGGCAAAGGACCTGGGATTGAAACCAAGAATTATCTACCTGGCAAAACGGAGTATCTTGTTTCAGGGGAAAATATGGTCATTCAGTGGAATAGAGGACTTTCAAGAATTCTTGATGAAAAAACCAGAGTTGAATAGAAAATTTGACATTCAGACACAAGAAGGAAGAGATACTTGAGAAGGTAAACAGGGAAAAGAAATCAAAAGGAACTTATCAAAGTTGAACTAATTACATCACTACATGGAAAAATAATAACAGTGACTGATGAAACCTTTCTCAGTATGAAAATAATTGAAGAAGGGTATATGGGCATATGAATACATATGTGAATGTGTGTATATATGTTTACAGGTATACATGGATAGAGGACACAGGTCGAATTCAGTGGGAAGGGATGATACTTAAGGGGTGAAGTTAAGAGGTGAGAGAGGAATGTGGCAAGGGGAGAGATGGGGGGCTTAAACTATCTCATGTAGAAGAGGCAAGGGGAAGTAGTTGCAGGGGAGGGGAAGAACAGGAAGGCAAAAAGGAAAAACCATATTCTCATTGAGTTTGGCTCAGGGAGAGAATGACATACATACTAAATGGGATATCTCATCCTGCAGAAGAGTAGGAAGGAGGGGGGTGAGAGGGGGAAGGATGGAGGGGAGAGCATTCTGGAGGGAGGGGAGGTTGGAGGCACTCACTTTTGAAGAAGGACAGGTTCAAAGTAAGGAATGGACCAGGTGGGGAGTGGGATGGGTGGGAGGGAAATGTAGTCAGTCGTTTACAATATATCTACTTTGGTAATGTTTTGCATAGCTATACATGTACAACATATATTGAATTGCTTATCTTCCCAGTGGGAGTGGGTGACAAGGGACAAAGGGAATGGATCTGGGATTCGAAGTTTTAAAATTAAATGTTTCAAATACATATAAATACTATTATTAATACTACTTTGCATGTAACTGGGACATAAGATGTGCAGCCATTGGGGCACAGAGATTCACCTTGCCCTAATGGAAAAGTCGAAGGAGGTATGGGAGAAGATATGGGAGAGAGCAGATTGGATGAGGGGATATCCTGTGGGAATGTTATTCTGGGGTGGTGGGTAGGGGAAAATTGGGAAATAATTGTAACTCAAATCTGGCAGAAATGAATGGTGTAACATGTAAACCAGAAGTTAATAAAGCATTTAGAAAAAAAAATCCAGAGCAGAAGGGCACAAATATTAAATGCATCTTTTTCAGATCATTATGCAATAAATTATATGTAGTAAAGGGCCATGGAAAGGCAGACTGAAAATTAATTGGGAACTTAATAATCTAATCCTAAGTTAGAGAATCCTAGAGAATCAAGTAAAAAACTACTTGAAATAATAAACAACTTTAGCAAAGTTGCGGTATGTAAAATAAACCCACATAAATTCTTGGCATTTCTATATATTACTAACAAAGCCCAACAGCAAGAGGTAGAATTAGAAATTCCCTTTAAAGTTACTGTGGATATTATAAAATATTTGCCAGTCTACCTGCCAAGACAATCCCAGGAACTATAAGAACACAAATAAAAACACTTTTCATAAAATAAAGTCAGATCTAAATAATCGGAAAAACATCAGTTGCTCATGGGTAAGCCACGCTAATATAATAATTCTATCCAAATTAATTTAATTATTTACTACCATACCATTCAATCTACCAAAAATATTTTATAGAACTAGAAAAATAATAACAAAATTCATCTGGAAGGAAAAAAAAAGGTACATAGTATCAAGGGAATTGATGAAAAGAAATGCTGGGGAAGGCGATTTAGCCATAACAGACCTTAAATTGTATCATAAAGGAGCAGTCATCAAAACCATTTGGGACTGGCTAAGGATAGATTGGCGAATCAGTGGAATAGGTTAGGAACACAAGACAGAGTAGTCAATTACTATAGCAATCTACTATTTGATAAACCAAAGACCCAAGCTTCTGGGATAAGAACTCAGTATTTGACAAAACCTGCTGGGAAAAGTGGTAAATAATATGTCAGAAACTGGGCATAAACCAATGCCTAACACAATATACCAAATTAAAGTCAAAATGGGTACATGATTTAAATATAAAGCTGGCAGTATAAGCAAATTTGGAGAGTAAAGAAGAGTTTACCTGTCAGATTTACGAAGAATGTATGACCAAACAAGATATAGAGAACATTATGTAATGCAAAATTGATAACTTTGATTACATTAAATTACAAAGTTTTGGCACAAAGCCAATAAAACCAAGATTAGGACAGAAGCAGAAAATTGGGAAAGAATTTTTATAACCAGTATCTCTGACAAAGTCCCCATTTCTAAAACATATAGAGAATTTAGTCAAATTTATAAGAATACAAGTCATTCTCCAATTGATAATAGTCAAATGATATCAATAGGCAGCTTTCAGAAGAAGAAATTAAAGCTACCTATTATTACATGAAAAATGCTCTCAATCACTATTGATTTAGAGGTATGCAAATTCAAACAACTCTTAGATACCACATCACACGTATCAGATTGGTTAAGATGATAAAATAGGAAAATGATAAATGCTGGGGATGTGGGAAAATTGGAACACTAATGTGTTGTTGGTGGAGTTGTGAACTCATCCAACCATTCTAGAGAGCAATTTGGAACTATGCCCAAAGGGGCAACCAAACTGTGCATTCCCTTTGTTCCAGTAATACAGTAGTAATACAATGGGATGCTAGGTCTATAAGAAATGTTGATCAGGCATACTTGAGCAAAACCTGGAAAGACTTATACGAACTGCTGCTGAGTGAAGTTAACAGAATCAGGACAATGTTGTACACAGTAACATTCAAATTGTGTGATGACTAACTCTGATAGACTTAACTCTTCTTAGCAATGCAAAGACCTAAGACAAGTCCAAAAGACTCACAATGGAAAATGCCATCCACATCCTGAGAAAGAACTACAGAGTCTGAATGCAGATAAAAGCATACTATTTGCTCTTATTTTTGTTCCACTTTTTTTCTTTCAGGTGTTTCCTCCCATTCCTTCTAATTCTTCTGTACAAGATAACTACTATGAAAATATGTTTAATAAGAATGTACGTGTAGAGCCTATATCAGTTTGCACACTGTTTTGGGGAAAGGAAAGAGGAGGGAATTGGAGAAAATTTAAAACTCAAAAGCTTATGGAAGTGAATATATTAATTATTTTTTAAAATGGGGAAAATAAAACAACTACCTCTCAGTGTTGTTGAGATTAAATGAAATAATATTTGTAAAAGACTTAGTATAGTGTTTGGTACATAGTAAGCATTTAACAAATGTTTATTTCCCTCCCACACCCTGCTCCTCCATTCTTTATCTTTAATACACTAATTTTGTGTACAAGTTTAGATCATAACCTGCTAATTCAGCATCACAGAATCATACACTCAGAGACAGAATAGACCTTAGGCATTAACTATAACTAGTCCATTTCCCTTATTTTACAGAGCAGGAAACTGAGACGCAGTGCCATTAAGTAGATCAGACAAGTATTAAAAAACAGAGCTCGGCTTTGAACCCAGGTCCTTGACTTAAAAGAAGGTATTCTTTCCACCATACTATACTCTCTCTGTTTGTATCCATGCCTTGCCTACAACATTGTCTTGCAGACACTCATAAAGTACTAGTAGATGAACCCAGTGGGGTGGCTGCCAAATGGTCTTTGGGCCTCAGGCATGATCTGGACAATGAGTGGAGCCCCCCACTAGCTAATTAGAGTCATGGAGATCCTGTTCACATTATCGCAGCTAAGTCGTGAACTTAAAAACTTATAACACATGACCCACACATGCCAAAAGGAGCTCCTCTCAGACTCATCTGAGCAGAACTGTCAAATGTTTAAGGCAATCTTTTCATAGATGGCTTGGTGGAAATTCATTGCCCAGTGCCTATTTCCCCATAAAAGCCCGTATGATTCCCCTGAAATTTTAGCTCCACAGTGATTCAGACAATGTTAAGCTACTGTTTTTAACCTGATGATAGGTTAAGGTTATTTTACCTGTCATAAGTGAATGGTAAGGAAAATGCTGCACTTTCTTAGGTAGGTGTTGATATAATGAAAAGAGCTCTGGATTTGGCATCAGACAACAATATTCATCACCACAATGCTGTCATTTTCCTTTATAACCTTAGTTTCCTTTTCTATATAAAGTAGAGTATAGCCTGTGTTACCCACCATCTAACAACAGCTAGTATTTTATAAAAATTTAATGTTTGACAAGCACTTTACAAATATTGCATCATATTATACTCACAACAACCCTGGGAAGAAGATATTATCTCCATTTTACAGGTGGGTAAAGGGAGGCAAGCTGAGGCTGTGACTTACCTAGGGTCACAAAACTTGTGAGTATTTGAGGCAGGATTTGAACCAAGGTCTTCCTGTCTCCATGTCTAGCACTCTATCCATTGTGCCACCTATCAGCCTCTAAGTTCATATTAAGAGTTTTTTAGACCACAGAGAATTATAGATATGTTATTATTTAGCTTCACTGATTCCTTTTTCCACTGAGCCCTAATATATTCTTTCGTCTGAACATCAGAAATGAATTGAACCACAATGAACCAGTTGTTAATGCCTTTAGCTGTTTATCCTCTTGAAAATAGTATATTCATTTTGTATGTATTTTAACTGTCTCACTTCTTTATATTTAACCACAGCATCTATTACAGGGCTTAACATATTACTTACTAATTCATTGAAGAGATGTTGATTGATTGACCAATTCCTTTTCTATCCACACCAATCTCCACATTTAATTTAGGCACAGAGAATGGCTCTATATGCAGCCAAAAGATTCAGGTAAAATAATTCAACTAATCATTTGCATGTTTTCTTTACATACTGTCAAACATCTGTATTTTAAAATTTTCATTTTTTTAACATTTTCAGTGGATTGAATTGCTCATGTTTCACCCAGATGCTTTAGTGTTACATAGAGCTAGCTGTCCATTTCAACCCTTTTAAATGTATTCTTCCTACATCTAAGGAAAGGGGGAAAAAAGATTGAGCCAGAAAATAGGAAACAAATTATATTTGCTTTCACTCTCAGATAAAAAAAAACCAGGACAGTGTGAGAGACCATAAAGGTACAATATGTACATTATTAAAGAAAAGCATGTTTCTTTTTAAAAATAATGTTCTTTCTTGAGAGTGTGCAGTTTAGAGCTTTGATGAAGGTTGCAGTTCTTACAAATTATTTGGCCAGCTTCAGTCTGATTCCCCAAACACATTCCTTTTACTCTCTCCACAGAACTCCCTGCTCTGTTATTCATCAATGGCAGCTTCCCTGATCAGCAGTGCATTCTTCTCAGGTTCACAGCTGAAGGGTGTACTCTCTGGGAAAAGGAGGAGGGAGCCAAACAAGCACATTTGCAGCTTTTACACATATATTATGCATACCAATTTCAATGGAGCTAGAGGAAAGACATGAACTGCCTACTAAAATGAAAACTTACTGTAGACTGGAGCCAATGTTTCATCCAGTTAACTTAATTCCAGTACTAAAAATGCATTTGTTTATGCACTTATCAAGAAGGGCATAATTCTTAGAAGGTTTGTTACTTTGCAGGGGAAAAAAAAACAGGCTACAAATCATCATATTAGCAAAGGCAAAATACTAAACTTATGATATAGGGGGTAAGCATGTCTAGTGTTAGGACCACTCACAGGAGGAATGAACACTGGAAATATTCCACAGACACATTTCTGATACACATAGTTAATACTGCTGTCTGTCTCTAAATCCCGTTTGGAATCCTTTAAATATCATTCATTTGTAGAAATTTAATTTCCTAAAAAGCTATAACAAAAGATTTGGAGAATTTCAAAATTTCATAATCCTAAGATTCCTTTTTTTTGGGGTGGTGGTGGTGTCATTTATATAACGAAGAGGTTAGAACCAATTCTAGGTCATGGACCAGATGGATCATAAATTATCCATCCATCCCCCCAATCTTAAATCAAATTTTCCTTTGAGATTATCTTTATTGGAAATGTCACTATATGGTGGTTTCAGAATAATGACTTTCCTATATAATGTTATTATAAATATCAAGGAAATATTAAAGTTTATAATGTCCCACCATCACAAAGCAATCTTTACTAGAGAAAACTGAATAAAATGAGTGTCTGTATAATTTTTCAAGAGTATCTTGACATGAATGTGTATTAATATTTAATTTTAAAAGTGACAGTTAAATTTTAATAGTTATATTTAATCAATGTGTATAGAAAATAGAAATAACATATCACATAGGAACACTTCAGTTGAAAAATATTTGGATTAGAATATAATACTGAATATTCAAAATAATTATTTTGAGATGTAAATAACTCTGTGATTGATACAATAACAAAAGTATTACTTTAGGAGTGGCTTCATGGCAAGGCAGATAATATCATTGGCTTTGAGAGAGGAAGATCTGAGTTTGGATTGTGTGATGCAAAGTCAACAGACATATTTTTTTTTGTTGTTTTTATTAATTTGTTTACTTTTAGCTTACAAGATTCATTTCCACAATTCCTTCAGTTTCAAATTTTCTCTCCCTCCCCGCCTTCCCCCCATGGTGGCATACAATCAAGTATAGTATCTGCAAATACTTTCACATTAGACATTAGTCAGGTTATAAAGAAAGATTGTGTCAGATGGAATGAACAATGGGAAAGAGGAAACAAAACCAAACAAGAAAAAGAAGAAGAGTAGGTAGTTTGCTTAAATCTGAGTTCAAACTCAGTTCTTTCTCTGGATGTAGACATCTCTCTCCAAAATGAGTCTTTTGGGGTTGACTTATAACCCTGGATTGCTGAGAAGAGTCCAGTCAATCAAAGTTGGTTGTCACGCATAAATTGTGTCTGTAATTGTGTACAAATTTCTCCTGGCTCTACTCTTCCCACTCAGCATCAGTACATATAAGCCTCTCCAGGTAAATATGAAGTCCATCTGCTCCTCTTTTCTTATAGCATAATGGTATTCCATTACACATATATACCACAACTTATTCAGCCATTCCCCAATTTATGGGCATCCCCTTAATTTCCAATTATTTGCCACCACAAAAAGAGTTGCTATAAATATTTTTGTACATATGGGTCTTCTTCCCACTTCTATGATCTCTTTGGGATATAACCCTGGAAGTGGTATTGCTGGGTCAAAGAGTATGAAATTACTTATAGGGCTTTGGGCATAATTCCAGATTGTTCTCCAGAGTGGCTGGATCACTTCACAACTCAACAAGCAATGCATTAGTGTTCTAATTTGTCAGCATCCTCTCCAGCATTTGTCATTTTCTTGTTTTGTCATTTTAGCCGATCTGATTGGTGAGATGTGGTACCTCAGAGTTGTTTTGATTTGCAATTCTCTAATCAATAGTGATTTAGAGCGTTTTTTCACATGCTTATAAGTATCTTTAATTTCTTCCTCTGAAAACTGCCTGTTCAAATTCTTTGACCATTTATCAATTGGGGAATGACTTGTATTCTTATAGATTTGATTCAGTTCTCTATATATTTTAGAAATGCATCCTTTATCAGTTACATAGGTTATAAAAATTCTTTCCAAATTTTCTACTTCCCTCCTATTCCTGGTTACATTGGCTTTGTTTATTCAGAAGCTTTTCAATTTAATGTAATCAAAATTATCCATTTTGCATTTTATAATGCTCTCTATTTGTTTGGTCATAAAGTCTTTCCCAGATTGCTTACAGTATCAGCCTTTATACCTAGATAATGCACCCATTTAGACTTGATTAGGGTATATGGTGTTAGTTGATAGTCTATGCCCAGTTTCTGCCATACTATATTCCAGTTTTCCCAGCAGATTTTTTCAAAAAGTGAATTCTTATCCCAAAAGCTGGGGTCTTTGGATTTATCAAACAGTAGATTACTGTAGTCATTGACTGCTTAGTCTCATGTACCCAATTATTCCATTGATCCACTACACTATTCCTCAGACAGTACCAAGTAGTTTTGAGGACTGCTGCTTTACACTACAGATTAAAATCTGGTATAGCTATTCCACCATCCCTAGCATTACTTTTCATTAATTCCCTTGATATTCTGGACATTTTGTTCTTCCAAATGAATTTTGTTACTATTTTTTCTAGCTCTATAAGGTAGTTTTTTGGTAAATTGATTGGCATGGCACTAAATATATAATTTAATTTAGGTAAAATTGTCATTATTATAATATTAGCTTGACCCAACCATGAGCAACTGATGTCTGTCCAATTAGTTAGATGTGACTTTATTTGTGTGAAAAGTGTTTTGTAGTTGTGTTCATATAGGTCTTGAGTTTGTTTCTCCAGGTAGATCCCCGAATATTTTATAACTTTAAATGGGATTTCTCTTTCTATCTCTTGCTGTTGAATTTCATTAGGAATATACAGGAATGCTGAGGATTCATGTGGCTTTATTTTATATCCTGTAACTTTGCCAAATTTATGCATTGTCTCAAGTAGTTTTTTTATTTCTTTCTCTAGGATTCTTTAAGTATCTCATCATATTATCTGCAAAGATTGATAGCTTGGTCTCCTCTTTGCCTAATTTGATTGCTTTGATTTCTTTTTCTTCTCTAATTGCTACTGCTAACATTTCTAGTACAGATTGAATAAGAGGGGTGATAGTGGACAGCCTTGTTTCACCCCTGATCTTATTGGAAATGCTTCTAGCTTCTCCCCATTACATGTAATACTTGCTAATGGCTTTAAATAGATGGTACCTATTATTTTAAGGAAAACTCCATTTATTCCTAAATTTTCTAGTGTTTTAATAGGAATGGATCCTGTATTTTGTCAAAAGCCTTTTCTGCATTTATTGAGATAATCTTGTGATTTCTGCTAGTTTTATTGTTGATATGCTCAATTATACTGATGGTTTTCCAAATATTAAACCATCCTTGCATTCCTGGAGTAAATCCTACCTGATCAAAGTGTATTATTCTTGTGATAAGTTGCTGTAGTCTTTTTGCTAATATTTTATTTAAAATTGTTGCATCAATATTCATGATGGGAAATTTATCTAGAATTTTCTTTCTCTGTTTTATCTCTTCCTGATTTAGGCATCAGTAGCATATTTGTATCATAAAAAGAATTTGGTAGGACTCCTTCTTCATTAATTTTCCCAAATAGTTTGTAGAGTATTGGAATCAATTGTTCTTTAAATGTTTGATAAAATTCACTAGTAAATTCATCTGGCCCTGGAGATTTTTTTCCTAGGGAGTTCACTGATGACTTGTTTAATTTCTTCTTCTGAGATGGGGTTATTTAAGTAATTTAATTCCTCTCTGGTTATTCTGGGAAACTTATATTTTTTGTAAATATTCATCTGTTTCACTAAGATTATCAAATTTATGTGTATACAACTGGGCAAAATAATTCCTATTTCTTGTTTTAATTTCCTCTTCATTGGTAGTAGATTCACCCTTTTCATTTTTGATACTCATAATTTGGTTTTCTTCTTTCCTTTTTTTATCATATTGATTATGGGTCTATTCATTTTATTGTTTTTTTCATAAAACCAGCTCTTAGCTTTATTTATTAATTCAATACTTTTCTTAATTTCAATTTTATTAATCTCTTCTTTGTTTTTCAGTATTTCTAATTTAGTATTTAGTTGGGGATTTTCAATTTGGTCTTTTTCTAGCTTTTTCAATTGAATGCCTAATTAATTGACCTCCTTTTTCTCTAATTTATTCATGTATGCACTCAGGGATCTAAAACTACCCCTAAGAACTATCTTTGCTGCATCCCACAAATTTTGGTATATTGTCTCATTGTTGTCATTCTCTTGAATGAAGTTACTGATTATTTCTATGATTTCTTGTTTGACCCACTCATTCTTTTTTTTTTTTTATTTTATCTTTTTGGATCTGTTTATTTCATTTTGGATCAGTCCATATTAATCTAAGGATATTTTTGAACTCCTTATACTTGTCATTTATTTTTTTTTTAACAAATGTTTTATTAACTTCTGGTTTACATCATTCATTTCCACCAGATTTTGATTTACAATATTTCCCCATTTTCCCCTATCCACTACTCCAGAATAGCAGTCCCACAAGATATCTCCTCATCCAATCTGCTCTCTCCCATATATTCTCCCATATCCCCTTCGAATTTACCGTTAGGGCAAGGTGAATCTCTGTGCCCCAATGCCTGCACATCTTATCTCCCAATTACATGCAAAATAATATTAATAATAGTATATATATTTGAAACATTTAGTTTTAAAACTTCGAATTCCAAATCCATTCCCTTCCTCCTTTGTAACCCACTCTCACTGGGATGATAAGCAATTCAGTATGTGTTGTACATGTATACCTATGCAAAACATTAGCATAGTAGATATATTGTAAAAGACTGTTTATATTACCCTCCCACCCATCCCACCCCCCACCTGATCCATTCCCTACTTTGATCCTGTCCCTCTTTGAAAGTGGATACCTACAACCTCCCCTCCCTCCAGAATGCCCTCCCCTCCATCATCCCCCCTCTCATCCCCCTCCCTATACTCTCCTGCAGGGTGAGATATCTCATTTAGTATGTATGTCATTCTCTCCCTGAGCCAAATTCAGTGAGAATATGGTTTTGTCTTTTTGCCTTCCTGTTCTTCCCCTCCCCTGCACCTGCTTCCTCTTGCCTCTTCTACATGAGATAGTTAACCCCCCCATCTCTCCATCTCCTCTTGCCATATTCCTCTCTCACCTCTTAACTTCACCCCTTAAGTATCATCCCTTTCCACCAAATTCAACCTGTGCCCTGTATCCATGTATTCCTGTAAACATATATACACACATTCACATATGTATTCATATGCCCATATACCCTTCTTCAATTATTTTCATACTGAGAAAGGTTTCATCAGTCGCCATTATTATTTTTCCATGTAGGAATGTAATTAGTTCAACTTTGATAAGTTCCTTTTGATTTCTTTTCCCTGATTACCTTTTCAAGCATCTCTTGCTTCTTGTGCCTGAATGTCAAATTTTCTATTCAACTTTGGTTTTTTCCTCAAGAATGCTTGGAAGTCCTCTATTCCACTGAATGAATACACTTTCCCCTGAAATAAAATACTCAGTTTTGCTGGGTAGGTGATTCTTGGTTTTAATCCCAGCTCTTTTGACCTGTGGAATATCATATTCCATGCCTTTCTATCCCTCAGTGCAGAAGCTGCCAAGTCCTGTGCTATTCTGATTGTGTTTCCACAATATTGAAATTGTTTCTTCCTGGCTGCTTGTAGTATCTTCTTGATCTGGGAATTCTGGGACCTGGCTATAATATTCCTAGGAGTTTTCTTTTGGGGATCTTTTTCAGGAGGTGATCTGTGGATTCTTTCAACCTCTATTTTGCCCTCTGGGTCTGAAACATCTGGGCAATTTTCCTGGAGAATTTCTTGAAGGATGCTTTCTAAGTTCTTTATTTGATCATGGCTTTCAGGTAGTCCAATAATTTATAAATTATCTCTCCTAGATCTATTTTCCAGGTCAGTGGTTTTTACTATGAGATATTTCACATCGCCTTTTATTCTTTCCTTTGTTTGGATCTGCTTAACAGCATCTTGATTTCTCATAAAGTCACTAGTTTCCATTTGCTCCACTCTAACTCTGAAGGTATGAATCTCCTCAGTGAGCTTTTGAGATTCTTTTTCCATCTGGCAAATTTGGCTTTTTAAGGCATTCTTCTCCTCATTGCCCTTTTGAGCCTCCTTTGCCATTTGAGTTAGTCTATTTTTTAAGATGTTATTTTCCTCAGTCAGGCTGTTGGCTCTCATTTCATACTTTTCCTGCATCCTTCTCATTTCTCTTCCCAATTTTTCCTCCACTTCTCTTATTTGGTTTTTAAAATCCTTCTTAAAGTCCCCTATGGCCTGTTATCTGCTCATATTTTCATTTGGGGCTTTTGGTGCAGAATTTCTGACCTTACAGCACTCCTCCTGTTCTATGCTTCGATCCTCTTTGCTCCCAAAATAGGAGTCTAATGTTGAATTTTACTGTCTATTTTTTTTCCTTTGCCTAGGCATGTTGCCAGTTAATTACTTGACTTTTGGGCTTTTTGCCACAGTAGGACTCTGCCACCAGACAGGGGAGCTTCCATCCCAAACGTTGGGGTCTTCTCAACTTCTGGAGATATTAGTTGGGTGGCCTCTGTGAAGCCTCCACATGCTCTGACAAGCTGGACACACACCCCAAGACCTCCACCCCATACTGCAATCCAGATCCAGGGAGGTTAAAGCAAGATTAATTACTCCCCAGACTGATAGACAGATCCCCCTACATTTCGCAGGCCAGGAGTTGAAGCTGTAACTGAAGCTGCAAAATGGTGTCTGTGTCATAGCTCTTCAGCTGCTTCTCGCCCCCAGGGTAGAAGCTGAAGCATTCCCAAATACTGGTCCCAAAGTCCATAGGACACTAACCTCTCACTTTGTCCTAGGCATCTATGTGTTAATTCTGGAAACACCACAGCTGCTGGTGTTCTTATGTCCCTCCAGCCACCTGCTGGCCTGGCTGTCCTGGGACTAAAACCTCTGGGTCATGTGGTCCTGGGCTTGGCTCCCAGAGCCCTGTGCTGTTGGATCCCAGAGTGCTACTCTGGCCGCTCCCTGCCGAGCTGCCAAGCTGTCGTCAGCAGGCTCTTAGCTTCTCTGTGTCGTCCTGTGGGTGCTGAAGCTCCAGAAATTGTTCAGAGTCCCCTTTTACATGATTTTGAATTGGTGTGGGCTAGAGCTCCGTGGAAGTGCTGTTTCTACTCTGCCATCTTGGCTCCACCCCTCCATGTAGAATATTTCTATTCTTAATGAAGTATGTTATTTCTTCCTTGTACCAAGAGTGACAGGAACACATCTCAAGCAAAGCTCCTCTCCCTCTCCTCTTTACCTCTATTATGATATATTTTGCATATCTTCTCCATAGGGTCCTATGCTTAACTGGTTTTGTTATTCCTTCCTTGCACCAGAGCCAATGAGGGAAAAGTTCATATAATATTTATCTCCCTCCCCTCTTTCCCTCTGCTATATTGTTTTCATGCCTCTTTGTGTGGCATAATTTACCCTTTTCTGCTTCATTCTTTCTTCTTCTTTCATTGCAGTTCCTTTTTAGCCCTTAATAAGGTTTCTGTAATCATCATTTTGTGTAATTTATACTCATACCCTCTATTTGTCTATAAACAGTTTGGTCTTATTAAATAATAGGTTGTGTGTGTTGGTGTGTGTGTTTTCCTTGTTTACCTTTCTATGTCTCTCTTGCATCTCATAATTGGAAGTTGAATTTTTAATTGAGCTCTGGCTTTTTCATCAGGAAGGTCTGGAAATCTGTTATATCATTGAATAACCATCTCTTTGTCTGGAAGAATATGTTCAGTCTTGCTGGGTAGGTGATCCTTGGTTGTTACCTGAGATCTTTTACCTTGTGATGAATTGTATTCCACTTCCTCCGATCTTTCAGTGTAGAGGCTGCCAAATCCTGTGTGATCCTCAGTGTGTTTCCTCAATATCTGAATTGTTTCTCTCTGGCTGCTTAAAGTATTTTCTCTTTTACCTGGTAGTTCTGGAGTTTGGCCACAACTTTTTGAGGACTTTTCAGTTTGGGATCTCTTTCAGGAAGAGTCTAGTTGATTCTCTCAATTTCTATTTTACCCTGAGTTTCTAGTATTTCAGGGCAGTTTTCCTTGATTAACTCTTAGAGGATGTTGTCCAGGCTCATTTTTTTCATCATGATTTTCTGGTAGGCCTATGATTCTCAGATTATCTGTCCTGGATCTGTTTTCCAGGTCAGTTATTTTTCCATTGAGATATTTTACCTCTTTTTCTAATTTTTCATTTTTGTTGTTTTTGTTTGACTAATTCTTGGATCCTCATAGTGTTATTTGCTTCAATTTGGTTGATTCTAGTTTTTAGCAAATTATTTTCCTCGGTTAGTTTTTAGAGCTCCTTTTCCATCTCACACATTTTTCTTTTTAAGGACCTCTTTTCTTCATTATAAAGTTTTTTCTAATTTTGTAATTTTGATTTTAAAAGAATTATTCATTTGGTCTTCTCTCATTTGGTTTTCAAAGTTCCTTTTGAGCTCATCTAGGAAAACTTTCTGTGCTTGGGACAGCTTCCAGGTTGATGCTTCAGCTGTGGGTGTGGAGTCAACATTGCCTCCCTCTGGATTTGGTTCTGAGAATATTGGACTCCAGAGTCTTTATCTTTGTCATCTGCTTTCTACTGTTTTGAGGCAGGGCCTTAGCCACACCCTTCCTCTAGGGTTCCCAAGATTTTACTGTTTAGGGTTTTGCCCTAGAGCAATATTTTCTGTGTTTTCAGGATCAGAGGGCCCAGGGTTGGAGTAGTAGGGGTTCACTCTGCCATCCTGGTCCTTGGGGGTCCTGATAGGTGCTTTTTAAATTTCTGGGCTATGGTTTGGTAGTCCCAGGAGTATTTGCTGTCCTTGGCAAGGGCCCTTCATTTTATTCTTACCTTACTCTTTCCAGTTCTAGCCCTTCATTGATAGGCCTGGTAGTGGCCCTTGCGGTTGGTGGGATGATGCCCCCCTCATTGATTAGGCCTAGTCCTGGCCTGCCTCTGTGCACCATTCGGTCCTGGCTTGCCTCTCTCCCTCAACACACATTTATTTATTTATTTATTTATTTATTGGAGGGCAATTGGGGTTAAGTAATTTGCCCAAGGTCACACGGCTAGGTTTTTTTGTTCGTATGTGTTATATGTCTGAGGCCGGATCCAAACTCAGGTCCTTCTGACTCCAGGGCCGGCGCTCTACTCACTGCTCCACTTAGCCACCCCTCAAGACACATCTACTGGGGGCGGAGCCAAGATGGCGGAGTAGAAACAGCTCGTCCAAGCCTCTCTGCCCCCAGATTCTCCACAAACTATGTAAAAAAGGACTCTGAAAATCTTCTGGATCCCCAGCACCCACAGAACGACACAGAGAAGCTAACCTCCCGCTAAGGACAGCCCAGCACCCTGCAGGAAGGACCAGCGCAGTGGTCTGGGAGCCGGCAGCGCGCAGAGCGCAGGAACTGAGCCGAGCCCAGGTCCATGTGAGCCGAGGTTTTAGCCCCAGGGCGGCAGGGCCAGCAGCCGGCTGGAGGAACCCCAGAACATCAGGAACTGTGGAGACGCCAGAATTATCAACATAGACTTGCCTAGGACAAAGCAAGAGGTTAGTGTCCTATGGACTTTGGGACCTGTATTTGGGGAATGCGTCAGCTCCCTCCCCTGGGGGCTAGAAGCCGCTGAGAAGACACGCCATTTTGTAGTTTTCATAGGCATTTCCGGCTCCCAGCCTACAAATCGTGGGGAGATCCAGCCATCAGTCTTGGGGGGTAATCGCTCTTGCTTTAACCTCCCTGGATCTGGATTGTGATCTAGGGTGGAAGTCGTGGGTGGGTTTACAGCTTGCCAGAAACAGAAGTTGCCCCCCACACGTTCGGGACGAAAATTTCCTCTATCTGGCCTTAAAGCCATAGTGTGGCAACAAGCCCAAAAGTCAAGCAATTAAGTGGCAACATGCCAAGGCAAAGGAAACAGAAAAATGCAACCCTAGACTCCTATTTTGGGGGCATAGAGCGGAAAAGGACTGTGAGGTCAGAAGTCCTGCTCCAAAAGCCCCAGGGGAAAACATGAGTGGGTTGCAGGCCATAGAGGACCTTAAGAAGGACTTTAAAAATCAAATAAGAGAAGTGGAGGAAAAATTAGAAAGAGAAATGAGAAGGATGCAGGAAAAGTATGAAATGAGGGCCAACAGCCTGACTGAGGAAAACAACACCTTAAAAAATAGACTAACTCAAATGGCAAAGGAGGCCCAAAAGGGCAATGAGGAGAAGAATGCCTTAAAAAGTCGAATTTGCCAGATGGAAAAGAATCTCAAAAGTTCACTGAGGAGATTCATTCCTTCAGAGTTAGACTGGAGCAAATGGAAGCCAGTGACTTTATGAGAAATCAAGATGCTGTTAAGCAGATCCAAACAAATGAAAGAGTAGAAGGCAATGTGAAATATCTCATGGGAAAAACCACTGACCTGGAAAATAGATCCAGGAGAGACAATTTAAAATTATTGGACTACCTGAAAGCCATGATCAAAGAAAGAACCTAGAAATCACCCTTCAAGAAATTCTCAAGAAAAACTGCCCTGATGTTTTAGATCCAGAGGGCAAAATAGAGGTTGAAAGAATCCACCGATCACCTCCTGAAAAAAGATCCCAAAAAGAAAACTCCCAGGAATATTATAGCCAGGTTCCAGAATCCCCAGATCAAGGAGAAAATACTCCAAGCAGCCAGGAAGAAACAATTTCAATATTGTGGAAACACAATCAGAATAGCCCAGGACCTGGCAGCTTTTACACTGAGGGATCGAAGGGCATGGAATATGATATTCCAGAGGGCAAAAGAACTGGGAATGAACCCAAGGGTCACCTACCCAGCAAAACTGAGTATTTTGTTTCGGGGAAAATATGGTCATTCAGTGGAATAGAGGACTTTCAAGCATTCTTGAGGAAAAAACCAGAGTTGAATAGAAAATTTGACATCCAGACGCAAGAAGTAAGAGATGCCTGAGAAGGTAATCAGGGAAAAGAAATCAAAAAGAACTTATCAAAGTTGAACTATTTACGTTCCTATATGGAAAAGCAATATCTGTGACTGATGATATCTTTCTCACTATGAAAATAATGGAAGAAGGGGGTGTGGTCATATGAATACATATGTGAATGTGTGTGTATATGGTTACATGTTATATATGGATAGAGGGCATAGGTTGAATTTGTTGGGAAGGGAGAATACTCAAGGGATGAAATTATGAGGTGAGAGAGGAAAGTGGCAAGAGGAGATGGGGAGAGACAGGGTAGGGTAAGCTATCCCATGTAGAAGAAGCAAGGGGAAGTGGTTGCAAAGGAGGGGGAGAATAAGGAAGGCTAAAAGGCAAAACCACATTCACATTGAATTTGGTTCAGGGAGAAAATGACATACATACTAAATGGGATATCTCAACCTGCAGCAGGATAGGGGGAAGGGGGATGAGAGGAGGGATGATGGATGGGAGGGCATCCTTGGGGTGAGGGAAGGTTGGAAGTACCCACTATAAAAGAGGGACAGGATCATGTAGGGAATGGACCAGGTGGGGGGTGGGATGAGTGGGAAGGAATTATAAGCAGCCTTGTACAATATATCTACTATGATAATATTTTGCATAGCTAGACATGTACAACATATACTGAATTACTTATCTCCCAAGAGGGAATGGGTGACAAGGGAGGAAGGAAATGGATCTGAAATTCGAGGTTGTAACATTAAATGTTCCAAATATATATAAATACTATTATTAATACTCTTTTGCTTGTAATAGGGAGATAAGATGTGCAGACATTGGGACACAAAGATTCACCTTCCTCTAATGGAAAATTCGATGGGGGTATGGGAGAGAGCAGATTGGAGGAAGCAATATCTTGTGGGACTACTATTTTGGGAGGTTGGGTAGGGGAATAATGGGGGGAAAATGATTGTAACTCAAAATCTGGCGGAAATGAATGATGTAAAACAGAAGTTAATAAAGTATTTGTTTAAAAAAAAAGACACATCTACTAAGCACCCACAAAGAAAGGCAAAAAATAAAAATAAGCAATTAGTCTCTGCTCTCAAGAATCTTAGAGACAACATGCAGACAATTGTTTACAAACAGGCTATAGACAGGATGGTCTGGAGATAGTCATTTAGGCACTGAGATTAAGGAGAACTGGACAAGTGTTCCTGTGGATGATTGTAATTTAGCAGAGATTTGGTGAAACCCAAGAAGCTCACAGATAGAGATGAGGAGAAAGAGACCAGTAGGCATGGAAAACAGCTAGTGAAAATGCCTGGAATTGAGAGGAGTGTATCATTGTCTCAGGAGGCAAAAAATACATGGAAAGGAGTAAGGTATAAGTAGACTCAAAAGCTTGGAAGGACTCAGCTTCTGAAGGGTTTTAAGGGGCAAGCAGGGGATTTTATATTCAATCCTAGAAGTAATAGGGAACCAGTTTGCCTCAGTTTCTTCATGTGTAAAATGAACCTGAGAAGGAAATGACGAACCATTCCAGTTTCTTTGCAAAGAAAATCCAAAATGAGGTCATCAAGAGTCAAACATGACTGAACAACAAAAACAGATTATTAAATAGGAGTGAGAGGGTCCTTTTATAATAAGTGCTTAATATATTATGTTGAGTAATCATACTTTTGCTTTAGGCAGATCTTTTTGACAGGTGAGGGGAGGATGGACTAGAGTGGGGAAAGGCTTGAGTCAGGAAGACATTTCTAAACTCCAGATTCTTCATTTGAAAAATACGAAAATAATATTCTTAGTATCTATCTTATGGGGTTCTTATAAGGTAGAAATGAAAAAAAAGTCATAGATATCATTGAAAATTTTACATGCATTTAAATGTCAGATATTATTATTAACACCATTTTAAAATGATCACACTTGAATTTTTTTTACCAAAAAAGAAGCTTTTTCTTTACACCTGTGATCATCTAGTGACATTTGTAACATAGTCAACTCTGGAATATTTATGCTAAGGGAAAAAGTGACTGGAGAATCCAAAGTCACTGATATTTGAATCTGAATTATATCTTTGCACTTGTGTCTAAATGTTGTTCTGGTACTTTGACAATCTCATACAATAGATAGAATATTAGTCATATAGTTCAGACCTGACTCTTTAGAAGCTAGAATGTCCAACTTTTCTATCCAGTAATTCTCCGCAGAACTCTTCCTTACTTCATACAATAACAAAATCAGAGAATCTGGCAGTGAAGAGACAAGAGAGATCTTCTATTTTAACTTGGACCTAAACACAAATTCCCTTCACATCAACTCCAAGTAGTCTTCCAGTTTCTCCTTGAAGACTTGGCACCAAGGGAAGTCCATTCCACTTCTGGGTAGTTCAAAATGTTAGAAAGTTTTCCCTTAAGTTACAATCAAATCACTGTCTTTGAAACATCCATTCATTTTTCTATTTTTTCCTATTCTAGAACAAAGAAGACCAAGACTAAGCACTCTGACAAATGACAGCTCTTCAGGTACTCAAATTTAACTGCCATATTTCCCATAAGGAATTTATTTGGACTAAACATTTCCAGTTGCTTTAACCTAATCAAATATGTCATGTTCTCTCAATTCCCTTATCATCTTGGCCAGCCACCTTGGACTTGTTCCATTTTATCAATATCTTTCCTAAAATGTAGTGCCCAGATCTGAACACATGGTACATGAATGAAATAATCAGGGAAGAGAATACCACAATCATCATCTTTCTCTTTTTGCACACTATGTCTTTTTTAATGGGTCCAAAAGCTTGAGTCAAATTTCTTGGCAGTTATATCATATTCCATTTGTATTAAATGATCCCTTGAATAAAGAGAAAACATTAATTCAGCAAACCTAAACTACTCATCAAATGAGGCTGACAGTATATGAAATATTCTATGGCTGTAGTTTTCCACATCTGCAAAGAAGGGAGGGAATTACATTTTAAAATCTCTTTTGAAGGACAAACTTAATCACAGCAATTATGCAACGTTTGGGGTTTTGTTGTTTCAATTAAAGCTGTTATAGTAAATGTATATGTGCATGTGTTTGTGTGTGGTATGCACATATTTTTATTTGGCTGTGTACTACTAAATCTGCTATTGATCTTGTATTTCTTCAGATTCTCATTTGTTGCTTCTTAACATTATATATATATATTCCACTTCATTCTAGTACACAATTTGCTTAGCCACACACAATAGGTTTGCATATCTTTTGTTGCTATCAAGATTTCCATATGTCTGGGACCTTTTATAAAGTGAAATATAGAGGATAAAATAACATGTACAGAGTTTTGCAAACCTTGAAGTACTACATACATGTTAACTCTTTGTATTTATTATTTATTTTCATTTTTGCATTTTTTCTGATTTTTTGTTTGTTTTTTGCTTTTTGGAGGGCAATTAGGGTAAAGTGACTTGCCCAAGGTCACACAGTTTTTTGTGTTAAGTGTCTGAGGCCAGATTTGAACTCAGGTCCTCCTGACTCCAGGGCTGCTGCTCTATTCACTGTGCTACTTTGCCACCCCTTTTCTCTGATCTTCTTGAGGTATAAGCCTGACGGTGGTTCAAAGTATATAGATATTTTAGATATGTCCTTAAATTAATTCCAAATAGTTTTTTTGAGATTTGCAATTTAAAATGTCAATAACAGCATATCAACGTGCCTCTCATACTGTAGTCCTTCCAGTGTTGAAGATTTTCATCTTTGCTAATTTTGGGAGTGTTAGTAGAACATTTAAGTTCTTTCAATTTAAATGTATCTTATTAATAATTTGGAGTAATCTTTTTATATTTGATCATAATTCATAAAGCCTTTAATAACTGTGAATTTTTTTATTATATATACGTTGGGGAATGATTCTTGGTCCTATGTGTTTGTGTGTGGGTGCATGCATGTGTATATGTCCTGTATAAATGTGTGTGTGTGAGTGTGTGTGTGTGTGTGTGTGTATCCTGTACACCAGGCCATTACCTGAGATATCTGATATGAAGATATTTTTTACCCATCAATAGCTTCCCTTCTTATCCTACATGCATTGATTTTGTTCATGCAAAATTTTTGCATTACACGGAATTGAAGATAATCTCTCTTTTTTTTTTTAAGCAATTGGGGTTAAGTAACTTGCTCAAGGTTACATGGCTAGTCATTATTTATGTGTGGGTGCTCATTTTCTGAGGCTGGATTTGATCTCGGGTCATCCCAACTCCGAGGCTGGCGCTCTTACTCACTGCGTCGCCTAGCCACCCCTTTTAGGGCAATTGGGGTTAAGTAACATGCCCAAGGTCACACGGCTAGGTTTTTGTTTGTGTGGGTTAAGTGTCTGAGGCCGGATCCGAACTCAGGTCCTTCTGACTCCAGGGCCGGTGCTCTACTCACTTCACCACCTAGCCGCCCCCAAGATAATCTCTTTTATGATTACAGCTATCTCTTGTTTGGTTAAGGATTTCATATTTATGAAAGCTACCTGGTCTACTTCTTATCTAATTTTATTATAATGTAACAATATTCATATTATGCATTTATATGAAGTTCATTGTGATATATATGTAAGTTATTGTTCCAAACCTAATTTCTGACAAAAGGCTTTCCAGTCTTCCCAGCAGTTCTTGTCAAATATTGAGTTCTTCCCCCAGGTAATTTATGTTTGCTAGTTTATTGAGTACTGGGTTATTGAATTTGATTGTGTTTGTTTTTTTTCTAATCTAGTCTGTGGCACCAATCTAATTTTCTATTTGTACGAGTGCCAAATAGATTTAATGATTAAAACTTCATAATGTAAATTCTTCATAATAGAAAATCTGGAGATTTCTAGCCCAAGAAAGTGTCTTATACATTCCTTGATATTATTCTTGCTCTCAACATAGCTTTAAAAGTTTTGTTTAGCATCATCATTAGTATCAGCTTTCTTAACTTCAAATTTCATTATGAGACCATGACACATTTTTATATTCATCTTCCATTGCAAGCCTTTTTAAAAGTCTAAATAAGCCTTTTTTTAGAGAAAAGTATTTATTACAATTCAATATTGAATATGAATATAATTAGTCAAAAATTTCCACCAACTATATATTAATTTAATATATCAAATAGAATAGCTTTTCATCTATCTCCTCCAGCCCTCCATTACTGTTCCTCTCCTTGCATTTCAACTGTTTCCAATTTTTGTAAAATTCTCTGAGTCACATCTTTCTCTTGTTGTCTATATACTTTGATTTAAAGGATAACTGAAGATGCCGACTCACTAAAATACACTTCACCAACCTCAGTGACTATTCTTGATAGTCTCATTAATTTCTTGCAATAAAGCAACTTTCGCTTTTAAAATGCCACACGCTCTTGAGATCTTAACATTCAGAATTGAAAGGAACATTAAGGATGTTTGAGTCTAACCCTGGCCCTCATTTGTAGATGAGGAAAATGAAGACCATCTTAGAAAGTTGCAATTATTAATGATTAAATCTATAAAAATGAATTAATTTATCAATTTACTGAGTCAGTCACTTTGCCAGGTCCTCAGAAAATATTACACAACAATTTGATTTTTTGGGGAGATGAGGGTAAGACAGATTTTGAAGGAATTGGGAATTTTTAAATACACTAGGAGACAGGGGTGGAGGCAGAAGTCTCTCTCTCTCTCTCTCTCTCTCTCTCTCTCTCTCTCTCTCTCTCTCTCTCTCTCTCTCTCCCCTAATCCTTTACCCAAAATAAAGAAAAATGAAGCCCCTGTTACAAAAATGTAGAGTGAAACAAATTCCTTCATTGGCTATACTTGTGTTAATTTTTGAAATCTTATTTAAACATTTTATTTTTTCTAATTACATGTAAAAACAATTTTTCAAAAATGTTGAGTTGCAAATTCTCCCACTCCTTCCACTCTCTCTTATTTAGAGTGCAAGCAATTTGATATAGGTTACACATGTACAGTTGTACAAAACATATTTCCACATCAGTCATGTTGTTAAAGAAAACAAAGACAAAAAAGCCCCAACCAAACAAGAAAATAAAGTTTAAAAAAGTATGCTTTGATCTGCATTCTGATTTCAGCAGATCTTTCTATGGAGGTGGATAGCATTATCATCATCAATTTTGTTTGTTTTTTTGTAATTTTCTCAGATCATTGTATTGCTGAGATATAGCTAAAGCATTCACAGTTGATCACTGTACAATATTTCTGTTATGGCATATAATGTTCTCCTGGTTCTACTCACTTCACTTTGACCCAGTTTATGTTAAGTCTTTCCAGGTTTTTTCTGAAACTATCCTGCTCATCAATTCTTATAGCACAATAGTATTCCATCACAATCATACCACAACTTGTTCAGCCATTCCCCAACTGATAGCAATTCCCTCAATTTTCAATTCTTTGTCACCACAAAAGAGCTACTATAAATATTTTTTGCATGAAGATGTTCTTTCCCTCTTTAAAAAATCTCTTTGGATATAGACCTAGCAGTGGTGTTGCTAGGTCAAAGGGGATGCACAGTTTTATAGCCCTTTGGATATAGTTCCATATTGTCCTCTAAGAATGGTTAGATCACTTCACAACTCCACCAACAGTAAGTACATTAGTGTCCCAATTTTCTCAGTCCTCTCCAATACTTGTCATTTTCCTTTCCTGTCATATTAGCATTGGTCATTTTATTTTTAAGTTATTTCTCAATATCCACTCTTAATCTATCACCTCTTTGCCAAGATTTTGTGGTATACATTACATTTGTTTTTCTGCACAAACTAGAAACATGAAAGCCAGAGAGGCCATGTTACAAAGTGGAGGGAAATTTGATCTCAAAGCCAGGAAGACTTAGGTTCATGTACTACCTCTGATTCATACCAGTTGTGCCCTGGGCACATTGGCTAGACTCTCAGTGCTCCAGGAAGCCCTACAAGTTCTAGAGAAGATGTTGAACAATACTGATCAAGCATGTTTACCTACCTGGACATTATCTATACCAATTAAATCACAGGTCTAGTCTCCATCTGCATGAATGGCAGAAGGATCAGAAAAAAAAAAAAAAACTTTTTAAGAAAACATATTACCTTAATACCATAAAATTTTAGAATATTTGGGGATAGGCATGGAAAGGGACTACACCCATGTTTTGCAAGGGTGAACAAAGTATTATTTCCCAACTTCAAATATTTTTGTACAAGAGTGAACATTATGATTTACTCAGCACAAAAATAACAGGAGCGTGCAGTCATGCGTCTTTGGTTTTACTCTTGTTTGATGATACCTAAAAAGACAAATGCTTGCAGCTTATTGATTCCACCTAGACTGAGATGTGAATTCTGAATCCTGAATCCAGATTTCATATGAATAATCATTCAGTTCCCTCTAGTCACATAGAGAGACTCAGTCTTTTGCCTTCATACTTTAATTGACTTGCTTTTGAGGATCTATCTTTGGTTTCCAACTTCTCTGTATCATCTTTGGACTTTCCAGTAATTTTTAATAAGTTTATATTCAATTTTAATTTACTTTCAACTTTATATTCTCTACCTTCTTCCTCCCTCTTCTCCATTGAGAAATTAAGAAAGACAAAACCCTTTATAAGCATGTATACATAGGCAAAACAGATTCCCACATTAGTCATGTCCATCACAAACACCACACAAACACCACACACAGACTTAGGCAGAAAGACAGATACACACACACACACACACACACACACACACACACACACACACCCCAAAACCAATATATGTCTCCATCTGCCTTCTGAGTCCATCACCTATCTTACTGGAGGTGGGTAGTATATTTTATCAAGAGTCTTCTGAAATTGTGGTTGATCATTGTTTTGCTCATAGTTCCCAAGTCTTCCCAAGTTATTTGACTTCACAATATTATTGTTATTATATAAATTATTCTTCTGTTTCTGCTCATTTTGCTTTGCATCAGTTCATGCAAGTCTTCCCAAGTTTCTCTGAAACCATTTTCCAGTATTTTAACTGATGTGAAGACATGGAGTAATTTTTTCTTCCATTTCTTGTTCTTTGGGCTGAGCATTGAATTGATGAAGGCAGTAGAAAGGAGACTGGCTTTGTTTGTGATTATACTTGAGAGTTATTAAACACAATACACATATGGGGATAACAGCTTTACATGACCTAGCATGTGGGTGTCCAATACATACAACTATTCATTTTATATGTAGAAGCATGAGGACTTTTATGAGGGCCCATATAAACATAAAAATATAATGAAAAGGAGATGTTTCCGTGTGTGTGTGTGTGTGTGTGTGTGTGTGTGTGTGTGAGAGAGAGAGAGAGAGAGAGAGAGAGAGAGAGAGAGAGAAAGAGACAGAGAGACAGACAGAGACAGAGAGACAGAGACAGAGACAGAGAAACAGATTGATTTAACCCACATCTGCCTCTAATTTTGCCTCTCAATATACAGAGCTAGAAGGCATCTGAAAGATCATTTGGGCAAACTCAATTTTCAGATGAGGAAACTGAAGTAAAAGAGGTTAAATACTTTACTTTAGTTACATATACAGTTAATGTCCTACCTAGGACTACAACTCATGTTTTGAGGACAAATGTCCTTTTGACTTTATCAACCTTTTTTTCATCCTGGGCTGTGTGGCATACCACAGAGGGCTTACAACCATTAAGATGAAAAATTCAATCTGGGGGTAAAAAAAGATAGCTAACAATGGGCTTTAAAGAAAGACCTGAAGTGATTTTTTTTAAATCACGAAGATATGCTGTTTTGTAATTTCTCTGTAAAGAAATGGAATGATGTGAAATCAATTCTGCCAAGGAGACGAGAAAGCTAAGGCAGCATACTGGGTTCACTTTTTGTAAATGCCTTCATCTGATGCCGATATGGGAAAAGCAGATAATGAACTCTTAGCCGAACTCATCTCTCCCCCACTATTTGTTAGAGAGAAAGCAAAAAGAATGCAAATTAAGGCAATATTTCTGCTAGTAATGGCATAGAGGTCATGTTGGGTAAGATGATTTACAGAATTGTGAGTAACCCTGAATGATTAGGCTTGCCCTGGTTCTCTTTCTCCCATTCTATACCATGTTTTTTTTGATTTATCTTCCCTTATTAAAAAAAAAAAAACTCCACCAAAAACATGGATTAAAGTGACTTGGTTCAAGGAAATGTAGAAGCTTTGTACCAGTGAATGCCTGAATACTTCTATTTTAATTAATACAATTTATTAGATGTGAAACTAGATAAATAAATCCTTTTTGAGTTTGCCTATCATTCTCTCATTACTAGTTTAATTTACTGATTACCCAAACACACAGGCCCTGTATCATTTTTCTCTCTTTAATTCTGAATTGAATAAGTGGCAAATAAAATGAACATTATCATATATGAGGTAGAGCAGAAAAAGGATTGTACATGGAACAATGAATCTCCACTATGTACAACTTGCTGTTTCTTAAAATGTAATTTTCAGTGTCCTGTTTACCTATGTTTCCCTGCTGCCTTTCCTTCCATTGTCTTCTGCACATAGAAAAAAAAGACATCCTCACGTTTTGCATTATTTTTCTTGTTGACTTTTATGAGCTCTTGAGCACCATTGACTTTCAAGCATAATTTTCTTTAGGAGTTACCCTACTACCTGGCTTTTCAATATGCCATAAGCCAATTAAAAAATAGCAATAAAATTTATGAAGCATCCATGTGCCTGGCACTGTGCTTAGTGCTGGGAATACAAAAAGAAACAAAGGATAGTCCCTTCCTTCAAGGAACTTCCAGTCTAATGAATGACCATGTCAATGGGAGAAACAATAGACTCTAAGATGGTCATTTTTCAATGAAACAAAGGCATTTTTTTTAATAAAAGCAAGAAGCAGTTTAAATAAAATGTACAAAGCTGGTCTCAGAATCAAGAAAAGATTGGTACAAGGTCTGACACATATGTTGCTCTTATGAGCCCGAGTGCCTTGGCAAATTGCTTCATCTCAGTTTCTCATTTACTTCTCTAAGATTATAAATTGCTGCTAGTTACAGATGGAGTTTTAATACTAAGAGTTCCAATGAAATCAGTGAATCTTCTAATTTATTTTGAAATATATTTTGAATGGAAGAGAAAAACATGACAAAGAAGTGTACCATGCTTCTTTTGCAGCTTTTATAATACCTTGTGAAGTATTGGACATATAGTAGACATGTAATCCATGTTAACTGAATTTTGGAAATATTTTATTTCCCTTTAAACTATAAGGAGGCATACTATGGTAAAAAAAAAAAAAAAAAAAACCTAAGAATCCTAGGATCTCAAGTTTGGAAAGGCAATCAGAAATAATTTAACCTAACATGTACTTAAGTAAGTATCCTCTATACAACATCTTTGAGAAGTGGTCATCTAAACACCATTAGAAGATGACCAATAATGAAGACCAACTACCTCTTGGGGCATTCCATTCTTCTCTAGAACAGCTCTAGTAGTTAATTAGTGTTATACTTATGCATCAAGGATTCAGAACTACCCTTAGTATTTCCTGTCAAATCCTAATTCTGATATGGGAGCTTTGGAACCAGTTTCCAGACTTGCACAATTCTCTCTTGTAATGGGAGTGGACAAATTGCTTAGTCAGAGGAACTGATGCCTTAGGGGATATATTAGAGGAATTTGCCTCCCCCAAACCTCCACCTTCCTCTTCTTTCCATTAGGGAATCCTGTGGGACTCTTTTCAAGCTGTCTTGAGAGTTAGGGTGGTGTGATGGTGGGAGGGGAGGCTAGTCCAATTCTCCCCACTCAAACCACCATACAATTTCAATCACATAGCCATAAGCACATATCCTGCCTGAAAATAACCTCAAAATAGACATATTTAATAGATGTTTTGTGAATTCAAAAGGTCTTGTGATCTGAATAAAACCCCATTTCTTTTGAGCCCTAGGTGGTGGGAAAGGGCAGTCTACAGCTATTGTCTTCTTTCAGCAAATCAGGAACTAGCAACCAATCCTCAACCTCAGTTTTCTTCTACCTCATTTAAAATGTTTTTCTTGTAACTCTTTTGTGTTTGCCACAAATTCCCAGAGAAGGAACAGTTGATGAAGGACACTTCTGAATATGATGAACATGGGAGCCTGGGATGTAGAATGGAGTGATGGCACAGAATTGAGGTGAAATGTAAAGTATCTGATTAATGATCTTACAAATATACTTTGTGTCCAATTTATATTATAAATTGTTACTTGATCTTTTGGATTTTGTAACACATGTGACATGTGACCACCAGAGCTTGCAATGGCACTTTTACCTTTTGTCTAGGAATATGGACACTCATTTACTCTCTGGTTTGGTTTACTCAATCCAACCTGCCCTTGATCAACCACAGGTCAAGATTCCGAAAGAAAGACCTTTACTATGCAGTTCAACTCAAATTTTCTATGTTTTAGAGAATATTGAAGGAAAATATATTCCCTTGCTAACCATTTTACCTTGTAAATCCCCACTACTATGTAACAATTTTAGATCTTAAACATAATCACTTACAGCAAAATAAAAGAAATAATAATATGGGTACTTACATATGATATCAAGTATATGAATAATAGTGAATATCCCACAACCTGAGTCCACTGATGAGGACTTGAGTCACACTCTCCCACTAGCATGTTTGTTCTTTACGGGGAAGAATAGACATGCACTTGTGGTTCCATATAGTAACCTAGCAGGAAAACACAGAGTGGGGAAAGCCAATGTTTTTAGATAATTCATAACTCTGGGTTGTAGGCTTTGATTTCAAGTGTCTGTTGAGGAATAACTGCAGCATATGAAAACTTTCTCTGCTATCTCTAGATTCTATCTAGTTAAATTCACTTCTCTTCTATATTAAAACACTGAACATTCTTTAACTCATCCTTTAAAGAACATTTAGGAAGTATTAGCTTCCTTAAGATAAATAATAATTTCTTTTCATCCGGAGAGCTTCAAAGCTCATTATGCGGGCTGTACCTTCACTAAGTAACTTAATCCAGTCAATACTTCACTTGTCAAGATGCTGCACTGTCAAATCAGAATAAAGCCCACAGCCAGTAGCTTAGACTGACATTATTTTGGCCAAAGCAAGCCAGTCTGTTCCGTCATTTTTCAGTCGTATCTAACTCTTTGTGACCCCATTTGGTATTTCCTTGGCACACGATGATGAAATGATTTGTCATTTCCGTCCCCAGCTCATTTTACAGATGAGGAAACTGAGGTTAACAGAGTTAAGTGACTTGTCCAGAGTCATACAGTTAGCATCTGAGACCGAATTTGAACTCAGGTCTTCTTGACTCCAGGCCCAACCCTCTATCCATTGCACCAACAGCATAGCCAGTTCTTATACAGAAGGATTTTGCATTGTCCAATTAAATCTCAGCATCATTAGCACAGATACAAAACTTATCTGTCTTCTTTTCTGTTTTTCCTTTTCAATATAGAGTGGGCAAAAAAAGGACAATTGACTCTTCTGAAAGGCTTCTCTTAAGGTCTAGGTGGCGTTAAAGGGTCATAGCTGGTGCAGCTGACTTTCTATTTGGCCAGACAGCACTACAGATCAAAGCCTGCTTGTTATTGGCTCGCTCTTATTGTTGATCTCTTTCAGCAGCACCTAGAAGCTGTTTTTGGCACCTGAGTGATTCTTCCTTCCCTGCTCTTCTTCAGTCTCGAGCCTCAGCTTCCTGTCTCCAGCCTCAGCTTCCTGTCTCCTAGCTTCTAAATATTTCTCAAATATATAGACTTGTGCATATTTTGTATTCAATGTTTCTTTTGAGTAAGAATAAATAAATAAATTACCTGTCCATTTTGTACATTGAATAATAAATTCTTTGCTTCCTCCATTTAGATGGGGAAGGGTGCAGGGCAAGCGAAAGTTAGTTGTAACTCAAATCATAAATAATTTTCACTGGGATGGGAGAACTTAATGAACCAATAAGTGTGAGAAAAGGGAGCTCCTGGTTATAGAATGATAGGCATGCTGGTATAATAATATGGATGGAACTTTCAATGGGCTTAGTCATTCTGGAAAGTAATCTGGAATTATACTCCCAAAGTTTCTAACCTAAGTGTATTGCTTGACCTGGGAATACCACTATTAAGCTTATAACCTCAATGAGTTCAAACAAAGAGGGAAACTTCTATAGGTCAGAAATATTTCAAGTAGTAATTTTTATTGTAATAAAGAATTGGAAACAAAGTAGATAAGCATCTAATAGTGAATGATAAATCATGGCACATGAATGAAATATCATTACTCCATAATAATAAGATGACAAAATAGTGACACCATAAAATAGAAAATGGATCTTTTCAGAAAAATCTAAAAAAATCCTGGGAATCAATACAGAGTGGAGTAAGAAGAATTGTGAAAATAATTTAGACAATAGCACTATAAAAAGAAAAGGAATAAATTTGGAAAGAGAAGAGCTATGAACTATGTATGCTCAATACCATGAACAACTATAACTTCAGAGAACTAATGAAAAAAATGCTACCTACTTCCTAACAGATGGGAAATAGGCTCAAAATGCAGAACTGGACTTATGTTTTGCACATGGAAAATGCATGGATTTATGTTGCTTTACTAATTCATTATAAGCATCATGTTTTTCCTTTTTTATGAGAGTGATGGGGTTGAGATTTGGGAGGGAGGATGGAGCTAGTGATAATCTTGCTCAAAAATAAGTAAACATATGAAAAAATGACTGGATGGATGGATAGATAGATAATAAGAAAACCAACCAACAAAAAATAAAAATTATTGAACTATCTTAAAATGCACAGAAGGAAACACATTGATCAGCTTTGATAGTAACACATTGAATGCATTATACTCAAGGAAAACAAACTATACATAATAGATAATTGTGACTTCACACATAATCCTACTTTTCCATTCTACTTTGTACATGGCAATGTTTTATTTTCTGTGAATTCTTTTTAAAAATTCATATTTAATAATTATCAGTGTGTATAAATATATATTGTATGGCTTCTATTAATTTTCCTCTTTAAAAATTAATGTACATTTTTATTTATAAGTCAAGTACATATATATATATATATATATATATATATATATATATATAATTCTCTAGAAGAATGCTTTACACATACTAGTTGTTCAAAGCACCACAGGATATAGGAGCTGGAAAATATATTTTTTCCCCAAATGCTTTATTAACTTCTGGTTTACATCATTCATTTCCATCAGATTTTGAGTTACAATTTTCCCCCATTCTTCCCCTGCCCACCACCCCAGAATAGCAGTCCCACAGGATATGCCCTTATCCAATCTGCTCTCTCCCACCCCTTCTCCCATACCCCCTTCAACTTTTCCAACAGGGCAAGGTGAATCCTTGTGTCCCAATGGTTGCACATCTTATCTCCCAATTATATGCACAGTAGTATTAATCACAGTATTTATATATTTTTAAAGAATTTGGTTTTAAAAGGAAGATAAGCAACTCAATATATACTGTACATGTGTAGCTATGCTAAACATTGCCATTGTAGATATATTGTAAAAGACTGACTATATTTCCCTCTCTCGATCCCACCTCCCACCTGGTCCACTCCCCACTTTGATCCTGTCCCTTTTCAAAAGTGGGTGCTTCCAAATTCCCCCCTTCCAGACTGCCCTCCCTTCCATTGACCCCCCCCCCCACTCATTCCCTTCTCCCCTACTCTCCTGTAGGGCTAGACACCCTATTTAGTATGTATGTCATTCTCTCCCTGATCCAAATTCAAAGATGATAAGGTTTTGCCTTTTTGCCTTCCTGTTCTTACCCTCCCCTGTAACCATTTTCCCTTGCTTCCTCTATATGGGATAGTACACCCCATTCTGTCTCTCCCCATCTCCTCTCAATATATTCCTCTCTCACCTTTTAAGTATCATCCTTTCCTATTAAATTTGACCTGTGCCCTCTATCTATGTATAACTGAAAACATATATACATTCACATAAATATTCATATGCCCATATAGCCTTCTTCAACTATTTTCATACAGAGAAAAGTTTCATCAGTTAGAGTTATCATTTTTTTCCTGTAGGAATATAAATAGTTCAACTTTGATAAGTTCATAATGATTTCTTTTCCCAGTTTACCTTCTCAAGCATCTCTTGCTCATTGTATCTGAATGTCAAATTTTCTATTCAACTTTGTTTTTTTTATCAAGAATGCTTGAAAGTCCTCTATTCCATTGAATGACCATATTTTCCCCTGAAACATGATACTCAGTTTTGCTGGTTAGATGACTCTTGGTTTTAGTCCCAGGTCCTTTGCCCTCCACAATATCATATTCTATGCCCTTCAATCTCTCAGTGTAGAATCTGCCTGGTCCTACGTTATCCTGATTCTGTTTCCACAATATTCAAATTGTTTCTTCCTGACTGCTTGTAATATTCTCTCCTTAATCTGGGAATTCTGGAACCTATGATATTCCTAGGAGTTTTCTTTTTTGGAATCTTTTTCAGGAAGTGAGCAGTGGATTCTTTCAACCTTTATTTTGCCCTCTGGTTCTAAAACATCAGGGTAATTTTCCTTGAGAATTTCTTGAAGGATGAGATCTAGATTCTTTCTTTGATCATGGTTTTCAGGTAGTCCAATGAAATTTAGATTGTCTGTCCTGAATCTCTTTTCCAGGTCAGTGGTTTTTTCCATGAGATATTTCACATTGCCTTCTATTCTTTCATTTGTTTGGATCTGCTTAATAGCATTTTGATTTCTCATAAAGTCACTAGCTTCCATTTGCTCCAGTTTAATTCTGAAGGAATGATTCTCCTCAGTGAGCTTTTGAGATTCTTTTTCCATCGGGCAAATTCGACTTTTTAAGGCATTCTTCTCCTCATTACCTTTTTGAGCCTCCTTTGCCATTTGAGTTAGTCTATTTTTAAGTTGTTATTTTCCTCAATCAGGCTGTTGACTGTCATTTCATACTTTTCTTGCATCTTTCTCATTTCTCTACCAAATTTTCCCCCACTTCTCTTATCTGCTTCTTAAGGTCCTCTATGTCCTGTAACCAGCTTGTATTTTCATTTGGGGCTTTTGGTGCAGGATTTCTGACCTCACAGTCCTCCTCCTGTTCCATGCTTTGATCCTCTTTGCCCCCCAAATAGGAGTCTAATGTTGAATTTTTTTGTTTATTTTGTTTCCTTTGCCTAGGCATGTTGCCACTCAATTACTTGACTTTGGGGCTTGTTGCCACAGTAGGACTCTGCCACTGGTGAGGGGAGCTTCTGTCCCAAATGCTGGGATTTTCCCAATTGCCAGAGGTATTAGTTGGGGGAGCTCTCTGAAGCCTCCACACGTTCTGGCAAGCTGGTCACAAAACCTCCACCCCAGACCACAATCCAGATCCAAGAAGGGTAAAGCAAGAGTGATTATCCCCTCCCTTCCCTCCCTCCCTCCCTCCCTCCCGAGTGCTGGATCCCCCTACAGTTTGAAGTCCAGGTGCTGAAGCTGCAATATGGCAATGTGGCACAAGCTTCTCAGGCTCCTCAGTGGCTTTTCGCCTCCAGGGGAAAGAGGCCACTTGCTCTCTCAACCAGCCCCAAAGTCCATAGGCCACTAACCTCTCACTTTGTCCTAGGCATCTATGTGTTGATAATTCTTCAAACACCACCAGCTGCCACGTCCCTCCAGCTGGCTGCCGGTCCAGCCACTCTGGGGCTAAAACTTCAGACTCACTCAGTCCTGGGCTTGTCTCCCAAAGCACTGTGCTGGAGGCTCACTGCCGGGCTGCCGGACTGTCCTTAGTGGAAGGTTAGCTTCTCTGTGTCATTTTGTGGATTCTGGAGCTCCAGAGGTCACTCAGAGTCCCCCTTTTACATGATTTTGAAGTGTTGTGGCGAGAGCTCCTAGAAAGTGCTTTTTCTACTTCAGCATCTTGACTCCACCTCTGTGAAATCTTTAAATTCAAATTTTAAAACAAAGGATAAAAAAGAAAGAAAAGGAGAAGAAAGGAAGGTCCTGTGTCCTAGAGATCATGTTCCTCAAGAATTAATGCAGTCCAAACTGCTCTGGGTACAGAGTAAGGTATGGCACCCTTTGTGCAGAGCAGAAAGTTATCATTTAATTTGATTCCTGAAGTAAGTCACTGATGAAAATGTTGAATATTACAAACACAAGTCAAGGTACTCCTTTAGAAAGTTCTACCTAGATTACACCCTTTACCCCAAGTATATTTACTTCCCTCCATCCCACCAAAAATACTGCAGCCTAGTCAATTAGTGCCTCAATAGTAGATTTACATGGAACAGAAATCTGCTCCTATAATCCCAGTCCCTTGCTACTAGTTCTGTCCTTTGGGGACAAGCAACATAATTATAATGCCTATTTTATAAGAGACCCCAAATACTTGAAGACAACTATTATTTTCCTCAAGTTTTCCCTTTTCAAAGCTGAATCTTTCCAGTTCAACCAGTCCTCATATAGCAACTTTTTTAATCCTATCATCACCCAGTACACATTCCTTTTTGTACTTTGTAGCTTATCAATGCTCTTCTTAAATGTATCACTTAGTGCAGAATAGAATGCTCTGGATGTGGTCTAACCTGGGTGGGTCATAGCAGAATTATAAAATCCTACGTTTGTCTACTAGGCATTAGAATTTTGGCTGTCATTTCATAGCATTGCCTCATATTGAGGCTGAAATTCATTAAAATCTCCAAGTCTTAAACATATAGCTTCTTGTATAGCCATGCATATTATATCCTATTCTTGTACAGATGTTTTTTTTAACCTATAGTTCAGAAATTTTCATTTATTCCAGTTTTTACCTAATTAGTTTGAGCCCATCATTTATCTGTTCAGATAATTTTTGTATCCAGGTCCTGTTATCTAAACGTGTTAGCCATTCCTACCAGCTTTATACACCTGCAAATTTGTTCAATATTCTACTTATGCCTTTATCTAAGTCAGTCAGTCAACAGACATTCATTATTTACTCAATCTATAAAAGCCCAGTGCTAAGTACTGGGGATACAAATCAACTCCTGCTCTCAAGGTGCCTACTTTCAAATAGAGAAATAACATGCAAATAAATAGACTTATACGAGATGTATACTGATTTTAATGTTAATGGAATCTGAAGATCTTCCATGCTCTTTTGTATTGGCAAGTAAACAGGTACTTAGACCCTCGTTTCAAGTTAACACCTTGTTTAAGCAATTTAATTAACACAGAAGTAGTTAACACCTTGTTGACATAACAAGAAGGGGCTGAACAGGGAGGAACAATACTGTGTATAAGGAAAAACCCCATCTGGGAAAGTCAGAATTTCTCTCAGTGAGCATCTGGAGGCTGGAGCTTCTGCTGAGACCTTTCTTCTGGGAACTTCTGCTGAAACTTTTCCTTTGGGAATTTCTGCTGAGAACTTCCAAGAACCAGGCTGAGGAGCTACCAGGACTGAGAGAGGAGGATCCTTGCTTGAGGGAGCCTGTTCTGTTGTGAAGACTTGGGAATGTGGGTGTTCACTTCATGAACCATGTGTACCAACTTTGTGACTACTATAATGACTTTGGCTTTCTGCTTCTGGTATTTGAAAAAAGGCTTTGGTTCCAACCTCTATGTGGAGAGTCTGTTACATTTTGTGATTCACCACTATACCAGCATATTCATAACCACTGTGGGTGTTATGAATATTGCATTATTGATTCACTGATTAGAAGGAAGTTAGCCTTAAAGGGGAAGAGTAAATATCTGGGCAACCAGTACAGGGAAGGGTCTCCTGCAAAAAAAAAAAAAAAATATCATTTGATGGAAGTACTGAAGGAATTTCCTTGAATATCATGTGCATAAATACTAGCATTCCACTAGAAAGCTCCATCTAGAATACACCCTTTGCCCCCCAAATATTTATTTCCTCTACCACACAATGCTTAAAAGAGAAAATGACTTATTAGCATCTATTAACAAATACTTAATACATAAAATATTAGCCCACCCCACCTGTTATAATATCCCACAAGGTAAAGACAAGCATGTAGGGCCTGCTGAACACACATTTCATATTTACATTGGATATGACTGCATCAGCAAACCAGAAGATCTAGCTCTGAGCAGTCAAGGAATGCTATAACTTTCTTTGTCCTTTCAGTGGCAGGATCCTATTGGGTGTGGTCATCTCCTCCCAAGAAGTACCGCAGTAGCAGGAAACATTTTACTTTAGGCATCTAGAACCAGTTTAAGAACCCAGATATTTCCCTATTCATGTGACTCAAAGTGGAAACTTCTATTTTTCAAGATGGTTATTCAGTGACCCTCGGCTTAAAGAAGAGAAAGAAGTGGAAGATTCATCCAGGGACATGAAATGCAGTCTCAGGCTTATCTAGGCAAGAGCAGGTTCTCATTGTTACGTGCATCTGGTCACATTGCATTCTGTTAGGAGTAGGGAGAGAGCAAAAAGACCTATCACTGGAAGCACCAAGGGAAAGCTGATAAAGTCCAAAGTTATGTGCTCAAAAGATCTAAATTAATTTCTAATCACTACTTTTGCAGGGTTTGGTTGGTGATAAATAGGATTGCTGATGATTTATGTGGGTCTACTTTATATCCTGATGCTTTGCTAAAATTAATTGTTTCAACTAACTTTTTCAGGTCTTCAAAGTATGTAATCATATTGTCTGCAAAAAGAGATAGTTTTATGACCTCAATGCCCATTCTACTATTTGAATCAAGCCTTAATCTGTTTACTATTCCCCTGGATAAACTATCACCCAGCCCATATCTATATAGTCTATTTACAAGAATATCTTGAGAGAGGCTTTATCAGAATGTTGTTTATGTCATTCACTGGTCTATAAGTTTACTATTCCTGTCAGAGATCAAATGAGGCTCATGTCCATGTTTTATAGGAATCCATATGGTCCCACAATGATAACTGCTTCTTTTTCTAAATGTTTACGAACTATAAGTTGAGTTTTTTTAAACTAGATAATTTCCAGAGATCAAAAGCCAGCTAATTGGTTCTATCATATGAGTTTGTCTCTCTTGCAAATGTAAGAGATTTTTCATTAAGAAAATTTCTTCCCTAGTGGCTAGGTGGTGCAGTAAATAGAGCCCAGGACCTGGAGTCAGGAGGACCTGAGTTCAAATTCGACCTCAGACACTTAACACACACACAAAAAAAACCCTAGCCATGTGACTTTGGGCAAATCACTTAACCCCAATTGCCCTACCTTCCACCCTCCAAAAAAAGAAAAAGAAAAAGAAATAAAGAAAATTTCCTCCCCTGTTAGTATTTTTCTTGTTTTCTAAAGTCACTGACTGTAATCCCATCTGCAATTTTTTTTTCTATGCCTTTTTCTATTGCTTATCAGCCCAGTACCTTGGGCTGATAATTTGAACTCACGGAGCTTTATTGCCTTCTCTTCACATATTTGGATTTCATGTTAATCTTTGTGGGCTTATATTTCTCAATCTAAAAATCACTTATTTTCTTTGGTGTAGAAAACAAAAACAAAGAGTTAAGTAGATCTGTCTTTTTTTCCCCTCATGACTATAGTCTTCCTGCCAGGCATCTTAAGTAGCAATTCCATCCCTTCCTTGATCTTTCTTTTGTCTCCAACTCAATTCACACACACACACACACACACACACACACACACACACACTCACTCACTCACTCACTCACTCACTCACTCACTCACATTTTTGCTGTTGCTACATCCTTAACCCAACTGGCTCAGCCAAGAATTTATTTAAAATCTGTGCTTACTGATCAGTTCCCTTTGAATCCATACTGCTCTCTTCAGATACTTCATCTTTTTTTTCCTCCAACTGATAGTCCTGTATTAGATAGAATAATAATATCACATATAATAATAATAATAATGATAACAATAATAGAAGATATTTCTGTAGAGCTTAAATGTGTGCAAAGTTCACTATTTACATCATCTCACTTGATCCTCACAACAACCTTGGGAGGAAAATACAAATATATTATTATCACCATTTTACTTTTTAAGAAAAATGAGTCTTAAAATTTTTTTAAATTAAAAACAACAACAACAAAAGGAAAAATGAGTCTTACAGATCTTAAACAATTTACCTAAGGTTTCAAAAATTGTAATCTAGGGGAGGCTAGGTGGTACAGTGAGTGGAGTGTTTGGCCCTCCAGTTGGGAGGACCTAAGTTTTGGTCCGGCCTCAGACACTTAACACAAAAACTGGCCATATGACCTTGGGCAAGTCACTTAACCCCAATCGCCCTTGAAAAAGGAAAAAAAAAAAACTGAAAAAAACAAAACAAAAACAACAACAAAAAAAACAACCAAATCGTAATCAATAGATGTTAGGAAGTATGGGTTTTAGCTGCAGCTGCCTCCAATTTGCTATTAGGTTTGTCACTGTTGTTCAGTAATTTTTCAGTCATATCTGATGCTTCATGATCACATTTGAGATTTTCTTGGGAAAGATATTGGGGTGGTTTGCCTTTTCCTTCTCCCACTCATTTTATAGATGAAGAAACTGAGGCAAACATGTTTAAGTAACTTGCCCAGGGTCACACAGTTAGTCAATGTCTGAGGCTATATTTGAAATCAGGTTTTCCTGACTCCAAGTCCATAATCTGGTCACTTTGCTCTATAACTGCCCCCAACTGTGACATTTGGAATATGTCATTCCATGGCCCTGTGTTCCCTTTCCCCATTTCTACAATATGGAAGTTGGGCTAGAGGCTTTCTAATGTCCTGTCTAGTTGCCCCTCCATAAGCTTTTATCTAACTCTTTTACCGAAAGGCTTTAGGAAGTCATTCAGTCCGTCCTTCTGTCTTTGTACGTGACTGGCCCCAGGTTAGAGGTATGTCCTTTCCCTTCCTGGCTATGCTTCTTTCTCTCTGGATTTTGCCATGGTGCCACTAGCTGTCTTCTCACCCTGGAACTTCCTGCAGGACCTGGGGTCTTCTCATCCTGGAACATTCTTCCACCATATTTTCCCATTGCTGGGTTTATCCAATGAATACCTTCTTCCCTCCCCATTTTCAGTTCCCCATTAGAATGGAAGCCATTAGGGCAGAGTTTTTTTTTCTTTTTGTTTATATTAATATATCCCCAGTATTTACCACAGTGCTTGGCACACATTAAGTACTTAATGTTGTTAAGGGAAGCTTGTTGCCTCCCTGCCTATCTTTGGAAAAGATGATACTAATACCTACTTTGGAATAGCATTTTACAGTTCCCAGAATGCTTTTTAATACAAAATCATATTTGATTCTGCCAATATTTATCTGCCAGTTTTATCTGCCAATAACAATATTCCTTTAGGGCTAGAGTCAATAAGGCAGATATTATTATCCTCATTTTAAAGATAAGGAAACTGAGGCTAGGAGAAATCTCATGACTTTCTCAAAGTCTAAGATGAGACAGTGGTATGTGGTGAAACTGATTTTTAATTCCACACCCATCACAAAACCATATACCCTCTCAATCAATGAGGCCAATAAAGATCCTTCATGTTGGAATTTATTCTTTTATAGTTCCTGAAAAACATTCCAATGTTTTCCATGTATTCTTCAACTAGACTCTAAGCACAATGTAGACAGGTTTCCTAATATTTTTTTTTGATAGACTCTGAGTCTTGGACCAAACCATGGGAATGTATGACAACTTCTCTTCAAAGTATGATCCTTGAGAGTGAAATGATGACTTCAACAGTTTATACACTTGATAAATCAAGCCATTTAATAAATTGGGGGAGGAAGGCTATTCATAGAATTTTGGCTCACATATTTGGAGGCTAAGGGACATTAGAGGATATATAATAGGACCCCCTGATTTAACAAGGGAGGAAACTGAGAATCAGAGGGGTTAGGTCACTTACCTAATGTTAAATGGGTAGTAAACAGCAGAGTCAATAAGGAAACCACAGTCTTCTCCAATTCCATTAAACCACATTGTCTACTACTATTCATTCTATATCATACTTCCATACCTATCACAAGGAAGAAGTCTAGGAGCTGGGGACATTGCATAAGAGGGAACAATTCAGAGCCTGCTAGCAGCCCATTGCAAACATAAATCCAATTTTCTGTTGGTGAGATTAGAAAAGGAAGAAGCCCAAAGGGAAGTAGAACCAAATTATCAATGATTTATATGTCTGAGCTATAGTTGAAAAGCAAACTTTTTGTCTGGGGTTTGAAAGTTCAAAACTGAGGTGAAAGTCATTGTTGTTGATAATGAAAGAAAGAGAAAGGGATAGAAAGAATAAGAGACAGACTGGAGATTATGCTCTCACAGCATACAGCTCATTCCATGCTGTGGAATGTCAGGATGTGAAATCATCTCTGGTGCTCTCAGTGAGGTGAAAGGCCTAGAAAATAGCCTATAGTGATAAGGGGCCCTGGGTTCAAAACCTATTTCTGATGTTCACTAAATTATTGTAACACTGGGTAATTCATTTAAATGGGTAAATTATTTAATATTCTGGTGTTATAAGTTTTTTTTTTAATTTGTAAAACAGGCAGGTGTACTATGGTCCCTTCTACTAACATTCTTTCAGTGAAAGTATAGATTTAAAGAAATGTTCCCCTTTTTCATCAATATCTATTTCTGGAAGTGATATTAGTATTTATCTGCCTAGCCCCCCCCCCTTTTTTTTTTCTTTTTGGAGGGCAATTGGGGTTAAGTAACTTGCCCGAGGTCACCCGGCTAGGTTTCTGCTCGTGTGTGCGTTAAGTGTCTGAGGCCGGTTCCGAACTCAGGTCCTTCTGACTCCAAGGCCAGCGCTCTACTCACTGCACCACCTAGCCGCCCCGCTACCCTGTTTTTCATACAATCTTATAATGGAAAAATGATATAAACTATGTTAAGGAAATGCTTGTTTTATTCCATAAATTAAAAATTAAGTGCTTTAAAAATGATAAATACAAGAAATATTTTAGTTATTTAGTCAAGTCACAAAAACAATCCTAAGGGGTGGCTAGGAGGCGCAGTGAACAGAGCACCTGCCCTGGAGTCAGGAGGAACTGAGTTCAAATATGGCCTAAGCCATGTAACACTTATTAGTTGACTTTGGGCCAGACACTTAACCCCAATTGCCCTCCAAAAAATGAAAATGCTAAGTAATAAAGTATATCATCTAATACACCAAACAAAACCAAAAATAAATCAAATATTGTGACTACTAAATGTTCCCATGTTTTGGGTTTGGCATCAATAACAAAGAACTCCCTGAAAGCACTCTCTATCCCAAAGCATTATATCACTTATGTTATTGAGAAAACAAAGTCAATTGAGTTTTCTTGTCCTATGTATAAAATGTGAAACGCTCTTGTTATTTGAGAAGAATAGCTTCAGGAGATATTTTTCATGTTGTCTTCTAAAGTTTTGCCACAATGAGAAGACCTTGTTTATTCCCTGATTAATGGATGAGCTTTAAAGGACACTTGGAGAGATCTAATATGTCAGTTCCTTGAAATGTTGCTATTTTGCCCTGATAAAGTAAAGCAGCCATCATGCTTAGGCTATCATGAATAAAAACCTAGCAATTACCACAATGGATGTATATGATCCATCTTTATGCAATCTGTACATAAGGAAAGAGGGAAAAGGAGTGGGCAAGAGGAGAGATTCCTTTATATCTGTATTTTTCACAGAAAGACTTTGTATGTTCTGATTTCTATCATGTGGAAAGAACTAGAGAACTATTTATTTTTGCCCTGATTCCCTAAAAACCTGAAAAAAATAGCAGCATGAATGTCATCTAGTCAGCGGATGATAGTATCATAGATTTGTAACTGGAAGACATAATACCTGGAAGGTTTCTTCCAGTGTTTTTTTTTTTTCAAATGCTTTATTAACTTCTGGTTTTCATCATTCATTTCTACCAGATTTTGAGTTACAAATTTTCTCGCCTTTTTTCCCCCACCCATCTCCCAAAAATAGCGGTCCCACAGGATATCCCCTCCTCCAATCTGCTCCCTCCCATATCTTCCCCCATACCCACTTCAACTTTTCCAGTAGGGCATTATGGATCTCTATGCCCCAGTGCCTGTATGTCTTATTTCCCAATTACATGTAAAATAGTATTAATAAGTATATATATGAATACTATTTATTAGTATATATTACACATAATATGTATATATGTACATATACATATATATGTATATATATATTTAAACATTTGGTTGTAAAATTTTGAATTCCAGATTCATTCCCTTCCTCCCTTGTCACCTGCCCTTATTGGAAAGATAAGCAGTTCAATATAGGTTGTACATGTGTAGCTAATGTTAAACATTACCATGGTAGATATATTATAAAAGACTGGTTATATTTCCCTCTCTCCTATCCCACCTGCCACTTGTTCTATTCTCTACTTTGGTTCTGTCCCTTTTCAAAAGTGGGTGCTTACAACTTCCCTCCTCCAAGCCTTTCCTCCCTTCCATTATCCCCCCTCTACTACTCCTATCTACTACTATCCCCTTCCCTCCTACTCTCCTGTGGGGTAAGCTGCCCTATTTAGTATGTATGTCATTCCATCCCTGCGCCAAATTAAATGAGAATAAGGTTGACCTATTCCCTTGCCTTCCTGTTCTTCTCCTCCATTGTAACCATTTTCCTTTGCCTCTTTTATGTGAGATAGTTTACCCCATTTTGTCTCTCCCCATCTCCTCTCATTTTATTCCTCTCTCACCTCTTAATTTCACCATAAGGGTCATCCTTTCCTAATAAATTGGTCCTGTGCCCTCTATCTATGTATACCTGTCAACATATATACACACACTCACAAATGTATTCATACACTTTCTATTCCCTTCAACTATTTTCATACTGAGAAAAGTTTCATAAGTTACAATTATCATTTTTCCATGTAGGAATGTAAATAGTTCAACTTTGATAAGTTCCTTATGGTTTCTTTTCCCTGTTTACTTTCTCATGCATCTCTTGCTTCTTGTGTCTGAAATTCAAATTTTCTATTCAACTCTGTTTTTTTCCTCAAGAATACTTGAAAGTCCTCTATGCCACTGAATGACCATATTTTCCCCTGAAACATGATACTCAGTTTTGCTGGGCAGGTGATTCTTGGTTTCAATCCAAGCTCCTTTGACCTCCAGAATATCACATTCCAGGCCCTTCAATCCCTCAGTGTTGAAGCTGCCAGATCCTGTGTTATTCTGATTGTTTTTCCACAATATTAAAATTGTTTCTACCTGGCTGCTTTTAATAATATTCTCTCCTGGATCTGGGAATTTTGGAACCTGGCTATAATATCCCTAGGAGTTTTCATTTTAGGATCTTTTTTCAGGAGTTGATTAGTGGATTCTTTCAACCTTTATTTTACCCTCTGGTTCTAAAATATCAAGGCAGTTTTGCTTGAGAATTTCTTGAAGGATGATTTCTAGGTTCTTTCTTTGATCATGGCTTTCAGGTAATCCAATAATTTTAAAATTATCTCTCCTGGATCTATTTTCCAGGTCAGTGGTTTTTTCCATGAGATATTTCACATTGCTTTCTATTCTTTCATTTGTTTAGATCTATTTAACAGCATCTTGATTTCTCAGAAAGTCACTAGATTCCATTTGCTTCAATCTAATTTTGAAGGAATGATTCTCCTCAGTGAGCTTTTGAGATTCTTTTTCCATCTGGCAAATTCTGCTTTATAAGGCATTCTTCTCATTGCCTTTTTGAGCCTCTTTTGCCATTTGAGTTAGGTGTTATTTTCCTCAGTCAGGCTGTTGATTCTCATGTCATAATTTTATTGCATCGTTCTCATTTCTCTTCCCAATTTTTCCTCCACTTCTCTTATCTGCTTCTTAAGGTCCTCTATGGCCTGTAATCAGCTTGTATTTTTTTTTGAACCTTTTGGTGTAGGATTTTTGACTTTACTGTCTTTCTCCTCTTCCATTCTTTGATCCTTTTTGTCCCCAAAATAGGAGTCTAATTTTGGATTCTTCTCTTTGTTTTGCTTCCTTTGCCTGGGCATGTTGCCACTAAATTACTTGACTTTTGGGCTTGTTGCCACAGTAGGACTCTGCCACTAGCCAGGGGAGCTTCTGTCCTAAATCCTGGGGTTTTCTCAGCTGCTGGAGGTATTAGTTGAGTGCCCTCTCTGAAGCCTCCACACTCTCTGGCAAGCTGGTCAAACACCCCAAGACCTCCACCCTAGACCACAATTCAGATCGAAGAAGGTTAAAGCAAGAGCTACTACCACCCCCCAGACTAGTCTCCTGGTCCCCATGCCTTCTGCAGTCCAGGAGCTGAAGCTGCAGTGTGATGCTGGCTGCGCCAAGGTGTCTCAGTGGCTTCTCACCATGGGGAAAAGAGGCTGAAGCACTCCCCACTAGTGGGTCCCAAACTCCATACTGCGCTGAACTCTCACTTTGTCCTTAGCATCTATGTGTTTATAATTCTGGAAAACGGCCATAGATTCTGGTGCTCTGGAGTCACTCCAGCTGGCTAATGGTCAGGCCTGCCCTGGGGCTAAAACCTTTGGCTCACATGGGGCTAGGGTGGGCTCCCAGAGACCTGTGCTGGCCACTCCCTGCTCGACTGCTGGGCTGCCAGGCTGTCCTCAACAAGATGTTAGCTTCTTTGTGTCATTTTTGTGGATTCTGTAGCTCCAAAGTTTGTTCAGACTCCCCTTTTACATAAATTGTGGAAAGTGGGAGCAGAACTGCATTGAAGTCCTGTTTTTACTCTGCCATCTTGACTCTGCCCCCTTCCAGTGGGTTTTAATTTGGAATTTGTAACATTGTATTTTTTCTTCCTTCCTTCCTTCCTTCCTTCCTTCCTTCCTTCCTTCCTTCCTTCCTCCCTTCCTTTCTTCCTTCCTCCGTCCCTCCATTCCTTCCTCTTTCCCTCCTTCCCTCCCTTCCTTCCTTCCTTCCTTCCTTCCTTTCTCCATCTCTTCCCTCTCTTCTTTCTTTCTTTCTTTCTTTCTTTCTTTCTTTCTTTCTTTCTCTCTTTCTTTCTTCATTCCTTTCTCTCTCTCTCTCTCTCTCTCTCTCTCTCTCTCTCTCTCTCTCTCTCTCTTTCTCTCTCTCTCTCTCTCTCTCTCTCTCTCTCTCTCTTCCTTCCTTTCTTTGTCTCTCTTTTATTTTTACCTTTTTTCCTATCTATCTACCTAATCTATATCTATATCTATAGAGTGAGGTATGTTTATATTATACACAGTTATAGGTAAATGAATACACACATATATGTGTATGTATGTATATATATATATATGTATATATATATATATATATATATATATACAGTGGAAACTAGGTGGCAACATGGAGAGAGTTCTGGACCTGGAATTAAGAAAATATTTTCCTGAGGTCAGATCTGATTTAAGACAGTTATCAGCTCTGTAATTCTGAGCAAGTCACTTAGCCTGCTTGTTGTAAAATGAGCTGGAGAAGGAAATGGCAAACCACTCCAGTATCTTTGCCAAAAAAACAACAACAAAAAAACAAAAAAAAGAAAATGGAGTCATGATGAATCAGACATGGTACTGAAAATGATTGAACAACAACATATATATGTTCATATAGAGAAGTGTATTTCAATATAATTGGTTTTCTTTGTTATCCCATATATTTTTTATGCATTTAAAAGCATTATTCTGAAAAGTGGCTTGTCTATAGGTTTTACCAGACTATCAGAAGGGCCCAAGAAACATAAAAGATTAAGAGATTTTTATTTGGTTCAACCTCCTAATCTTATGGATGAGGAAATGGAGGCACAGAGAAATGAAATGACAATGTCCAATCAACAGATCTATGTTTTGATTTCACACAAACACCACCACCAATTCACTTATTTCAGTTCTCTGTGATTCTTTGTGTCTGAGTTGAATCTGAAGAGAAAAGCTCCAGTTCTGCTGATTTTTGCAATATCAATATGGTCCTTAGGTAAATCAGAGTCAAATGTTCCCATGGAATGTAAGCTTCTTGAATAAAGGAAATGTTTCATTTTTCTATTTGTATAGCTAGCATTTGGGACACTGCCTTTTATACCATAGATGCTTAATAAAGACTAGTTTAGGTGAACTCAGCTGAATTGAAAATACTCCACAATCCCTAAATTACCATAAATGTGAGTCTCTAGCAGTAGTCAAGAATAATTGATTTGTTTATTCTCCATATTCCTGAGGTTCATAATAGAAAAAAATAGACTTCAATTGCCTTCCAGAAAGACAAAGATTAGATATAAGGAAGACCTGACATTGAAATGTATGAAGCTTAGAAGAGAGACAGAGAGAGAGAGACAAAGGGAGACACACACACACACACACACACACACACACACACAGAGAGAGAGAGAGAGAGAGTGAGAGAGAGAGAGAGAGAGAGAGAGAGAGAGAGAGAGAGAGAGAGAGAGAGAGAAACAGGCAGAGACCGAGGGAGACAGAGATAGAGGGAGACAGAAAGAGAGAATGAGAGAGAAAGAGACAGAGACACACAGAGAGACACTGAGAAACAGAGAGACAGAGTGAGAGATTGCAAAAGAGACAGAGACAGAAAGCTGGATAAAGACACACACACACACACAGAGAGAGAGAGAGAGAGAGAGAGAGAGAGAGAGAGAGAGAGAGAGAGAGAGAGAGAGAGCTGTCTCTTTTTATTTATCCCAGGGATATCCCATCATTGATTTGTTTGGGCTTTTCTGAGACTATCCTAACACTTCATTTTTCTGTTAATTTAATAGAGCTCACTACTACCAAAAGTTTTATTTTCTTTCTTCTCCTGAATCTCTTCCCTCTTCAGACTATGGAAAACAATAATATTAGTCATTGCTCCTTTATTTCTGTGACTTGCAAGGATATACTTGTTGTATATGTTCTTAGGGCATTATAACATAAAATCTGATTCATTCAAGAAGTGAGCTTATTGAAGAGATTCATCATCGACCACCTACAAGGTAGTAAGGCAGCATATCATTTAAGAAACCCCTGCAGTATAGAGTAAAGCCTGATGCTACTGCTCTGTGTTAAGATCAAGAATGCTCTTACTAGGCTACTAATTCTGACAGAGCCTGCTAAACATGTGCTTTAGATAATTATAGCATGTATTTCAGTCCCACAAAATGTCAGGAGTATTGTATTGGTTCTTTCTTTTACTTGTTTCAAGATAGGGAAGTCTCCTTTCCTATTGATTCCAAGAAACAGACTGCTTGACATCAAACTTTTGAATCTCCCAAAACATTTAGAAATCTAAAGTCTGATCATGTCTAAGAATAAAGACTAAAAATCACATTCAACTATTTATACTCATACTTTGCAATGGTCATTTCTTGTGACTTCCCATTCTGCTTCCATTTAATAGGATCTCACTCTGTCAGAAGAATATTATGGAATATAGAATTATTATAGAATACAGATTAATATAGAATATAAGAATTAATATAGAATATCAATATTATTAAATATTAATATAGAATTATAAAATATTTTGATATTGTCTGGGATCTTGGGCCCCAAAACCTTGGGAGTAACAGTACAGTCTCCCCTTTCCTTCAACAGACTACTGTCTTACTACTAATACCAACTGCTGACTATTTACCAATAATAAACATTTAGTATCCAAGAACCTTGAGAATGGGATCCTGTCCTAGACCCTCACCATTCCTGCTTCCACATCTGCCTTTGTAACCCAGCCTTCATCTAGGGAACCTGCCATAATGGATGTACCACCTGGAAACTACTAAAGACTTGTTGGGTAGGGGAGGAGTGCTTGCTATTAAAGTCATGGTTCAACATCAGAAATATAGAAGATTCTATCAGTAGACTGAACATAAAGAACATGCTCTACTCTCTGCTTTTCCCCTGCATCCTAAGGACTGTGGGACCTTTCTATCTGACATGTAGCTGAAACCTCTTATATTTGTAGTCTTTCTCATTAGAACGTCAGCCTCTTGTGAGGCGGGATTGTCTTGCTTTTCAGTTTGTATCACCAGCACATAGCTAAATACCTTGCCTTAATAATTAATCAATGATAATAGATTATTAATTATGATTTAATTAATTAAATTTCATTAATAAACACTTAATAGTCATTAATTTATTTATTCATCGTCCTTTCTAGTTATAAATCTTATGAACCTGTTAATAATTTAAGGGGCAATTCTCTATATCTCTTGGAGGACCTCACAAACTACTAGCAGACCTTTCTGAGATCCATGATTCTTATATAAGAATTCATTTGGTAGATATATACATATATATATATGTATATATATGTGTATACATATATATACATACATACATACATACATACATATATATACATATATATACATATATATATTGAGGTATCCCAACTCGGCAATGAGAAACATTTAGCAATTCAAGGAAATAAAAACATGCTAATGAAAACATCTGCAACCAAACATTCTAGGAGCAAGACAGAATATGAAAAAATCTGATCACTGGAGACACGAAAGGATAGTTTTAGGAGACCACTCTTCTAATATGATGATTTGAAGACCCAAATAGTTTTTTAGGTAAGAGATTTTTAAAGCCCTTCACAACATGGTTCCAAACCATGTACAGATGACTACCTTTCCTGCAGCCTTCATCAAAGGCAAAATAGCCTTTTTGCTGTTGTTTCCCAAACTCAGTGTTTCTTCTCATAACTTCCTGCTCTGGTATTGGTTGTGGCTTCCATGTGTGAAATTCACTGCCTCTTCAACTCTGCCTCTTTCACTTGCTAGCTTCCTTTAAGGCTTGGCTTATATGTCACCTTTTAAGGGAAGCCTTGACTGGTACCATAGTTATCAGGGATTTTTCCTTCCCTAAATCATCATATATTTACCTTTCTGTGTACATGGTGCACTCTCCAGTAGAATGTAAGCTGCTTGAGGTCAGGAATGGTATTTTTCCTCCCCACCCCCATTTGTAATCTCCAGGGTCCAGTAAAATACCTTCAATAGAGTAGACACTAATCATAACGTAAACGTTGAATTTATATAACTGAAACTTTGGCCATGAGAGTCCTGTGTTATATTGCCTCCATCTGTAGTAAGGATTTTCTTACTATCAGATGCTATGCTGATTCAACTAGACTTAATTTCCTATATGGATTATGTCTTTTCTATGATGTGACAGTCTTTACTCAAATCATAAGAGTGCCAGTAATAGGGTTACAGGAAACCCATAAAAGACATCTCTTTATGGGCAATGATGTGAGTCCCCAAATAATAATCCCACTGCCTTCCTGGTGCTCATTTCTTGTATGGTGTTGGTCTGTTCCAATCTTCCCCTGTGCTGAAAAACATTTTCAAGTCTGCATTGTCATTCATCTAGATAGCAGGTGGAGTTCAGTTATATCCACTTATCTTTCAAATATTTTTCAAAGCCTTCTCTCATCTTGTGTGAATTATTGAATGTCTCTAAACAAGGATGCTCTCCATCAATGCCCAGATTTTTTTCTATGTAATTTCTGACATCCAAGTTGATCTGTTGAATATATGACAGCCTGAGACAAAGATGCTTGAAACAGAGGGGAAGAAAAAGGCAAAATAAATACATATAAAATGTTCCTGTTACCATTCAGATGCAATGACTAAAATCCATTTTTGGAGCTCATACTTATTGTAAACCTATTTTTTTTTTATTGGGAGGGGTGAATAAGAAAACCTATGACTTTTAGAGGAAACTTTTTGGTGAAGTCTATGTGTCAGACTTCTAAGTCACTACTTGATGCACTGAAAATAGAAGAAAAAAAATTAATAGATGTTCTACTACAATCCATTCATGGGAAAAGGGGGGTAATAGGCTGTCAAGGGCATTCAGGGATCCAGAAGGACTCAGGGAGAAGTATTGTGCTGTAACAATTCTGCTCTTTCTAAAGAGTTTCAAGTTTAATGACAAATGTAGAAGCACATTTTCTGTCTCTCAGTAGCTTTCATTCAAAGTGAATGGGTTGTCCCAAACCACTAAGGTTGAAGAAAAAGTAGAGTATATCTTCTTCTTTACCAGTAATTTGCTTATTTTCTCCTCCTGATTAAAATCAATCATATTTTCACTTGCATGATGATTATCTTCAATGAATTTCAAGATTAAAGTTTTTATCGTTAATGATAAAATAAATAATAAAAAGATAAAATACACATATTTATAGATTATAATCTACACACCAAAAGGCAAGGCAAAGTGAGGTTACAAATTTTCATTAAGTGCTTACTATGTGCCAAGCATTGTGTTAAGTGCTGGGGACTAAATTACAAAGAAAAAGAGAAACAGTCTCTGCCCTCAAGAAGCTTACCTTCTGGGGAGCCAAGATGGCATAGTAAACAGTAAATTGCACTAATCTTCCCACATTCACCTCCAGTCATCAAAAAATAGCACCCCAAAACAAGTCCTGGAACAGCAAAGCCAGCAAAAAGACAGGGTGAAATAATATTTTAGCCCAAGAAACTTGAAAGATCAGCAAGAAAGATGTCTCACTTGGATAAAAGGACAATTCAGTCCAGAACAAGAAGCATCCTAGCAAGGCAGCAGCAAGCCCCACCTCAGCAAACCAGGAGATCCTGAGCTGCAGCTCCATGCAGCAGGCAAACGGCAACACCAGGACCCCCACATGATTCAACATGACCAAGGGAAGTGTCAGACTCCAGCTCTGAGAACTTCCAACTGTTTCAGCAGATCTGTGGGCAAACATGTAGATGTCAACCCTATGAGTGCCTAAGAAAGCAGGCAGCCACAAGTGCTAGGCCCCTGCTACATGCTTTAGTATAACCTCAGGCAAATAGGCAGCCCTCAGCTGCCAGACCACCACATGCTTCAATGTAATGCTGGGGAAATGCAGAAATACCCCACCAGTTTCAGTTCACACCAAATACCAACACTAAGACCCCATATGGCCTCCAGCAGCAACAGCTACCCTCTACTATACCCCATCAGCGCCAGATACCAGGATACCCTATGGATCTCAAGGCAATATCAGTGCAGCACCAGGTAAACAACCTGGGCATGCAGCCCCTGGCACAGGGGGCTGCTTGAGACAGTACCCCTTCCACCCTGGGAGCAGAGCTAAAATTTAAAAGAAAGGAATAAGGCCAAAAAAGATGAATAAAGCAACAACAACAACAACAATGAATCTGACCATAGAAAGTTAAATTTATTATGGTGCCAGGGAAGATCAAGACACAATTTCAGGAAATGGCAACAATGTTAAAAAACATGTTAAAAACAAGACCCCAAAGAAAAATCGAAAGTGGAGTCAAGCCCATAAAGAACTTGTGGAAGAGCTCAAAAAGGAGCTTAAAAATCATATAAGAGAGGTAAAATAAAAATTGGGAAAAGAAATAAGAGATATGCAAGAGAATTTAACAGTTTTGAAAAAGAAAATAACTCATTTTTCCGCATGCCGCTCTGGGTGCTGCAGCAGTGGTGGCACTGCTACAAGTATTGCACTCAACCTGAGCCAGAACCACAGGTACAGTGGATCAGAAGCACGAGCCATTTTTTTTCCAGTCCATTGGAAATCCATTAATTTTTAGATGCCTAGATGGAATTCTTATTTATGGAAATGATAAAGGAATATCAAAAGTCCTATACAGGTCATGCAAAGGGAGGGACCGACTTGGTCCTTTTAAAATGAGTGACAGTACATGGCTGACATCAGAGGTCCAAAATCCACTGGCTGTGAGATAACATGTTAAGAATTGCTCCAATGCCCATTGCTATGTGTGGTTCTTGTGGCTCTCCGGGACATCCAGCAAGGAGAAGAGCTTTTCTCCAACTACTACACAATTATCAACTAACTTGATGGAATTGGTTTTAACAATTAACTATTCATTTGGCCCAGGAGAGCTTTTCTCAGTGAATTTCTCTGCTTTGTGTGTTGTGGAGATTTGCCCTGTGAGATCTAATTAGACCGGGAACTTTCATATTCGTGTAAATAAATATTGCTTTTATATTTTGATGCAAAAAAAAAGAAAAAAAAAGAAAATGAAAACAACTGCTTAAAAAGTAGCAGTGGTCAAATGGAAAACAAAGCACAAAAGCTTACTGAGGGAAACAACTCCTTAAATTTAGAATCTGGCAAGTGGAAACTCATTGATCTAGGAGACATCAAGAATCAATCAAATTCAAAAGAATGAAAAAAACTAGAAAAAATGTAAAATGCCTCATTGGAAAAACAACTGACCTGGAAAATAGATCTCGGAGAGACAATATCAGAATCATTGGACTACCTGAAAGAGAAGGACCTAGACTGCATCTTTCAGGAAATTATCCTAGAATGAGGGGGCAAAATGGGCATTAAGAGAATGCACTGATCACCTTAGGAAAGAGATGTAAAAATAAACATTCTAAGGAGCATTATATATCAGGTCAAGGAAAAAGTGCTGCAAATGGCCAAAGAGAAACAATTCAAATATTGAGGAGCCATAATCAGGATTACACAGGACTTAGTAGTTGCAAGCTTAAAGTATCAGAGGTCTTGGAAGATGATATTTTTGAAGGCAAAAAAGGTAGGACTATAATCAAGAATCACCTACCTGGTGAAATTAATTTAAATACCTAAAGGGGAAATAATGGTCATTCAATAGGATAGAAGGATTTCAAGTTTTCATAAGAAGACAAGAATTGGACAAAAAAAATTCTCTGATATTAAACCCAAGAGAAGCCTAAAATGGGGGAAAAGGGAAATGAAAACATAAGAGATTGAATGAACCTGAACAGATTACATACTTATGTGGGAGGATAATAACGTGAAGTTCTTAAAAACTACACCACTATACAGCTAGAAGGACTATACATAGAGGGTACAGGTATAAAGTGAATTTGAGAAAATTACATAAAAATAATTGAGATGAGAAAGCGGGGTACCCTTGGTTCAGAAAGAAGACAGAGGGGACTGGGGTAAATTATTTTACATAAAGAGTCACGAAAGATCTATTACATTGGAGAGAAATATGGGAGGATGGATGGTAGTCATTGCTCAAACCTTAATCTCATCGATATTGACTGAAAAAGGAAATAATATACACAATCCATTGAATATAGAAATCTAACTTGCCAGACAGGAAAGTAGGATGGGAGAAGATTAAGTAAAGACAAGGGGTAGGGATGGGAAGTGGCAAAAGAGAGGGCAGATTGGGGGAGGCAGTAGACAGAAGCAAAACACTGTTGAGGAAGGAAAGGGTGAGGGGAGAGAGAGAACAAAAAGGAGGAAAAATAGCATGGATGGAAATACACAACTGGTAATCATAACTGTGCATATTAATGGAATGAACTCTCCCATAAAGTGGAAGCGGGGTGGATCAAAAACTAGAATCCTGAGAAAAAAAGAGAAAAAAATCTAGAATCCTATAATATGTTGTTTACAAGAAACACACTTGAAGCAGAGAGACACACACACAGAGTAAAGGTACGGGGCTGGAGCAGAATCTATTATGCCTAAATAAAAGAGATAAGGAAGAAAACTATGTCTTTCTAAAAGGTACCATAGACAATGAAGCTAAATACTAAATACAGTGAAGCACATACTAAATGTGCATGCACCAAGTTGGATAGCATCCAAATTCTTAAGGGATAAGTTAAGTGAGTTACAGTTTCATGACCAAATAGGATATAGAGAGCATTACAAAATGTAAAAAAATATAGTTAATTTTGATTACATTAAATTAGAAACCTTTTGCATAGAGAAAACCAATGAAACAAAGATTAGAAGGAAAGCAGAAAGCTGGGAAATAATCTTCATAGCAAGTGTCTCTGATAAAGGCCTCATTTCTCAAATATATAGTGAACTGAGTCAAATTTATAAGAAAATAAGACATTCCTCAATTGATAACAATAAAAAAAAATGTGAACAGGAAACTTTCAGATGAAGAAATCAGAACTATCTATAGGCATATGAAGAAGTCTTCCATATCACTCTTGATTAGAAAAATTCAAATTAAAACAACTCAGAGGTACCACCTCACACCCATTAGATTGTCTAGTACGACAAAAAAAGGAAAATTGGGAAACTAATACACTATAGGCAGAGTTGATAACCAATACAATAATTCTGGAGAGCAATTTGGAATTGTATCCAAAGGGCTATAAAACTGTGCCTACCCTTTGATCTAGTGATACCACAACTAGGTCTGTATCCCAAAGAGATCATAAAAATGGGAAAAGGACCTACATGTGTAAAAATACTTAGAGCAACCATTTTCATAGTGGCAAAATATTGGTAATTGAGGGAATGCTCACTGATACAGAATGCCTGAACAAGCTGTGGTATATAAATGTAATGGAATACTATTGGGCAAAAAATGATGAACAGGAACATTTAAGAAAAAAATACCTGGCAAGATTTATACAAACTGATACAAAGTAGAATGAGCAGAAACAGGAAAACATGCTACACAGTATTAGTGACATTGTTTGATGATCCAATGCAACAGAGATTAGAAGAAAGCAGAAAGCTGGGAAACAATCTTTACAGTAAGTGCCACTATAAAGGCTTTATTTCTAAAATTTATAGAGAACTGAGTTAAATTTATAAGAATGCAAGTTATTCCCCAATTGATAAATGGCCAAAGGATATGAACAGGCAATTTTCATATGAAGAAATTAAAGCTATCTATACTGATTTGATAAATGCTCCAAATCATTATTGATTAGAAATGCAAATTAAAACAACTCTGGGGTACCACCTCACACCTATCAGATTGGCTAATATGACAGAAAAGGAAAATGATAATTATTGGAGAAGATGTGGGAAAATTGGAAAACTAATTCATTGTTGGTAGAGTTGTGAACTGATCCAACCATTCTGGAGAGGAATTTGGAACTAGGTTCAAAGGGCTATAGAACTGTGCATACCCTTTGACCTAGCAACACTCTCTCTAGGGCTATATCCCAAAGACATCATAAAAAAGAGAAAAAGAACATGCATATACAAAAATATTTATAGCAACATTTTTGTGGTGTCCAAGAATTGGAAATTGAGGGGATGCCCATCAATTGGGGAATGACTGAACAAGTGGAGGTATATGAAGATAATGAAATATTGTTGTGCTTTAAGAAATGATAAGTAGGCATATGTCAGAAAAACCTATGAAAATTTACATGAACTGATGCTGAGTGAAGGGAGAAGAACCAGGAGAACATTGTGCACAGTAACAGCAATATTGTGCAATGATTAACTTTGATAGACTTAGCTTTTCTCATCAGTGCAATGATATAAGACAATTCCAAGGGATTCATGATGGAAAATGCTATCCACTTCCAGAGAAAAACTGTGGAGTGCAGAATGAATGCAGAATGAAGCAAACTATTTTTGGGTTTTTTTTCTTTTTCATGGTTTTTCTCTTTGTTTTGATTTTCTTTCACAAAATGACTAATGTGGAAATATACATAAAAAAGATGATTGCACATGAAACTAAAAATCTATTATGTACAACTTACCATTCCTTTTAAACATATAATAAAGTTATCATAAAAAGAAAACATTGTGTGATAATCAACTATAAATGGCTCAGCTGTTCTCAGCAACACAATGATCTAAGACAAATACAAAGGACTCATAAAGGAAAATGCTATAGATATCCAGATAAACAACTGGTGAATTCTGAGTGCATTTCAAAGCATACCTTTTTCACTTTATCTTTTCTTTTTTTTTCTTTTGATCTATTTCTTCTTTTACAACTGTGACTAATATAGAAATATGTTTTACATGACAGCATGTGTTTAACCTATATCAAATTGCCTACCATTTTAGGAAGAAGGGAGGGGAGAGAGGGTCAAAACTTGGAACTCAAAATATTGTAAAAATAAATGATAAAAATTGTCTTGATGTGCAAACTATTGTTTTAAAAAGGAAGCTTACCCTTTAATGAAGGCAAGATACCGAAAAGAGAGACGAAAAGGTTATGGTGAAAGAAGGTACCCATGAAGACATCATGGCACAGTCAGGAAGATGGCTTCCCTAAATGGTGGCCCTGGCAAGAACTCACTGATGGGGGAAGTGGATGATACTGGCATGTTCCAGGGTGAAAAGGTCAAAGAGGCTAAAGGTTGAAGTAAAAACAAAAACAAAATACTTTATCTTGATGTCAGAATCTTCTTTAGTCAACTTAGTGCCCTTCCTTCATAGCCAAATGTGAAAACTGACTTAAGTTGTAAAATATTCTTAAGTAATTTCATTGCTAAAAAAGAAACATAAGAATTTAATATATATTTGTCGACTTATTAACTTCTTATACAAAAACTACATATTATGGCAAACCTTCAAGTATTGATGAAATATGGCCATTTGATTCATGTCTAAAGCTTGCTAACCTGGGCTGGCCAATGGTATGACTAATATCTGGCCGGGACACTTCATTATGGGCTTAGTGCTGGGTGGTATCATAGAGTCAAGGTGAAAGATTGATTATTCAGGAAAATTGTTCCAGTCTAGGACTTAGGTTGAGACTAATCAGAAACAGAGGACGAAGTTAGTGTTTAGTTAAACAGTCATGTGTCAAGGCCAAAAATAAATTGGTTATTCCAGGAAAGGTCATTCAAGAACATACTCAGATTGTCATTACTAGGGCATATATTGTACAGAGGAGATTGCAGGTGGGGAACTAGCATCTGTGTAGCCATAAACTCACAGACTATAAAAATGTTATAATGAGTGTAGCCCATGATTCCAAGCCTGGGGCATTTTTCATACCTCTGAATATACAAAAAGAGACCCTAATTGGTAGAGAGAATGCAGACATGAAGTTGTATATCTGCATAAAGGTAGAGTTGGTGCCAGAGAAACTTGGTAGAAATACATGCATGTTTTCGATGCCTTTTGGTACTGACTGTAGGGAAGAGAGAAAGAAGGGCTTTAGAAGCTTCAGACATGAAGAACCTGGCTCCTCAACCTGTCCCTAAGTGCCAGCTTGCTTCTCCAGAGACTTCAGAAAATTTTCTCTTTGGTGAGATCGATCTTCTCTCATTGTTTGAGGAGAGATCTCCTCTTGCTTTCAGCAAATAACTTTTTGACTCATGTATGTTTTTTGTTTTTGTTTAGTCCAGTGTTATCAAACTCATTTAACCATATATGAGGATGCCAATGGGCTGTGTATCAACTTGGAGGACCATGTATTAGCATTATCTATGTTGAGGTATCCAGGTGGCCCAGTAGATACAGTGCTTGACTTGGAGTGAGGAAGACCTGACATGAAATTTGACCTCAGACATTTACAAGCAGTGTGACCCTGACTAAGTCCCTTCATGTTTCTTTGCCTCAGTTTCCTCATTTGTAAAAAGAGGATAATAATAGCATCTACATCCCAGGACTGCTGTGAAAACCAATATAATTATAAAGTGTTTAGCAGAATACCTGGCACATAGTAAGTGATATATAACTTTTGGCTGTCATCACCATCACCATCACCACCACCACCACCACCACAACCATCATCATCATCATCATGTTCTACTGTATTTTTTTTTATTTTGTGAAATATTTCCAAATTATATTTCAATCTGGTTTTGCCAGCAGTATTATGGGCAGCAATGTAGTCTGTGGGTTGTATTTTTGATACTTCTTGCCAACTCCATGGAAAGTATCTAATCTCTGTTTGCTTGGATAAAGAAGTTAACTTTCTATTGGCCATTTCTAATTGTCTTTTGGGTTATTAGTGTCTAGTAGGAAAGACCATGCCAGCAGGTAGATGTTGAGGATTACCTTTCCCCCTTAAAAGTGACTAGGGAGGGGTGGCTAGGTGGTGCAGTGAATAGAATGCTGGCTCTGAAATCAGGAGGACCTGAGTTCAAATTTGGCCTTAGACACTTAACACTTACTAGCCATGTGACCTTGGGCAAGTCACTTAACCGCAATTGCTCTGCCCTCCCCACTGCAAAAAAAATAAGAAATAATAATAATAATAATTTTTAAAAAAGTTGACTAGGGAAGCATCTTTGGTTTGAAAGTATAATTGCATTGGCCCAGCAATATTTGGGAAGACTTGGGAAAGACATAATTTTAATTTGGCACCCTTCTGTGGACAAAAGGCCTTAAAACTTTTAGTGCTCTTGAGACCTGCCTTCCCTCCTTCCTACTCCTGTTCCCCAAGCCCAGTGGTGTAGGCGCCACCCTGAACTCTTCTCTTCTAAGAGGCAATACAGAGCTCAGATCATATATAATCCATGTCTCCTGAGAACCACATACCTATACATTTAGACAACTCAAGTGGATATGCAATACAATCTAAGCGGGCATCACACACCTTATTTGAAAGGGCTCATAGAAAGGAATATTATGATAAGAACTACTCATTTCCTTTTTTCTTTTGCTTTGTGAAGGGGGAAGGCAGGGCAATTGGGCTTAAGTGACTTGCCCAAAGTTACATGGCTAGTAAATAAGTGTTAAGTGTCTGAGGCCAGATTTGAACTCAGGTTTTCCTGGCTCCGAGGCCGGTGCTCTATTAAACGTGCCACCTAGCCGCCCCATTACCTTTTGAATAAACTCAAGTTCTGGCTTCACAGTTTACGAAAAAGGCCCCTCTTTACTATGTGGCTAGTAGAACAGATTTACTTGTAGAATGTCTTTCATGCTCCAATCAGCTGAGCACACTGCAGTAAACAAAATATAAAATACCTAGCATTTATATAGCATTTTATATATGTATCCCAAGGCCCTTGGAAATGCAAGAAAACAAACCAGGTATCATAGACTTTTGGGAAACAAATTCCATAGAGACAGCTAGGCTAGAATATGTGTGGGTCCACTTTTCCAGCATCTTAAGATTTTCAAAGGATTTCTGCACAGGACTTTTGACATATGGGTAGAGAGGTTGAGAAAAACAAAAAGGGAAGTCCCTCTGAGGGCTTGACTATACTTGACTAGCCATGTCGGAAGTAGTAAAAGTAGGAATGTGTTGCTTCATTGACTGTAAGCAGGGGGAAATGGAAGTGAGAAAACTGAGAGTAGATTCACAGTGCTGGACCAGTAGCAGATTGGAGTCAGTTGGAGGAAGTAGAAGGCAACTCTACCCAGTAGAGATTCCAAAGTCAGGTCAGGCTGAACAATCAGTACCCATTGCTGAGAGGATGTAGGGTCCAAATCCTAGCTTCTTTGCCCCCTCACTTCCCCAGAATGATGCTCTAAGAAAAGCTAATCCTCTCTTGATTTGTCCAGTCACTTTTCTTTCCATTGGTGAAAAGAGGGGGGAAGGGAGAGCAAGGCAAATAAATCAGTCCAGATTCAATGTTATTATAGACTATTTCTTAGACCTCATTTGAATATTATTTGCATTTCATAAATCATTTTTGACATTTAATAAGTAACAGCAATTCAATAATGGATTGTGAAATCATATGAGTTTTTGGGTGCTCATCATCAAGGCCAGGAGTGGAGAGGTTGGCTTTTAGGAATGGATGTTCAAACTAATTTTGAGCATGTTCTAGAACATACTCATTAAATTGTCATCGAACTCAGAGAACAAGTGAGCAAGGAGATGAGCCTGAGGGTAGTGTGGTAATCCCCTTAGTGTGTATTATGGTGCTTTATCTAGCACATTTTGCACACCTATCTCATTAGACCTTCAGAATAACTCAAAGAGGTAGGCACTTTATCACACAGTTTGTAAGTGTCAGAGGCAGGGCTTCAATCCAGACTTTTCTGATACCATCTAGAACTCTACACACTACACAGTACCATGTTTCTCTTAGTTGGAAAGAGTCTCATGAATATCTGAATCTGGTCAATTGCTGAAACAGCTAGGTGGGTATATAGCAAGGTGGACTTAGAATCAAGATGGTCTAAGTTTGAACCTTGCCTCATACATTTATTAGACTCTGGACAAATCATTTAACTTTAAGTGAGTCTCAATTTCATCCTCTATAAAATTAGAATAATAAGAGTACCATTGTCATGGCATTATTGTGTGAATCATATGAGATATTGCATGTAAAATACTTTGCAAACCTTAAAGTACTTGTATAAATGTTAGTTGTTATCATTGTTATCTGCACACAGCTTCACTGACAGATGACTGATGGGTTGTGGATGGACGGCAGGGAATCTGAGAAAGTAGGTGAAGTAGCAACTGGGTTTGGAAAATAGTCAAAGGCTAGATGGTCTCCCCCATTAGGATGTGAGATTTTTAAGAGCAGGGATCTCTATGATGTTTGCAATTTTATCTGTAGCACTTAGCATGTTGCTCTGAAAATAGTAAGCACTTAAGAAATGATATTTCATTAATTTCATTTGAGCACTCATTCATTTCTGAAGAACTGTAATCTTTTAATGAAATAGTTTGAAGTTTCTCTGTGTTGTGATAGAACAGCTAGGTGGTTCGGTGGATAGAGTGTCTGACTTGAAGTCAATAAGATTCCTCTTCCTGAATTCAAATCTGGCCTCTGACACTTATGAGTTGTGTAACCCTGGTCAAGTCATTTAACTCTGCCTCAGTTTCTCATTTGTAAGAATGACCTGCAGAAGGAAATGGCAAACCACTATAGTATCTTTGCAAAGAAAACCCCAAATGGGGTCACAAAGAGTTAGACATGACTCAAATGATTCAAAAACAACAAAAGTGTCTACTCTGTACCAGGCAATGTTCTAATAGCTGGTAATATAAAGAAAGACAAAAGACAGCCTGTTCGAAACTTACCGCTTAAAAGGGGAGAGCTGATAATACTCTGGTATTGTCTATAATGGGCTGATATATTCTCTATGATCCATACTTCTAAGAATAATTCTGCAGTCATTATAAAAAGAGATTCAAAAATTTAGAAACTAATATTTCAATTGTTTTACTTGTTTTATCTCATCCTCTTTATATCCTTGCCTATTTTTAACACCTTTTGGGCTAGTAAAATATAACTATTATAATGATAATAACTCACACATATCTATCACTGTATGTTTGTGAGGTGTCATACATACATTATCTCATTTGGAATCGAGGTGGCACATTGATAGAACACTGAGCCTAGGGTCAAGAAGACTTGAGTCCAAGTTCAACTTCAGACACATTAGTCAAGTGACCTTGGATAATTCACCAAACTTCCATCTGCCTCAGTTTCCTCAACTATAAAATGTAGATACTAACTTCTACTTCCCAGAATTTTTGTGAAAATTAGCTAATGTTCATAAATTAGAATAATGTCTGGCTCATAGAAGGCACCGTGTAGTGCTAGCTCTTATCATTATTATTATTATTATTAATACTGGGCATTTCACTTAACCCCCGAGTACCTCATCTGTAAAATGGGGACAATATAGCACCTATTTCCAGGTTTGTTATGTGGATCAAATGAGGTAATATTTATAAGGCACTTTGCAAACCTGAAAGCACCATATAAATGCTAGCTATTATTATTATTTGATATTTTATCAATAAGCACTGAGAATCCAAATGGTCTATTGATACTGTAGGGGAAAATATATTTTCTCTGCACAGCAGATGCCAAACTTTATCTCTAATTATATGTTTGTGGCTTCCAAAAGGGGAAAAAAGGTTTTGCACAGCTTGCTTTGAAACTTGAAATGTGAAACTTAACATAATGTTCTTTTCTACTCTAGAATCTTCATATTTTGATATTTAAAAAAGATCTGTGATTCCAGGAATGTGAGTACTGTCCAACAACTCAGATTAAAATGATTCTATGTTTTATGAGTTATTATGAGACGATCTGTTCAAAGCACTTTGTAAAACTTGAATCTCTTTTTAAGTGCTAGTGATTATATTAGATATGAGTTGCCTTGATAAAAAGAAAAACAAATCATTTCATGACTAATCTGAGGTAATCAACCTCACTGAATTTAGCTTGCCTGGTTTTCAGATAAGAGACGCAGTTATACAATCACCCATTTAGAGTGGGAAGATGCACCTAGTCCAGATCCCATCTTTTCCAAGTAAGGAAACTCAGAACCAGAGAAGTTCAGTGACATGAGCAAGGACATTGTTTCATTTCCTGGAAATCCAACATTCTTCCCATTTTGCTACATTCATCTACCACAGGACTCACAACAGAGTGATCAGAGCTTGTGTTCTGTTTAGCAGATCCTACAAGAAAATATATTCTTTTAAAAACTACAGGCATCCTCTCTTTCTAAAACATTATGGGAAAAATATTTTTTTGTGTTTCTTTCAAACACATCTACTAATCTGAAATGTAAAGAAGAGGTAATATAGTGTAATCCTGTTTCATTATATTAATTTTATATCTGTGTAAATTGGTGCATATTTGTAGGAGAAGGAGACAGAGAGGAGAGAGAGAGAGAGAGAGAGAGAGAGAGAGAGAGAGAGAGAGAGAGAGAGAGAGAGAGAGACTCAAAGCAAGTATTGTATCTTATTTAATTTCCAAATATTCTCTAGTGCCTAGCACAGTGACACAATTGTGAAGGCATTTGTGATCAATTCACAAAGAACATGAAGGAAAGAAGATACTAAAGGCATGAAAAAATTAACAAGATTACTTACCCCCAAAATACTATCAAGAGCACACCAACTACTGACTTATATGATTACTTTCCCACATAAATGATAATTAATGTTGAAAGTATTTTTTGTGAGGATAGTAAAAGAGAACAAGCAGGTTTTCACCAGTGACATTCTACTTTAAACCACATTTTTTCCTTCATATAATTGATTAGATGTGGTAAGTGCAAGGTCCTATAACACTTTTTTGTTAATTGATATATTAAAAAAAAGAAATTCTTTTTTTTTTTTTGCTTTTTGGAGGGCAATTGGGGTTAAGTAACTTGCCCAAGGTCACATGGCTAGGTTTTTGTAATTCTTTTAATTTTTACAGAGCAAAATGTCATCTTCAAATCTCTGTTCCAACTAGTTGCTTCCTATGCAAATACCAACATTTTTCAAGATTCCTCAGAATTTGTAGTAACAACAACCATGTTCAACAATTTTATATCATTTATTTCAGGTCCTGCATGAAATGGGAACATGTGTTTTTCAATTGGTCATTTTTATCAAGGATATACAGGACACAAAGCTGAAGAGGATTTCTAATAAGTGGTTATGTCCTCCAGGTTCTACTGTTTACAGATGGCATTGTGCTGGTTTAATCAAATCATGGAATGCTGCAGAATTTCCAACATAAGATTAATAACCATATAAAATATCTTCACCTAACTATTCTCAAAGGAAAAATCAAGTGGATGCATAATTCCTAATATCCAGCTTAGCGCATACAGTTATATCGGCACCTTTAGAGTTCATCCAATAGATTTGAACCAATTCAGAGACAATTTTTTTTCAATTATTTGCTCCACCTTTCCTTCCTCAACTTTGCACAAGGCTCTGAACCTTGGTACTTCATTAGTCATTACTGAATTTTAATGAAGATTGTGGCAGGCATAGTCCAAAATGAAAAATTCAGAGAATCTTAAGAATACATATATAATTGCTGAAAATGGAAAGAATAGCAAAAGAATATTAAAATCAAACACTATATAATTAGAATGACCAAACTTGACCCCAAATAAGAGTTGAAAAAGTATGCTTCCCTTCCTCCTTTACCGAGAAGGAAGATTATGGGTGTAGTACTTTACATACATAGGGTTGATTGATGAGTCTCTTAGGTTTCCTTACCCTATTTCCAAAAAAAGTCATGACTGCAGATGACTCAGTCCTGCAAAAACCTGATAAGAAAACCTTTAAAGAGATAACAGAAAAGAAATGGATAGCCCTAGAGAAATCAGTATCTCAGAAGGCTTTTTTTTGGGGGGGTGAGGGGTGGCTATTTGAGACTTAAACTTGCTTCAGCAAGGAGTGACTTTCAAATTGAGCTAGGTAAAGGGTCATTCTTATGGTGAAAATGAAGAAAGATCCACTGAAATCTTTAAGATTCAGCTAATAAGAAATTTTTATTTTTAAACAGTTCATATTTAAAACAAAAGAGATGGGTCAATAGGTAGGGTAGAAGACAGGGATATTCTAAGAAAAGTAGGTGACATAAAAATAATACCATTAAAAAGTTGTGACACAATACCATAAACTTTTCTTAGAGCAAGAATAGGCTTTAGACATCCTCTAAGAACCTTCAGAAGTTTGAACTCTGTGATTCTAAAACTGGCTATCAAAGAAAAGGAATGATTTGTCTATAAATATAAGAAGAATATAGATTAGAATTCTGATATCACACTCAGTGATGTTGATTCTTGCTATGAAAACCCCAAAAGGGATTTGTTCTTCAAAAAAGGTAATGAATGCTGGTATAAAGATAAAAGTGTACTAAATGAGCTGTGGAGCCCCCAAGGTAGATATGGCTATGTAAACAGAACAGAAGGCTGTGTAAATTTGAATTTTTAGGAACACCTGGTCTTTGTATTACATTTGAGTAAATTTCAAAATATAAGCAAGAGTTGTCACTAGTGGAAGTTGTTATATGAATTTATTCTGTAAAATTTGGACTCAGTCAAAAGGCTACACCCAAGGCCACATGTGACCTTGAGGCCATGGGTCCCCCACTCCTTCTGAGTCAAGTCTTTTACAATCTTATTTGGACCATGACTAGTCCATACAGCATACTGGCTAACTCTCTCAACTTTATTTCATGTGCATGCCATTCATACCTTCGTCTATGTCTCTGATTAAAATGTTAAACGACATAGTGCCAATCACAGATCCATAGGGCACTCCATTCGAGATCTCTTTTTCAAGTGAACATTGAACTGTTATCAGCAATTCTTTGATACTAGTTCTACCAGTTCCGAATTTATTTAGCTATATTGTTTACTTCATCATATCTTTCTTCTTTCTCTACACTTATATTTATGAGCATTGTAAGGCAAAGATTCCTTCACTTTTAGATCCCTCTATCCAGAAAGATACTGTATCATTAATTAACAGAATTTGGGTGTGGTAATTGAACAAATTCTGACATCCCTACTCCATTCCACACCTCTGCAACTTATAAAAAATCAGGAAAAAAAAAAAGTCTTGTCAAAGGCTTTGCTGAAATCCAGAGTCTCTATAAGTACAATATAACTGATATAGTATATCTGCCAAATATAGAATTGATATGTCTGACTTGACTTCTAAGTGAACCCCAAAAGACTCATGGTGGTAATTTCCTTTTTCTCAAGCACATCAAGCTGTATATGCTCTGGTGCAAATATAATAGATGTCATATTGCTTCAAAGTGGAAAGGTCTTTAAGAAGCACCTTTATGTATATCTAAGTGGTTTACATCTAAACTACCTGTCAAGTAGCAAGTTCCATCTAGAAGATAGGCTATTATCAAAAACACCTGATTTCAGAAGGCATTTAATACCTGAGTAGCCATGGACAAGTGACTTTACTTCTGTGGGTTTGAGTTTCTTCATCTATAAAATGAATGTGTTGGACTCTATGGCCTCCTAAGATAATTGCCATATCTAAGTCTAGAATCCTGTGATTCGTTAGCAAAATCATTGACACCCTTGAAAGTGATTTTCTCGCTGAAGTCAAGAGGAATGGCTACCCTCACCCCATTCCAAAACAAAATCCTATTCAGTGACTAAAAATAGACAATCTCCACTAGATTTTTCTGAGGGTCACTATAAAGGTGAGTCAAATAATACTAAATCCCTATTAAATATGAAAATACTTTTATATGGTAGATGTAATCTAATGGTAAAAACAGAATGAGTTTTCAAGGTAAATCATTTTAATTCCCACAATTGATGCAGCTGGACATTGAATGTAACTATATTGTACTTATGGAGTAGCAATTCCCACTTTATAGAATTAGTCAGTGAAGTGTTTCGGGAATTTTCTGCTTTGGAGAAAAGGTGTTGGGGTGAACATAGAAGTACAATTCATTTCTGTTATGTTACATACACCTGGAAGATTTGTCAAACTTTTCCAACTAATTTGCTGGCAAGGTACATTTGGAGAACCTGAAATGCAGTTTGCCAAGACGCCTTCCTTGTGATTTAAGGGAAATTTACTGAGACATTTGTTTTATAGCAAGAGCTATGGGACCTCAAAGAGCCTTTGAGAAGTATTTTTCATTAGATTGGCATAACACTCATCCCCTTCTGCATAGAAAAGTGTTATAGGACAATGATAATCTTGCTCCAGGGACATTCCAACAGGTGTGCCTGGGTTGGAGGCTCCATTCAGTTAGTAGTATGACTTCAGAATTGTGTCTCTCAGAGCCTAGCATCTGGAATTAGATAACTAATGATAAGAAAGCAATGCAAATGGAATCATGTGATATATGAGGGAACAGAAGAGTGTTGGTACATAAAGTTATTATTTACAATGGGATTATGGCATATTTATTACAAACGCCTACTTTTTTCATAGTAACGGATTAAATAATTCATATTACTGCTGTAGGTTGAGAATTACCAGTGAGAAATATTACATTAAGATAGCATCACTCATAGGAAAGGCTTGGGTTGAGAGCTCATAATCAAAGGTTTGGGCGGGGGAGCAGGGGAAGTTAGCTTTTAATAGGAACAGGTCTGTCTCCCTATACCTTATTTCTCCTCTTGAAAAACCCTAAGTTTTCCCTTGCCTTTAAGATTTAACTCAAGTTTACACTTTTTTGAACCTTTCCCTGGCAATTATATCCTGCTCAGAAATTGCAAGGTACTTATTGTCCATGGCACCAATGAGCATTTGGCATATGCTACTTTGCATGGATATACTTTTATATATACATATATATGTGTAGTATACATGGGCTTATTCATTTATTTATTCATCCATCTATTCATTTACATATTTCTCTGCAATCATGTTGGAATAGCATTCCCTTTGGCCTTAGGCCTGAGGGAAAGGGAAGAATCTGATATGAATATTTTGCCAGATAGATCATTTTTTATTCACAGTTATGGTTTGCAATAGATTGTAAATATCCTAAGATTAGGAAATATTTTTAGGTCTCTGTATCTGCAACATAGTGCTCTGTATAGAGTAGGTATTTTGTTAATGTTTGATGATGAGGAGGAAAAGGGTGAATAATCAAACGAAATATCAATACTTTAGGAATTCCAGGTTGTGTTCTTCATTCAATGCAGGTACCCTGAGGATACAATACAGAAATGGTCATGTAGTTTCATTAATTTGTCAAAATCATTTTTATTTCATATCATTTTGAGTAATTATACCCTTCAATTTTAAAAAAAAAAGTCTTTTTGTGTGCCTGTTTTAATTTACTTAGATTCAGAAACCCTGACATAGGAAGCATATTAATGAAAAATAATTGGATTTTGGACATCGTTCCTTATTTATGATAAACTCAGTTCAATGGTTTTGACTGTTTCTCCTGCATATATCAAAGAAAACTTAATGACTCAGAGCTCCCAAGAATTTTGGTAGGATTCAAACCTCATTAAAATTCTAGGAGCCACGAACTGATACATCTTACTATATAGAAAAGTTTAAACTACAGTTAAAGGAATCATGATTTCTTCAGCCTGGCTACTCACTCCATTCATCCAAATCTCAAATCCTGAAAAACTTGATAGAAGGTCTAAGAGTTAGTGTGCTTGGGGAAACAAAAAGAAAAGTACCATCGGCTAACTGGGTGATTATCCTCTGCAGACATAGCTAGCTCATTTTTTGCATGAGTGACAAACAGTCCATTGCTGGGTACAGAATTTGAAGATTTTCCAATTTGGCAAGATCAGTCTGATTTTGTACTCCACTGGCAGAGAACTTGAAAACCTGGTGTCACCTCTACACAAAAAATGAGGCATCAGAGGAAGACTTTAATAGAAGGAACCATGATTAGATATTATAAATTTCACTGTGGATCACCACCCTGCTGTCAGTGTTTGAAGGCATTAGACATAGGCATCCAATAGCTTGACTTCCATTGGATTGTTGCTAAAGCAAGGAATTGACTATATACCAAAGATCTATGGTAACTTCCCTAAGCACTATGTTATCTATTAGTAATTTCATTGCTATGAGTTTGGACTTCGGCACCCACAAAATGCTCATTCTGAAAAAGTGACACTGGGTTTTCCTGATTCAGTAGATGATAAGAGATTTAAAGGGGCAGTTAGGTAGTACAATGGGTAGAGTCCTGGGCTGGGAACCAGAAGAATCACCTTCCTATGTTCAAATCTCACTTCAGACACTTAGTTGTGTGACCCTAGGCAAATCACTAAACTCTGTTTACCTCAGTTTCCTATCTGTAAAATGAATTGGAGAAGGCAACGGTAATCCACTCCAATATCTTTGCCAGGAAAACTCCAAATGGGGTCATGGAGAGTTGAAATGACTCAACAACCACAGCAGCCAGAGATTTAAAAGAACACCAAGAGTCTCTCCTAGAACTAAAATAAATAAATAAATTTCATGTTTCGAGAGTTTGAAAGTTATATCATCATCATCATCATCATCATCATCATCATCATCATCATTGCTTTTTGGAGGGGGTAAGGCAAAGCTGCTGGGGTTAAGTGACTTGCCCAAGGTAACAGGGCTAGTAAGAGTTAAGTGTGTGAGGTCAGATTTAAATTCAGGTCCTCTTAATTCCAGGGCCAGTGCTCCATTTATTGCACCACCTAGCCGCCCCAAGTTATCTTATTTTTAACAAGACAGAACCAGAGTAATGTTTATAAAAGATCTATGTCATATTTGATCAAAGTTTGATAAAAGATCAAAGTCAAATAGTCTTTTCTTCTAAAAATTATTCTACTCCATTTCCAAAACTTTTGTATTAGCAAAGAGCCGTCTATCTGGTCACAGTCTTTTCCCTCCTTTTTTTTTTTCTTACTAACGAATATACGTCGCCTTCATTTGCATGGTATCGGGTTTGATATCATCATTGAAGAAGGCACATGTGTTCAGTCCTCCCAAAGTAAAATATTCCACATCCTTTTTCTTTTCAAATTTTGATTTCTTGTCATGGAAAGATCTGTGGATCTAGAGCCAGAAGGCTCTGGGTCTATGTTCTGCCATTTAGTGTTTATATGATTGAAAGCAAAGGACCTTCCTTCTCTGGCCTTTTATTCCTCATCTGTAGTTGAGGATATTTTATCAGATACTTTCTAAGTTCCCTTCTAGTTCTAAATTTTATGTTCCTATAATAATTCCTCTTGAATCTTGTCAAGAAATGAATGCAGCAAAATACCAAAAATCACAGAAAGACTTTGAAGAAATCTTGCACTCTGCTATTTCTATTTTGCATGTTTTGTAATAATGTGGCCAGGGGTAGAGAGGGGACTAGCAGGGAGCAGTTGACTGGGTGATACAAACATGAGTAAGCTACCTTTGTTGCCACTTCAGCCTTCACCTATCAGGACCTGAAGAGATGTGTGCTTTGAATGGATCAGAACTATTCTTTCTAAGAGATTTGAAAAAAAAAAAACACAATGAAGCACTGTAGCTTCCTTCTACCTCTCTTTGAATTGATAGGGCAGATCTTAACTCAAAAGTTTTTCTGTTCCTTGAAGTTGATGCAGTAAACAGAGTACTGGGCTTGGAATCAGGACGACTCATCTTCATGGATTCAAATCTGATCTCAGACACTTCCTAGCTCTATGGTCCTGGGCAAGTTGCTCAACCACATTTACCTCAGTTTTCTCATCTGTCAAATGAGCTGGAGAAGGAAATGGCAAACCATTCTGGTATCTTTGCCAAGAAAATCCCAAATGAGATCAGGAAGAGTTGGGCATGACTGAAATGACTGGACAACAACAAAATTCATTTACTCGCTGATTTTTCTTGTAAAAATACTGGCTAGGTAATTTGATTTATTATAGTCACTTCTGAGGTGTCTGTGTTTTATTATTTATGACTAGGAGGTTGCAAATGAGATAACCAGTGGCTGGTCTGGGTAGACACACTATTGAATTTTTTTTCTTCCTTTTTTTGGAGGGGGGAGGGCAGGACAATTCTGATTATGTGACTTGCCTAAGGTCACAAGGCTAGTAACTGTTTAGTGTCTGAGGATGGATTTGAACTCAGGTCCTCCTGTCTCCAGGGCTGGTGCTCTATTCACTGTGCCACCTAGCCGCCCCACACAATAGTAAATTCTTGATAAATCTGAACACTGATTGGAAGCTTGAATGATGAGAAAAAACATGATATAGTCTTATTGAGATTTGTAAATATCCCAAAGCAAATAATATTGGATCTATGGACTTTTACCCTTAGGGAAAAATAATTCAGTTATCCATACTGTTATTAGGAGACTAAACTGTTGGGTTATATTTCCTTATCTATTGTTTCCTCCATTCCCCATTATGTACAGAGAAATATCTCTGTAAGGTTGGAATCAATGGTGGTTTTCCCCAGGGGGAGAAGAAAAGGAGTGTGTATTCCTAACTTGTAATGCCCTTATTTTGAGGGTAGGGGTCCGAGGAAGGAGGGAATCTTCTTTCCTCTTCATTTTCAGACCCTCAACCAAACAAGCCTCCAAACATAGAAAATACAAAGGTTACAAAGGAATTACTGTAATGTTCAAATTCCTCCCAGACAATTGTCATCTTTAAGAACTCAGAATTCTACCCAATGGCAGAAATGTCTTCATAAAGTAGCCAATATAAACTTCATAGAGTCTGCTACTTTTTGGTGTTCAGGAGAAAGAGTTATACAAGATTGGAAGGAAAGTGGAAACATTTAAAAGTCCCAGTATACAACCACACTGTTTATCTGTGCACAGCATATTTCTACCTTCCATAATATTGGAAAGGTTTCCACAATCCAATTGCTTTGGTGTATGACAGATCTGCTGTCACAGAGGAACTCCTGTTAAAATTACATTTATTCCTGAAAGAGAGACTCAGAGAGACAACAAGATTGCAAAATTGGTAATAGCTAGTTTAGAGAGGCTAAGAGTATTTTCCTAGTAAAAAGAATGATGTAGGGAGAATACTTCATTTTTTTCTTCTCTAATAAGAGATGGAAAAAAGCTAAGAAGAGAGAGTTGTGGCCTGAAACATGCTGATAAAATGTTATTCACAAGTAAAAGTGCTCATTAAGCTGCTAAAGGAAGAACTTAGTAGCTTCTCACCATGAAGAGGCAGCAGGAAGCTGACAGGAGCACAGCCAAGCAATAAGTGGATGGATGGAAGTATTCAGCTCCTGGGAAGCAACTGAATCTGTGTAAAAGGCTCATGATTAGAACCCAGTGGTTTTGACATTCGGCAATCAAACTGGAAAAGAACACTTAGCATATTAAAGGATAAGTTTGTCAAAAAGAGAAAACCTGGCACAGTCAGGTATGACAAAGATATAAACTTTCTGGAAGAGGAAAAAGAAACAAATGAATCCAATTAATAATGTCCAGGCAGCATTGGTTTCAATGAATGTAACTTGGGAATGAGGCATAAATTCATTCTCATTGGGTAAAATAAAGGGAAAGATTATAATTAAATAAAATTAAAAAGTGAATAAAATAGTATCAAGAAAGGGAAGTGGTAGGGAGGAGCAACTTAAGTGACAGTTCTCAAGGATATTTATAGCAGGATTACTGAATCATCTTTCTATATTGCTCTTCAATCTGTTCTTTGATTTTATTTAGTTTGATGAGGTGTATGGTGTGTTAAGGGAGGACTAGAATCTTGGATATGATGTCCTGCTAAGCCCTTTTCAGGGCTGCTGACCCATCTTTGGTGTCCAACCAGTCACTCAGCTCTCATCTGTGGCCCCAAGAAGCTGTTGCATGCATAGCAACTACAACAGATGGACTAAACCAAATTGAGGGTAATTTATAGGCTTCAAACCCTTAAGTGGGTTAGGGGGATGTCTACACCAAACATGTGAAAACATCCCATGTTGGAATGGGTGGATGTGAACAATTTGTTCCAACAGCCATGAAAGCAGCTGAAGCAGGCACTATGGAGTGCTTAGAGCTTGGCTAGACACTGGAGATGCCAGGGTCATCCACTGCATCTTAGGTCATTGCCAGTCTTCCTGCATTTTGTCTTACCACTGGACTTATAATCCAAACTCGGGGTAACTCCAAGGTGTATGTTTGTAAATTTCCTCATTAATTAATACAGGTTCAACATATCTCTCAATCAACTAAGCTCAGAGCTACCACCCTCCCAACCAGTACAAAAATATTATTTGTTTAATAAATGACTTATATAAGTACTTTAATTTCCTTTTAAAATAAATATAAAAGTTAGTGAATGTATAATTTATTGAAAATTAAGTCAATAATCAAACAAAAACATAGTTAAATAATTTTGTTGTGATAAATATTCTCAACCTAAATGATGTTAAATCCTCATAATAAATTGTTTCATTTTGTGGAGCAGTCTTACACCATCTATTTTTTTCAGGGTAATAAATAAGTTCTCTTGGTAAGTATTATTTTCACTTATTTTGCAAGAATAAAAGTTACATTAATAAAGAAGATTTTCCCATCCTTTTTCTCACTATCCAATTCAGGTTTTTTTTTTTAATATTTTTTAGCTATGAGAGGAAAAGGATATTTTTAATTGATATTTGAAATAACTTTATATTAGAAGTGTCAAACACTTGGTTTGTAGGTCACTTACCGCCTACAACATTGTTAAGTACAGGTCAAAACAGACTAAAGTGTAATTGGAAAATATTCAATGAAATAAATAAAAATACAATAAGTCACAGACAATATTACATTTTACAGCTAAGTCAATATGTGGCATTCTGGGATTGTAATGTACAGATTACTGGACCCCAATTTTATCTAAGCTTGACACAGCTGATTTACCCAATATTCCAGTTCACTCTTAAAGCTGCAGAATCAGCAAATATGGCCTTTGTAGGAAAAGTCCTTGAATTAGGTCTTACCTAAGTTTAACAGGACATCACATTTGATAGTGGATGGCCTTATATGTTTAGATGTTTAACCTATCATTTTTGCCTTACATTTTGTTTCAGAATCTGCTATTTCTGAATGTACAAAAAGTTATTACAGTTCTTTTTTAATCTTCTATAATAACTGATTTTTTAAATTGAGTTGTTTAGTATTTAAGAGTTAAATGTCTGTGATTAACACTAACTAAGGGTAACTTTGAGGCATTATTAATATCTCTGAAGAATAATGTCTAATTAGGAGAACTAGATCCTTGATAAAATGTCCATTAACTTCAAAATAATTTTTGAGAAAAGAATTCCAAAATTTAATTATAGAATTTCAGAATGCATACATAAACCTGAGAAGGGGATGCTATGTAAACTCGAAACTCTGTGTTCTTAAGCTTTACTTTATTGAACAAACAAAAGCAACAGACCTGAATTTCTTGAGATATCAGAAACAGGTCTCACAGCAAGGGACCTAATCAACCTGTTCTTTAATGTCTGATTACTCCTCGGAAATTGCTTATAAGGAAGGAAGTTGGAGAACAATTCAGATGGACTTCTTATTCTCTTCTGCTTTCTATGCTGTTTTTAATCACTGAATCTCTATTAGAAACTACCCTTTCCCCCCCCCAAAAAAAATAAAATGGAGTTTCATGTATTTACTCTAATAACATAAATCATGGATAAGAAGACTATAACTGCTGATTCAGAGCAATGTAGCGGGGAGTCCTTGATTAGCTTGTTATACCAAGTTTTTTTTCTCATTTACAATATTCTGACAATATTAAATCAGGGGTTGCTTGTTTGGGAAAGCAAAATTCTAATTTGTATGGCACCATGCTCCTAGGAAATAAAAGCATTTTATAAACTTTTTGCCCAATTAACCTTCTCACTCTGAGCCCTTCCATAGTAGTCAAGTATAACAGCGATCTCACTGAGGTATTATGTAGTTGAGGTTGGCTAAGTAATAAAATGCCTAAGGTTAACAATTTCCAGACTCAGTTTGTTGGCTAAAACTGTCCTTATGCCACACTTTGTATAATCCTATGCACACAGAGAAGAAATAAGGAGAAGCAATCTCAATTCATAGAGTTGGAAGGGGCCTTAGAAATTCAGCTATGAAAATGTAGATGAGGGGGCAGAGTCAGGATGGCAGAGTAGAAACAGGAATTCCAGTTTCTACCACCTCTAATTCATGTAAAAATGACTCTAGACAAACTTTGGAGCTACACAACCCACAAAATGACACAGAGAAGCTAACCTCCCACTGAAGCCAGTCCAGGAGGCTGTCAGGAAGCAGCCAGCACAATGCTCTTGGAGCCAACCCAAGCTCTGCTTGAGCCAGATGTTTTAGCCTCAGGGTGGCCTGACAAGCCTCCAGCCCGAGGGACTACAGATCATCAGTAGCTGTGGCAGTTTCCAGAATTATCAACCTATAGATGCCAAAGACAAAGTGAGAGGTCAGTGTAAACTTTGCAAGAACAGGAAATTTGGGAGTGCAGTCTAGTCTTTGTCCCCAAGGCAAGAAGCAGTTGAGGCTCCACGACTTGCCACCACCTGCCACCTGGCTGTTTCAGACCCTCAGGACTACAGATTGGAGGGGGACCAAGTGCCCAGTCTGAGGGGTAATTGCTCTTGATTTAACCTCTTTGGATCTGGATTGCTGTCAAGGGTGGAGGTCCTTGGTTGCATGACCAGCTTTCCAGAGAGCATGTGGAGGCTTTAGAAAGAGTACCCAATTAATAGCTCTAGCAGCTGAAAAAAACGCAGCAACTGGGATAAAGCTCCCCTTCCTGGGAGCAGAGTTCTACTGTGGCAAAAGGCTCAAAAGTCAAGTAATTGAGTGGCAACATAAGCAAGCAAAGGAAGCAAATCAAAGAGAGGAATCCAACATTAAACTCCTATTTTGGGGACAAAAATGATCAAAGCATGGAACAGGAGGAAGACAGAAAAATCAGAATCCTGCACCAAAATCTTCCAAGAAAAATATGAGCTGGTTACAGGCCATAGACAAGCTTAAAAGGGAATTTGAGAACCAAATAAGAGAAGTGGAAGGAAAATTGGGAAGAGAAATCAGAATTCTGCCAGAAAATTATGAAATGAGAGTCAACAACCTGACTGAAGAAAATAACACCTTAAAAATTGAATAACCGAGATGGCAAAAGAGGCTCAAAAAACGAGGAGAAGAATGCCTTAAAAACCTGAATTTGACAGATGGAAAAAGAATCTCAAGAACCCACTGAAGAGAATCACTCCTTCAAAATTATACTGGAGCAAATGAAAGCTAGTGACTTTATGAGAAATCAAGATACTATTAAGCAGATCCAAACAAATGAAAAAATAAAATGCAATGTGAAAAATCTCACTGGAAAAACCAATGACCTGAAAAATAGATCCAGGAGAGATAATTTAAAAATTATTGGACTACCTGAAAGTGATAAACCCATAATCAAAAAAAGAACCAAGCAATCATCCTTCAAGAAATTCTCAAGGAAATTTTCCCTGATGTTTTAGAACCAGAGGGAAAAATAGAGGTTGAAAGAATCCACTGATAACCTCCTGAAAAAGATTCCAAAAAGAAAACTCTTAGGAGCATTATAGCCAGGTTCTGGAATTCCTAGATCAAGGAGAAAATATTACAAGCAGCCAGGAAGAAACAATTTGAATATTGTGGAAACACAATAAGGATAACACAAGATCTGGCAGCTTCTACAGGGAGAGACGAAAGGGCTTGCAATATGATATTCTGGACATCAAAGGAGCTAGGATTGAAACCAAGAATCATGTTTCAAGGGAAAATATAGTCATTCAGTGGAATAGAGGACTTTCAAGCATTCTTGATGAAAAAACCAGAGTTGAATAGAAAATTTGATATTCAGATACAAGAAGCAAGAGAAGCATGAGAAGGTAAACAGGGAAAATAAATCATAAGGAATTTAACAAAGTTGGACTATTTACATTCCTACATGGAACAATGATAATTGTAACTTATGAAACTTTTCTTACTATGAAATAGTTGAAGGGAATAGAAATATATATATATATATATATATATATATATATATATATATATATATATATATATATATATCCATTTATACATATATGTATACATACATATATGTCTATACAGGAGCGTATATGGACATATGAATACATATTGTGTCTGCATATATATGTACAGCTAAACATAGACAAAGGGCACAGGACCAACTGAATCTGAAGGAATGATACCTAAAGGGTGAAATTAAGAGGTTAGAGGGGCATACAATGAGAGGAGATGGGGAGAGACAGAATGGGGTAAATTATCTCATATAGAAGAGGCAAGGAAAAACTGTTATATTGGAGTAGAAGAACAGGAAGGCAAAAGGGAATGGGTTAACCTTATTTATTCTCATTGGATTTGGCTTAGGGAGGGAATACACTAAATAGGGTATCTCACCCTACTGGAAAATAGGGGGAAATGGGATGAGAGGGGGGATAATGGAAGGGAGGCCAGGCTGGGGGAGAGGGAAGTTGAAAAGGGATGGGATCAAGGTAGAGAACCGAAGAAGTAGGAGGCAGGATAGGATGGGGGAAATATAGTCAGTTTTTCACAACATATCCACTATGGAAATGTTTTGTGTAGACACACATGTACAACCTATATTGAATTGCTTATCTTCCCAGTGAGGGTGGGTGATGAGGGAGGAAGGGAAATAATCTGGAATTCAAAGTTTGAAAATCATATGTTTAAAAATATATAATAATAATAATAATAATTATAATTATTATTATTTTACATGTAACTGGGAAATGAGATATACAGGCACTGGGGCATACAGATCCATCATGCCTACTGGAAAGTTGTAGGGGGTATGGGGGAAGATATGGGAGAGAGCAAATTGGGGGAGGGAATATTCAGTGGGATCGCTGTTTTGGGCTGGTGGGTAGGGAAAAATGGGGAGAAAATTTGTAACACAAAATCTTGCGGAAATGAATAATGTAAACTAAAAAATAAAAAAGAGAGTAAAAAGTAAAAAAGAAAAATGAAACAAACAAAACACTCTACAAGTATAATGACCAAGACTGATCCAAAAGAAGAGATGATGATGATGATGATGATGATGATGATGATGATGATGAAGATAATGATGACAACTAATGTGTTTTAAATTTGCAAAGCACCTTATTTGGTCCTCACCACAAAGTTAGAAGGTGAGTTCTATTATCATTCCAATTTAGAGGAGATGAAACTAAAGCTGAAATAAAATAAGTAATAGTCACACAGCTGGTATGTGTCTAAAACAGGAATTGAAGTCAAGTATTCCAGACTTCAATTCTAGAACTCTATCCACTGTACCACATGACTTGATGGGTCCAGTTGTTAAAATGGATTTCCTTTCATTAAGCCCAAATTTGTCTCTTTGCTGCTTCTGTCCCGCCTGAATGGGGGACAAATAGATGTAATTTTTCTTCGTCGTGACAGTTTTTCAAAGACTTGAAGGTAACCGTCTTGTCTCCTGTAAGCATTTTCTTCTCCAGGCCAAGCATTCTAAGTTCCTTTAATGTGTCCTCATATGATGTATGTATTACAGGCCTTTAACCATTACTGTTGCCCTCATGTGAATACAATCCACATCATCAATTTGTAACATGCATATATAGGCCAGGCAGGCTACATTTTTCCTTAAGGTTCCAGGATACCCTGAAGGTCTTGGAGCATATCATTTCTTTACTGGTAATAGCTAGAGATGTCCATTGGCTGTGTTCCCTCCATTTGTAGGGAAATGACTGGGATCCCAATTCTGTTTAACCACTTAACATTGATTAACTTTTACAATAGTACATATTTCAAATACATAGTATGAACATATGTAAATTTTCCCCATCCTCAACTCCTAGGTGGGGGAGAATATAACAATCCAGTCTCTGGGGAAATAAATTCTAAATCTGCATTAGTATCACCAAATTTATGTCTAGAGGCAACATCACTTTGAGAAGAGTCTTTGTTTCATTTTCCCCTTGACTGGGTTCCCAAACATCACTCTTAAAGAAAACTCTTTGCTCCTCGAAGCAGCAATGCTTCATGCTGCAGAAATGGACTTTAAAACTCTAAGATGCAGAGAGAAGCTGTGCTCCTTCCATACCTCAAGGATATCAATAGTGTACCAACTGTAAATACAAACTCTTCAATTATGGGATGCTGACAATCTAGAACTTTCAAACTCACAAGGTCATAAACTACATTCATTTTGCCAATTGTTAAGAGCACTGAGACAAAAAGAAAGGGACTGGAGCTGACAGGTCTTTCTCATATGCTCTGAATCCAATCAAAGAGATTTTTCTTTATCAGTGGTTAGCTTGACTACAAGCAGTAAGGGAATGTCCATACAATTTTCACTCTCACTGAGGAATTTTCCTTACACATCATCACAATTCTCCCAGAAGTATCCCCCTAATAGCTTCTATGTGGTGAGATACCCTGGGCATGTGCTAATTCCAATTAAATGTTCTTATAAATAATAATCCCTAGGATTATACACAATATTATAGATGATATCTGACATGAACATAGTACAGTGAGAATATTGCACTTCATTGACTCTGACAACCTGTGGTGTAGAATTGTATGGTTGTAGAGAGGCATCCTTTGAATCCCCCTTTCCTTCAGGAAGGAGATCAGCCTACATATGGAGCTCAGACAGTCACAAGAGAGTAAAACAAATACAAACACACAGAACTTCAGCCAAATCTCTGTACAACTTCTTCTACTATCTTATTTTGGTAGAAATTTTCAATGTTTTTTTTTTTTCTTGATACTCTAGTAGAGGCTTTCACCTCAACCTCGAATACCTAGTTAATTTTTTTTTTTTTTTATGACCAAAGGTCAGTTCTTCCTTGACTTTGAATACCTCTGGGTGGCTAGTTTATGGCTAAGTCAGGGAAGTCAGTGAGGAATGTAGATGTGTAGGTGGGGATGAGTCTGACCTCTTCAGATTTCTGCCTCTATACCCCTGGGCTATAAGTAGGCTTTTGTTGGTGAGGAGAGGTGGGGCTTGTTGGGACCCCTCCCTCTCTTCGCTTCAGATTCCTGGCTGTCTCAGTTACACCCCTTCTTGGAGATTCTCAAGCCTGAGGCTATTTCCATTAATTTGGGATTTCAGTCTGGGTGGGAGACTTATCTTTGGGTTTTCTGCTTCATGAAGGAGGAATGGGAGGATCTGAGCAGCTAGAATTTACTTTGCCATTCCAGCCCCTGTATTATACAGGCTGGCAGTTTCTAAACTTCCAGGCTGGGGGCTGAATGCAGCCTGAGAAGCCACTCTCTCCACTGGGGACCGGACTCTCCTACCTGGCTCCAATGATCCGTTCCCTCTTCGAGATGACTGCGATTCATCCTTGGTAAGTCTGCAGGCTGGGGCTTTTTCTCTCTCTGGTGTAGTCTGCTTGCCTGCTCTTAGGTCTGAGCTGTGCAGACCCCACGCGCTCTGCGCTCGACCTGTGCGGACACACTGGGCAACCTCCTGTGCTGGATTCTGCCACGCTCTGTCTTCCAGTGGGCTCTGTCACTCCAGAATCCACTCAGATTCACCCTTTGAGACTTAGTGACCAAGGAGCTCAGCAAGGTTACTGCTTCTTTTCCACCATCTTGGCTCCGCCCCCCGGGATTTTCTGAACCCAGCTCTTATGCCACCAAAGGTCAGTTCTTAATAACTTGATAACCCTACTAGAATTTATTTTCTTGTCTCAACAACTCCATAGCCAAAAACATATTCACTTCTTCTTAAGCCTTGAACCAATGTCTTCTCTTTTAACAATTAGCCCTACCCTACAATCTACTTCATACATTTTCTCACTTAAGTTTTCTTACAACAACAGCAACAACAACAGTAGTTAGCATTTAAAAGTCTTTAAGGTTTGCAAATCACTTTCCAAATATCTAATTTTTATCAACACAATAACTCTGGGAGTTAAACATTTTTATTTTTCTCCAGTTTACTTTTATGGGCTCCTTAATATTATTTAAATTTGAGCAAACTCTTCATCCCCAGCATTTCCATGCTTAATATCTACAAAACATCTTTTAAGTGCTGGGGATACAAGTATAAAAGCAAAGGCAGTTCCTGCCTTCAAGGAGCTTATATTCTGGTGGATTAAACAACTGTTTTAGAAGAGTAGTCCCGGGGGAGGGGGAACTTTGGTAAAAATTAAATTAAACTGTTCTGTTCTAATTGGCTTTCTGATGTTCATATATTTGTTTCCATTTTGTTGCTTATCTTATTGCTCTTTCCTGAAAGTCACATTTTAAAATCATTTTGGTCTCCCTTATTTCTTGCTTTACCTTTTACCTGGCCCATTTTGGGGGTTTTCTGTTTCTTCTCACCTGGAAAAAATCCCATTTTTAAATGATTCTTTATTTACTATGATAATATTTTAATTATAGTATGTAGTAGTGTTACATAGTAATTAGTCTGAAAGGAAGACCTAGTTTCAAATCTTGATTCAAACATGGTAGCTTTTGACTCTGGTCTCAAGTTGCTATGTATATTAGGTGCCATATGAATGCTAACAATTACTATTATTAATATTAGTATTATTATGTCATAACTTCTCAGAGACTCAGTTTTTTTCATATGTAAAATTAAAATAATATTCCACGAAAGTTTTATTTCACAGGATGGTTACAAGGTTCTAATGAGGCATGGAAAATGTTTTGAAAATAAAGTGATTTGTAAATGCTAGTTATGATAATAACTATGCAGGTAATGACTGACAAGTAAAATAGTAAGAATAATAAATATTACTATATATCTGATATTAGATTTCCACATGTATCCTGTTTTTTATTATAAGTGAAGGAATCCCACAATCAAACTGCTGCTTCTGAACTTGTAAAGGTATAAAGAAATGATCAGGATGTGACACATCTGTGATCTGATCACGTCTATGTGACACATAACTCACTAATTTTTTTAGACATTTCAATATGTATCTTCAATGCACTGTTGATGTGGAGCAACTGACAGAATACTGGAGGCAGACCCCGAATGGTGGATTAAGTTAGCTACCCAGTTGAACTCTCCTAACAATTCCCTCCAAACAAATAAAAAATAATGCCTCAAATTAAATTTTGGAATAGCAGCCAACCAAAAGTCAGGGTGAGATATTTTTCCAGTCCAAAGAAACTGAATAGCTAGGTAGGAGAAGTCTGTGACACCAGCATGAAGGTCTGTTCAGGGCCCTACAATACCAGCAACAGCAGAAGCAGCTTTGGGATCCTTTAGCCTAGAGAGAGTAAGGAGGTCAAAGACAGTAAGGGACAATTTCTCAGAAAGAGATTACATGAGACCCTTTGATGGCAGTGGTTATAGCTGTTGATGAATGGCAGTTCTGTTGTCCTTACATAGTTCTGGGTCATAATTCTAGGGCCAAGAGAAATGTTATGATCACTCACAAGTGAGCAGGGGCCTAGATTATAGACCCAAAACAGAGAAAATGCAAACCAGATTCAGTGGACAAGGGATTCTTCCTTGGTAAAAGCCAGAGCACAGACCAGGAAAGCAGTGACCACACCTCTCCAAGGATCACAGAATCTCAGAACCATCAAAAACTTGTAGACTCCTAGAAATAGCTCTGAAAACAGTAGCATGAGAAAGCTTACTTCCTCAGCCGGAGGCAAGCAGAGTTATGTTACTTTAACATAAAACTCAAAGTCAAGAAATAGGCTGGACTAATGAGTTAACAACAATAACAACAGCAAAAATAGAACTTGACCAGAAAAAGATACAATCATGGTAGGGAAGATCAAGGCATAAACTTAGAAGAAGACAACAATATGTAAACAACTACAAAAAGATCTCAAAGAAAAATGCAATTGGACCAAGGCTAGTAAGAATTCCTGGAAGAGTGAAAGAGATAAGACTGGTAGAGAAAAAAATGGGAAAAGAAATGAGAGTGATGCAAGAAAATTATGAAGAGAGAATTAACAGTTTGGCAATAGAAACACAAACACTGAAGAAAAGAACTCCTTAAAAAGGCAGAATTTGACCAAAGTTGGGGGGGGTGTACAAAATTTCACTGAAGAAAATTATTCTTTAAAAATGTGAGATGGACAAGTGGAAAGTAATGACCCCATGAGACATCCAGAAGCAATAAAACAAAATTTAAAAAATGAAAAAATATAAGAAAATATGAAATATTTTACCAGAAAAAAAACTTATCAGGAAAATAGAGGAAGGAGAGATAACTTACAATTGCTAGACTACTTGAAAGCCATCATCAAAGAAAAGAAAATGGAACCAATATCTTAGATCCAGTGGATAAAATAGAAATTGGAAGAATCCACCAATTGTTTCCTGAAAAAGCTAACAAAATGAAATCTTCCAGGAGTATTATAGCAAAATTCTAGAGCTCTCAGATTAGAGAGAAAATACTTCAAATAATCAGAAACAGTTTAAACACTGTGGAGTCACAGTCCGGATCACATAGGACTTAGTGGCTTCCACATTAAAGAAACTTGGTGTATGATATTCCAGAAAGCAAAGGAGCTAGTATTACAACCAAGAATAACCTACCTGGGAAAAATGAGTGTAATCCTTCAGGAGGAAAATGAATATTTAATGAAATAGAGGACTTTCAAGTATTCCTAGTGAAAACACCACAGCTAAATGGAAAATGTGACATTCACACACAAAACTCAAGAGAAGCATAAAAAGGTAAAGATGAAAGCATTCATAAGTGTCTCAGTTAAGTTAAACTGCTTATATTCCTATATGAGAAGAGGTGTTAAGTTCTTAAGTGTTAAGATGATTACTGTGTATTTCCCTTCATCCCATTATCTTGTTTCTTTTCTTCCTTTCTCTCTTTATCTTAAGAACTTTATCATTACAGACCACTTAAAGAACTTTATCATTATTAGGGCAACTAAAAGCTCTTTGCATAGACAGAAAGCATGGGTATAAGTTGATTATGTTGGGATAATCTCCAAAAAAAATAATGGGGGAGATAAAGGGACTCACTGGGAGAAATGGGGAAAGTAGATATAGAATGAGGAAAATATTCTCATATAAAAGGTGCTCAAGGAAGAGCTTTTACAGTGTAGAGGAAAATGGAGGGGGGAGTGGCAGGCAATGTTTGAAGCTCACTCTCATTGGAATTGGTTCAAAGAAAGGAGAATAAATACACACAATCAGTTGTGAATGAAAATATAACTTCCTAAATAGGGAAATATGAGGGAAAGGGGATAAGAAAAAAGTGAGCATGTTGAAGGGGAGGATGGATTAAAGGAGGCAGTCACTGGAAGAAAGGGATTTTTGAAGAGGGAAAGAGAGAAAGGAAGAAACAAGATAATGGGATGAAGGGAAACACAGAGTAATAATAACTGTGAGTATGGATAGTATGAGTTCACCCATACAAATGGAAGCACATAGCACAATGAATTAGAAATCAGAATCTAACAATATGCTGTTTACAAGAGACAAATTTAAAATAAAAAAAATACAGAGTTGAAATAAAGGACTGCAGAAGGATCTAATATGCTTCAACTGAAGTAAAAAAAAAGGCAGCAGTAGTCATCATGATTTCAGATAAATCAAAAGCAAAAATAGACCTAATTAAAAGATATAATCATGGAAATTATATTCTGTACAAGGTATCTTAGAAAATGAATATTTTAAAAATATAGCAAGTTTCTCTGATAAAAAAACTTCATGTTTCAAATATATTCTATGTATAGAACTAAATAAAATTTATAAAAATAAGAGCTATTCCCCAACTGGTAAATGATAAAAAGAAATGAACAGGCAGTTTTCAGTAGACAAAGCTGTCTATACTCACATAAAAAAAATCACCATAGATTAGAGAAAGGTAAATTAAAACAACTCTTAGGTACCACTTCACACCTATAAAAAATGACAAATGCTGGAGGGAAGAGGGAAAAAATAGGCACACTAATGAATTGTTGGTGGAGTTGTGAACTAGCCCAAGCATTATAGAAAACAATTTGAAACTATGTTTCAAGGGCTATAAAGCCTGGCATACCCCTTGACCCAGCAATACCACTGTTGATTTTGTATAACAAAGAGATCAAAGAAAAATGACTTATATGTAAAATACAAATATCTATAGAAGCTCTTTTTGTAGTGGCAAAGAATTGGAAATCAAGGGAATGAATGCTCATCAATTGGGAAATGGGGTAACAAGTTGTGGCATATGATTGTGATAGAATATAATTGGGCAGTCAGGTGGGACAAAAGAGAGCTGGTCCAGGAGTCATGAAGACTCATCTGCCTGAGTTTAAATTATTACCCTGGGCAAGTCACTTAACCCTGTTTGCCTCAGTTTCGTCATCTGTAAAATGAACTGGAGAGGGACGTCTAGGTGGCACAGTGAATAAGAGTGCCTGCCCGGTGTCGGGAGGACCTGGGATTAGTTCCGGCCTCAGAAAATGAGCACCCACACATAAATAATGACTGGCTGCATAACTTTGAGCAAGTTAGTTAACCCCAATTGCTTTAAAAAAAAATGAGCTGGAGAAAGAAATGGAAAATTACTTTGTTATCTGCCTGAGAAAACCCTAAATGGCATCACAAAGAGATGGACACAACTGAAAAATAAGTGAACAACCCTATTGGGCTATTAGAAATAACAAGGGAGTTGGTTTCAGGAAGAAAAAAAATGGCAAAACCTTTATGAACTGATGCAAAAAGAAGTAAGAAGAACTGAGAGATAATTGTGCACAGTAATAACAACGATAATCAACTGTAAAAGACTTGGCTGCTCTGATCAATACAATGACTCCCCCCGCCCAATTCCAGGGGATTCATGATGAAAAAATGGTATCCACCTCCAGAGAAATAACTGAGGAACTCTGAGTGCACACTGAAGTATAATTACCTAATTTCTTTATTTTTCTTCCTATCTTTGAATTATGGCTAATAAGGAAATATGTTTTGCACGATTTCATATGTATAACTGACATCCTATTTGCTGGCTTTCTCAGTGGGAGGGGGGAGGCTGTAAGGAAAAGAGATAATTTGAAACAAAAAATTTTAAAAGGGAAGAATATTTAAAATAAATAATAAATTTAAAAAATATGTATATTTTAAAAGGTAACTTAAAAAGAAAGCAAGTTAGAATTAGAAGTGGGGAACTTGGATTTGAATCACAGCTCTACTTCATAAAGCCTGTGTGACTTGGAGAATTCCATTAACCTCCCTGAACTTCAATTTCCTCAAGTAAAATGAGGGCTTTGAACTAGATAACCTCTAATGTCCCTTCAATATCAGAGAATCTATAATTCCATGTCTGAGATGATCAGAGCCTAGGGTGTGGAACTACCTGCTAGGTTATGGTTATGAATGGGTCATTTAGCTTTTTTTTTTTTAAGGCAATTGAGGTTAAGTGACTTGCCCAGAGTCACACAGTTAGTGTCTGAGGCTTAATTTGAAATCAGGTCCTTCTGACTGAGATTCTGTACTCCACCCACTGTGCTACTTAGCTGCCCCACCTGGGCCCTCCAGCTTCCCCTATTACACTATCTAGCTGCCCCCCAACCACATTGGCATACCCAGGATGGCTGCTAGTACAGGTTCTTAGATTTGCTTTATGAGGAAAGATAGCTGAGGGTCCAGCAATCTTTTTAAATTACATTCACTATTTCAAGGGAAAAGTCAGTGTCCTGAACTTCAGAGAAAATACAAGCAAAGAAATAAAGACCAATAGACAGGGCTCTGCCTGAATCAAAGCAATATTGCTATACATTTTACATACATCCCTGGATCAAGAGAGTAGTCTGAGCAGAGGGGGAGCCATGAACATATGGCCACTCAGAATCTTGACCAGAAAATCATAAGTGAACTCCCAAAGCAAAATACCAACTCAAAGAACATATACACTTATCAGAGCTAGAAGGCATCACAAACTTGTGACTCAATGCCCAATTAGAAATTAGCAAAAGGCGTGAAAGCCTCCCTACAAGCAAGCCTCCCCTAAGCAAGTTTCCCTTAAAAGCTCCATGTGGGGCCTTTTAATGGGAGATGAGGATCTTACACCCACCCCCACCCAGTTAGATATTTAAAGACAAACTGATATTGAGTTCAAGATTACCAACCTAGTCTGCCCTGGGCATTTTAGAATTCTATGGTATTGGTTTCTAAGAACAAAACTGTCTAAACAAATGAGCATTATTTATCCCTACTATGCAGGCTCTGCATATATCATCCAGTATGGTTTTTATTTTGTGTTGTTGGTGGTGGGTTGGTGTTTTTGTTTCGATTTTCTTTTTCTTTGTAAGCTAATGAAGTTTCATGTGTGTCCCATTTTAAAAGAGGCTATTTATAACAGATAGAGAGCTTAGATCTGGAGCCAGGAAAAAAAAAGAGGGTCAAGTCTTAACTCTGACATATACTGACTTGGACCTTTAGACAACTCACTTAATCATTTATTTCTCTAGGAAATTCTGCAACACTATTAAGGAGCAGAGAAGGAGATGATCTGGTTTAGTATAGAAAATTTCCTAATCTGGAAATCCCCAATGTCAATAAAAATAGAGGGCCAGTCATCATTCTTTTACTGTTTTTCTCCAAGCTTTGTCAAAAGTCACTTCCTGATTGAATGTATTCTCATAATGACTGTCATTTTAGGACACAGAAGTTGAAAATTATAACTTTAGCATTTTTCATTGTAAGACCTGGAAGCATTTTAGAGAATTCTATTCTGATTCTTTGCTGGAGTGTGGTGTGGAAGTACACCTGAAGCCCTGAAAGTGATGCTAATGCTACCCAGTGCTATTAAGTTCTGGGTTACATTCTTTGCTGGAGGAGGAGAGAAGGCAAAGCAATTGGGTTAAGTGACTAGGTCAATGTCATGTAGCTTTGAGCTTGGGTCTTCCTGAATCCAGTTCCAAGCCTCTAATCACTGAGTCACCTAGAATAGCATGTTTGTGAGTGTTGACCAATATGGGTAAATTTGCAGAAGTTCATTACTAGCCGTAGGGAGATGACCATTTTTGACCACAATAATCCATGAAGTCTATTTGCTATTGGGCATGACTTTGATCTTGATGGATGGATGATGAGTGCCCACAAAGATGAAATCATGGGTCTTTAGAAGAAGACATTCCAGTTTTAGAAATCATGAATCTCAAACATAGCTTAAGTGACATTCCTAAGACGTCTGAAAGGAAGAAACAGTAAAATGTGTATTTTTAGCCTCCAGAGGATTTTAAATCTTATTATTTTATTAAGGGTTGAAGAGACTGCAAAGAAAGAAATTGTAAAGATAAGATAGGTTATACTGGAACCTCTAAAGACCACTTAGGTTTTTGGTTTATTTTTTTGTTTGTTTGTTTGTTTTTTCTTTCCTTCTTAAATGCCACAGAAAGTGATTGGGAATGAAACTGTAGACAGACCTTCAGAAGAGTGTATTTGTTTCTTTTCCTTGTTTGTCAGGGAAGCCAAAGATAGAAATGAAGCAAAAGCAGTGTAGATTCCTTCCCTCAAGGGAGTTTGTGAGCACTTATTCTTTAGTGTCAGATACACATAGATAGGTTCAATTGACTTTAATTAAGTTCTCCCTGGGCTCACATATAGGTGAACTTCTCTGGGCTTCCACTGGCCCATTGAAGCGGTAATTTCCCAACAAGGGTAAACATGTAAGATGCTCTAGCCCCTAGATAGTCATAAATTCTTTAGAAGTAATTAGTGTAGGATTATAAACCTGTTACTTCTACTTTTAGGGCAAAACACCTTGTTATAATAGCACTTTCCCTGAAAGACATAAATTTCAGCAACTCCAAAGAAATGAAACCTCCAAAGAGAACAGAAAATAATCTCATTCCAGCATTGTCAGAGTACTTTCTGTTATAACACACTTTTCAAATGCATCTTTTCACTCATCTGGCAACACATTTTCTGAAGCTTTAAGAAGAATGACACTGCTTTAGAAGTGTGGGATTCTCAGCTACAGATAAGGTGCTATGAGGATCCAGCTCAAGGGTTATATCCTAGAAGAATTGATTCTACCAATTGTTATTTCTTTGCAGGAGGAGGGAGGAAGGCAAAGCAATTGGGGTTAAGTGACAAGACCAATGTCACATAACTAGTGTGTCAAGTGTTTGAGGTAGGATTTGAGCTCCGGTCCTCCTGAATCCAGGGCCATGCTCTAACCACTGAGTCACCTAGCTGCCCCAATTATTATTATTTCTAACCCCCCACACCTACTAATTGTGTGTGTGCTGACTTATAATATATTTCATAATTACTCTGTGTTTGTGTGTTGACTTGAAATATATTTTATAATTACTTTTCTGTGTATCTATTGCTTCCAAGCAGAGGAATGTTAGCTATTTTGAGGGGAAAGATTTTTCTAATTTCATCTTTGTATTCTCAGGATCTATACAGGTTTCTTGATTATTTTGGTTCCAATAGTTATGGAATAAAATTAGAGCAAGTGTCACATGTGTAATAAGAAGCTGGATCATATAACTTCCTATATATTTAGCATTCATGGTTGCAAAGTGATTCTCAACTATTTTTTTTATTGGCTGTCCCTTACAGCAACCATGTAGTAATCAATGCTCATTAATGCTCCTGTGGAAGGAGCAGATATGAGGTCACTCTCAGAGCGGTTTGTTTATAACACCTTTAGCTAGCCTTCTTGCTCTTGGCATTAAATTTGCTCTAATGAAATATTCCAGGTAGCTCATACCACAAAACTATTCAGCTGGCCTTGACAACACCATAGCTGTATCCAGGTGTTCAGGTCTGGCTCAGGGACAAGTATCATAAATCTTTTTTTACAAATGTCCCAAGGAGTTTTTACAGTTGAAAAGACTCTCACTCAGATAAGTCAGGACCTGGGTACAATCCAGAAAGTTGCATATCTCTCAACCACACCCTTATCCCACACCACACACACAATCCAAGGCCAAGAAAATACTATAAGCAGGGTTGCTTTAATTTTGTATCTTATGTGAATAAGCCTTATGATTATGAAGCAAAAGGGGTATGTCTAACTCATTATTTTACTATTCCAAAAGAGGTTCAATATAGCCAATGGCAGCAATGGGATATTGCAATAAGGATATTCAAGTTATAGAAAAGGAATATCACTGGACAGCCCCAAATTATCTAGAAGACTATGTATATGTAACTAATGCCAAGACACCAGTATGATCTAAGTAGTGGAGTTAAGGGGACTCTTGATGATTTAGTTTACTAGAATTAAAAGGAATCTCAAAATGGGAAAGAATCTCCCAAGCTTACCATGCAGTAATTGCTTCTGAATATATTAGAACAGCAACTTAGCTCATATGGCATTTTAGCAACATCCCTCCCTACTTTTAACAAGCCAACACTACTTGCAAAACAGGTTGGAGAAAAAAAAATCCCACCGGTCTTCTTAAAGCAGAATTTAACTGTTTCTAAGCCAAAACTATCTTAAATAACCCTCAATTTAGTGCTGAGAGTCTATTAGGGTCAAATTAAAATGCTCAAAGAAACTCAGAAGATAAGATATACTCTCTCCTTTCTCTCTTAAGGAATAGAGAAAGTTTCAAGACCTGGCACGAATCCCAGAAAACTTAGCTAACTATTATAGTATCTGATTTGGGGTTGCATGGATAAGGAATGCCAGCAAAAATTGCTCATTTTTCTTCTCTTTTTATGTGTATCTGTTTAAATGAAATGCATCCATTTAGCACCTAATAAAATTGGAGTCAGTATTAAAAGTGGGAGTTTTTCAGTAATAAAACTTTAACCCAAATTGTCTGATTAAGGCTAGAGTTTGATTTAAGTAATATTCTTTCCTTTTCTTCCTGGTTTGACCAACCAAGAACAGGTTGAAAAAGGTGGAGAGGGGAAAAGAAAGGGAGGAGAGAAGTTTCTCTGTGTCTCTCTGTGTCTGTCTGTCTCTCTTGTTGCACTAGGGGAAAAAGAGACTGAATTTATAAATACAAAAATCAGTCATGGTATTATATTAATTTGACGGTTTAATAAAATTCAAAAGGGAATAAGATCTGTTATGACTATGTCAGAGACTGAATTTCATGGGGAATTTTTTCTAGATATCCTTTACAGTGAACTGTCAAAATGGAAGTTGAGATTCAAATTAAGTGGGATACTTTGATATCCAGAATGTATTTTCTTGTCTACTCCAGTCTTCTTTATTACTCCAATGCTGTGAGTGCCTAAAATCTTCGAATCTGAGGCCAAGATGGCAGAGTGAAAGCAGGAACTCACCTGAACTCCTCCGTGAATTCCTTCAGTATCCTCTAAAAAGTGAATCTGAATGTATTTTAGAGTGGCAAAAATCCATGGGGAAACAGAGTGTGGCAGATTTTCAGCCCAGGAAGGTACCCACCTGGGACTGTGCAGGGGAACCATGGAGGGTGGGGGCTGCACCAGCACAGACCTGAGACCCAACCAGAGTGGAGCCAGAGCAAGCCCTGAGGAGCTTGATTCAGCCACCATAGGGGCAATTCCCAAACCTCTCACCACAGGATGGGGGATCTGTTGGAGGTGGGTAAGAGAAAGTGCAGGGCCCTGGCAGCAGCAGTTAATTCTGGGGCTACCAACCCACAGCCTGGATGTTTAAAAATCAGCTATCTGAGCCCCCAAGAGCCAAGATGGTGGAGTAAACCCTAGCCCCTCCACTCTCTCCCTAAGGCCCTGAAAACCCAGACAATATTACGTCAGGGTAAAATCCTGAAATAACCCATTCCTAGGTAGGTTTGGGAGTCCTAGAGGAAGGATGTGGGTGTGGCTGTGGTGGGGATAAAGTGCACGGCAAGAGCTATCCCAAGAAGCCCCATCTCAGCTGACCAGCAGGAGATCCTGAACACCAGGGGGATGGAGCCAGAAAGCACTAACACCAGAACCCCAGGTGGGCCTTCACACAACCAGGGAAACTGGCAGACACCAGCACTGCCACCAGCAGCTGAGCCTGCCTAAATTTCAGCCTAGGGGCACAGAGGTGGAATCCTGAAGCAGTCAGACCACCTCTCCCTCACACCTTACACTATGAGCTTCAGATTAACCTTGAGGCAACTCAGAAAGCCCTGGTCTTTGCCTTAGTCTAGATACCCAGAGGACAAAGCACACAAAGTCAATAATCAGACCCCCTAGCTCCCAGCATAAGAATCTTGGGTCAGAGCTCTCTCTACCCTAGAAGGAGAAATCCACTTTAAAGGCCAGGAAATAGTCAATAATAATGGGAAAGAAGCAATTTCCCAAAACAAAAATGATTGAATCCTTTTATAGTGAGCAAGAAGTACCAAATTCACAAGAGATCAGCATTGATTCTATACCCAGCTATAAAACCTCAACAGGGGATATGAATTGGTCTCAAGCCCAGAAAGCTTTCTTGGAAGAGTTCAAAAAGGATTTTAAAAGTAAAATTGGAGAGGTAGAAGATTAACTGACTAATTGTTTTAAAATTACATTTGCCAAAATAGAAAAAAAAATACTGAAGAAAACAGTTCCTTAAAAAGTAAAATCTGTGAAATTGGAAAAGTTGTGCAAGAACTCCCTACAAAACAAAATCTCAACATATGGAAAAAGGAACTTCAAAAATTAATCAAGGAAAATAATTTGCTAAAAATTAGAATCAGTCAATTTGAAGCTAATAACTCTATAAGGCATCAAGAATCACTCAAACAAAACCTAAAGAATGAAAAAATAGAACAAAATGTAAAATATCTTATTGGAAAAACAAATGACCTGGAGAACAGATCCAGGAGAGATAATCTAAGAATTATCAGTTTTCCAGAAAGCCATGATGAAAAAAAGAGCCTGGACAAAATCTTCCAAGAACTCATCAAGGACAATTGCCCTGAAGCCCTAGAACCAGAGGGTAAAATAGTTATAGAAAGAATCCATTGGACACCTTCTGAAAGAGATCCCAAATTGAAAACCCCAAGAACTATTGTAGCCAAATTTCAGAACTATAAGATCAAGGAAAAAATGCAGTAGATAGCAAGAAAGAAACAATTCAGATATCATGGAACTACAGTTAGGATCACACAGGAGCTAGCAGCTTCTACATTAAAATACTGGAGCGATTGGAATATCATATTTTGTGAGGCAAAATAACTTGGACTACCACCTAGGATCAACTATCTAGAAAAACTAAGCATAATCTTTCATGCAAGGAGATAGTCATTCAATGAAATAAGGGTGTTGTGGACCTTCCTGATGAAAAAGCCAGAGCTCAGTGGAAAATTTGGTCTTCAAATGCAAGAGCCAAGAGAGACATAAAAAGGTAAACAGGGAAAACACACACACACACACACACACACACACACACACACACACACACACACCTTGTTATTCAATGAGAGCAACCTGTTTACATCCCTGTATGGGAAGCTGAAACCTGTCAATAATGAGAATTATATAATCATTGCAACATATAAACGGATTATACAAAATAGATGGTGTGGGTAAAATCTAACCAAAGTGATGATAAAAAGACCACTATTAAAGGGAGCAAAGGAATTGTAATGGGAGAAGAGGAAAGGAGGAGGTAGAAAAGGGTAAATTATGCCACTCAAAAGGCATAAAAAACATATTAAAGAAGGAAACAAGAGAGAGATGAACATTTTATGAGTTTGACTCTTACTTTGGTTCAAGGAGGGAATAACATAATCAGTTAAGTATAGGATTCTAACATGAAAAGACACAAAAACCTATTATAATAGAGGAAAAGAATGGAGGGAGAGGAGCACTTTATGAGATTTACTATCATTGGTTTTGATTCAAGAATTTTTATACTTACCATACCTTGTTAAGTATAAAAATCTATTGCATCCTACAGGCACTGGGAGGGGAAAGGGAAAGAAAAGGGGAGGTTGTTCGAAGGGAGGAAAGAAGTAATAAGGGGGAAGGGTAAGAAAAAGGAGGGGGTTAATGGGGAGGGAATACTGAGGGAGGTGGCAGTCAAAAGGAAAACTCTTAAGGAGGCAAAGGGAGAAGGGAGAAATAAAAGCATAAAGAGGGGAGGGAATAGGAAAGAGGGAAAGACACATAGTAATCATAAGTGTGATTGTGAATGGGATGAACACCCCCATAAAATGGAGGCACATAGCAGAATGGCTTAAAAACCATAATCCTACAATGTGCTATCTACAAGAAACACATTTGAAACAGGGGGATACACATAGGGTAAAGGTAAAAGGCTGGAATAGAAAATATTATGCTTCAGCTAAAGTAAAAAAGTAAAAGCAGGGGTAGCAATCCTTATCTCAGATAAAGCAAAAGCAAAAATATATATCTAATTAAAAGAGATAAGGGAGGAAACTATATCTTGCTAAAAGGTACCATTGACAATGAAGCAATATTATTACTAAATATATATGCATCAAGTGGTATAGCATCCATATTCCTAGAAGAGATGTTAACAGAATCAGAGGAAGAAATAGATAGCAAAACTATACTAGTGGGGGACCTCAATCTCCCCCTCTCTGAACTTGACAAATCTAATGTCAAAATAAACCAGAAAGAAATTAAGAAGGTGAATAGCTTGTTAGAGAAGGTAGATATGATAGACCTCTGGAGAAAAATGAATGTGGATAAGAAGGAATATATGTCACATACACAAAAACAGACCATGTACTAGGGCATAAAAACCTTATAATACAGTGCAGAGAGGCAAAAATATTAAATGCATCCTTTTCATATCATGATGCAATAAAATTATATGTAATAAAGGGCCATGGAAAGATAGACTAAAACTAATTGGAAATTACATAAATTAATCCTAAAGAATGAGTGAGTCAAATAAGAAATCATAGACCAATCAGTAATTTCATTCAAGAGAATGACAATACTGAGAAAATATACCAAAACGTGTGGGATGGAGCAAAAGTAGTTCTTTGGGGAAGTTTTATATCTCTAAATGCATACACAAATAGAGAAAATGGAGCTCAATAAATTGGTCATGCAACTGAAAAAGCTAGAAAAAGAACAGATTGAAAATCCCCAATTAAATTCTAAGTTAGAAATACTGAAAACAAAAGGAGAGATTGATAAAATTGAAATTAAGAAAACTATTTAATTAATAAATGAAGCTAAGAGATAGTTTTATGAAAAATTCAATAAAATTAATAGACCTTTAGTTAATTTGATAAAAAAAGAAAGACAAAAAACAAATTAACAGTATCAAAAATGAAAAGGGTAAATTAACCTCCAATGAAGAGGAAATTAAAATAATATTTCGGAATTATTTTGCCCAATTGTATGCCCATAATTTGATTATTTTAGTAAGATGGATGAATATTTACAAAAATATAAATTGCCCAGGTTAACTGAAGAAGTATAATACTTAAGTAACCCCATCTGAAAAAAAATAAATTGAACAAATGATCAATGAAGTCCCTAGGAAAAAATCTGCAAGGCCAGATAGTTTTAAAAGTGAATTCTGTCAAATATTTAAAGAACAATTAATTCCAACACTATATAGAACATTTTGGAAAGTAGGCATAGAAGAAGTCTAACCAAATTATTTTTATGATAAAAATATGGTACTGATACCTAAACTGGGAAGAGTAAATACAGTGAAAGAACATTATAGACCAATATCCCTCATGAATATAGATGCAAAAATATTAAATAAAATGTTAGCAAAAAAGATGATAGCAACTTATCATAAGAATAATACATTTTGATCAGGTAGGATTTATTCCAGGAATGCAAGGATAGTTCAATATTAGGAAAACTATTAGTATAATTGATCACATCAACAACAAAACTAGTAGAAACCATATGATTATCTCAGTAGATGCAGAAAAAGCCTCTGACAAAATACAACACCGATTCCTATTAAAAACACTAGAAAGTACAGGAATAAATAGGGTCTTCCTTCAAATATTAAGTAGAATCTATCTAAAACCATCAGCAAGTATTATATGTAATGAGGATAAGCTAGAAACATTTCCAATAAAATTGGAGGTTAAACAAGGATGTCCACTATTACTCCTCTTATTCAATCTGGTACTAGAAATGCTAGCTATAGCAATAAAAGAAGAAAAAGAAATTGAGTGAATTAGGTTAGGCAAAGAAGAGACTAAGCTATCACTTTTTTTTTTTTTTTACAGATTCCATTTAATTTCTTTAATTACCCAATTTTGAGTCAAAGAGAAAACTGTTTCCTCAATGAATCATTAACTGATATCCAATTATCAAATGATATCAAGTATATTTGCCCCTCAGGATTGACTCATGAGGAAAGAAAAAGACTTCAAGTCAGTAAACTCTTCATGGTTGAGTCATTTCAGCTACGTTCAACTCTTCATGGAGAGATCAGCCATTTCATCTCCAGCTCATTTTTTTTTTTTTGATTAAAGAAATGCTTTATTAACTTCTGGTTTACGTCATTCATTTCCACCAGATTATGAGTTACATTTTTTCCCCCATTTTTTCCCTACCCACCACCCCAGAATAGCAGTCCCACTAGATATCCCCTCATCCAATCTGCTCTCTCCCATATCTTCTCCCATACCCCCTTCGACTTTCCCATTAGGGCAAGGTGAATCTCTGAGCCCCACTGCCTGGACATCTTATGAAACATTTAATTTTAAAACTTCGATTTTCAGATCCATTCCCTTTCTCCCCTGTCACCCACTCCCTCTGAGAAGATAAGCAATTCAGTATGTGTTGTACATGTATATCTATGCAAAAACATTACCATAGTAGATATATTGTAAAAGACTGCTTATATTTCCCTCCCACCTGTCTCACCTCCCACCTGGTCCATTCCCTACTTAGATCCTGTCCCTCTTTGATAGTGGGTACTTCTAACCTCCCCTCTCCCCAGAATGCCCTCCCCTCCAACATCCCCCCTCTCATCCCCCTTTCCCCTACTCAGGAGAGTGAGTGAGGGAAAGATATTCCATTTAGTATGTATGTGATTCTCTCCTTGAGCCAACTTCAATGAGAATATGCTTTTGCCTTCCTGTTCTTCCCCTCCCCTGCAACTACTTCCCCTTGCCTCTTCTACATGAGATAGTTTGCCCTACCCTGTCTCTCTCCATCTCCTCTCGCCATTTTCCTCTCTCACCTCTTGACTTCACCCCTTAAGAATGATCCCTTCCTTGGGGCGGCTAGGTGGCGCAGCGAGCAGAGAGCCAGCCCAGGATCCAGAAGGACCCGAGCTCGGATCCGGCCCCAGACACCCAACACACAAACAAAAAACCAGCCACATGAACCTGGGCAAGTCACCCAACCCCAAATGCCCTCCAAAAAAAAATAATAATCATCCCTTCCCATCAAATTCAACCTGTGCCCTCTATCCATGTATACCTGTGAACATATGCCATGTACCCTTCTTCAATTATTTTCATAATGAGAAAGGTTTCATCAAACACAGTTATTGTTTTTCCATGTAGGAATGTAAATAGTCCGACTTTGATAAGTTCCTTTTGATTTCTTTTCCTTGATTACCTTCTCAAGCATCTATTGCTTCTTGTGTCTGAATGTCAAATTTTCTATTCAACTCTGGTTTTTTCCTCAAGAATGCTTGAAAGTCCTCTATTCCACTGAATGACCATATTGTCCCCTGAAACAAGATACTCAGTTTTGCTGGGTAGGTGACCCTTGGGTTCATTCCCAGCTCTTTTGCCTTCTGAAATATCATATTCCATGCCCTTCTATCCCTCAATGTAGAAGCTGCCAGGTCCTGTGCTATTCTGATTGTGTTTCCACAATATTGAAATTGTTTCTTCCTGGCTGCTTGTAGTATTTTCTCCTTGATCTAGGGATTCTGGAACCTAGCTATAATATTCCTGGGAGTTTTCTTTTTGGGATCTTTTTCAGGAGGTGATCGGTGGATTCTTTCAACCTCTATTTTGCCCTCTGGATCTAAAACATCAGGGCAGTTTTCCTTGAGAATTTCTTGAAGGGTGATTTCTAGGTTCTTTCCTTGATCATGGCTTTCAGGTAGTCCAATAATTTTTAAATTGTCTCTCCTGGATCTATTTTCCAGATCAGTGGTTTTTCCCATGAGATACCTCACATTGCCTTCTATTCTTTCACTTGTTTGGATCTGTTTAATAGTATCTTGATTTCTCATAAAGTCACTAGCTTCCATTTGCTCCAGTCTAACTCTGAAGGAATGAATCTCCTCAGTGAGCTTTTGAGATTCTTTTTCCATCTGGCAAATTCGACTTTTTAAGGCATTCCTCTCCTCATTGCCCTTTTGGGCCTCCTTTGCCATTTGAGTTAGTCTATTTTTTAAGGTGTTATTTTCCTCAGTCAGGCTGTTGACTGTCATTTCATACTTTTCTTGCATCTTTTTCATTTCTCTTCCCAAATTTTTCCCCACTTCTCTTATCTTCTTCTTAAGGTCCTCTATGGCCTGTAGCCAGCTTGTATTTTCATTTGGGGCTTTTGGTGCAGGAGTTCTGACCTCACGGTCCTCCTCCATGCTTTGAGCCTCTTTGCTCCTAAAATAGGAGTCCAATGTTGAACTTTTCTGTTTATTTTGTTTCATTTGCCTAGGCATATTGCCACTTAATTACTTGATTTTTGGGCTTGTTGCCACAGTGGGACTCTGCCACCAGACAGGGGAGCTTCCGCCCAAACGTGGGGTCTTCACAACTTCCACCAGTTGGGTCGCCTCTGTAAAGCCTCCACCCACTCTGGCAAGTTGGATACCCACCCCAAACTTCGCCCCCAGACCACAATCCAGATCCAGGCAGTTTAAAGCAAAATCGATTAACCCCCAGACTGATTGCTGGATCTTCCTACAGTTCGCAGACCAGGAGCTAGAGCCACTGCTGATGCTGCAAAATGGCTTCTGTGCAGCAGTTTCTTCAGCAGCTTTTTGCCCCCAGGAGAGGAAGCCACATGTTCCCCAAATACTGGTCCCAAAGTCCATAGGGCACTAACCTCTCACTTTGTCCTAGGCATATCTGTGCTGATAATTCTGGAATCGCCACAATTGCTGGTATTCTGGGGTTCCACCAGCCGGCTGAAGGCCTGGCCACCCTGGGGCTAAAACCGCGGACCTGGGCTCGCTCTTCGGGCTGAGCTGTCGGTTCCCAGCGCGATGGGCTGCCTGCTCTCAGAGCGCTGCGATGGCTGCTCCCTGCAGGGCTGCTGGGCTGTCCTCAGCAGGAGGTTAGCTTCTCTGTGCCGTTCTGTGGGTGCTGTGGCTCCAGAAGTTGCTAGGAGCTCCCTTTCACATTGTTTGAAATTTGTGTGGGGCAGAGCACATTGGAAATGCTGTTTCTACTCTGCCATCTTGGCTCCGCCCCCCCTCCAGCTCCAAGCTATCACTTTTTTGCAGATGATATAATGGTATACTTAGAGAATCCTAGAGAATCAAGTTACAAACTACTTGAGATAATAAATAAATTTAGCATAGTTGCAGGATATAAAAAAAACCCACATCATAAATCCTTGACATTCCAATATATTGCTAACGAAGTCCAACAGAAATAGAAAGAGAAATTGCATTTAAAGTTACTGTAGATACAATAAAATATTTGGAAATCTACCTGCCAAAACAAACCCAGGAAATTTATGAACAAAATTATGAAACACTTTTCACACAAATAAAGTCAGATCTAAATAATTGGAAAAACATTGGTTGCTCGTGGCTAGGTCGACCTAGTATAATGAAATAACCATTTTACCTAAATTAATTTACCTATTTAGTGCCATACCAATAAACTTACCAGAAAATTATTTTATAGAGCTAGAAAAAACAGTAACAAAATTCATCTGGAAGAACAAAAGATCCAGAATATCAAGGGAACTGAAGAAAAGAAAGTCTAGGGAAGGTGGCCTAACCATACAAGATTTTGATTTTATTTTAAAGCAGCAGTCATCAAAACTACTTAGTACTGGCTGAGGAATAAAGTGGTGGATCAATGGAATAGATTAGGTACACAAGACATAGCAGTAAATTACAATACTAAACTTCTGTTTGACAAACCCAAAGACCTTAGCTTCTGGGAAAAGAATTCAGTATTTGACAAAAACTGCTAGGAAAACTGGAAAATAGTATGGCATAAACTGGGCATAGATCAATATCTTACACCGTATACCAAAATAAAATCTAAATGGGTGCATGATCTAAATATAAAGGCTCAGACTGTGAGCAATATGGGAGAGCAAGGAATAATTTACTTATCAGATTTATGGAGAAGGGAGGAATTTATGACCAAAGAAGAGATAGAAAGCATTACAAAATGCAAAATGGATAATTTTGATTACATTTAATTGAAAAGTTTTTGTACAAACTAAGTTAATGTAGCCAAGATTAGGAGGGAAGTAGAAAATTGGGAAAGAATGCTTACAACCGGTGTCTCTGAAAAAGGCCACATTTCTAAAATATACCGACAATTGAGTCACATTTATAAGAATACAAGTCATTCCCCAAAAATGGGCAAATGATATGAATAGGCAGTTTTCGAGGAAGAAATTGCAGATATTTATGAATGTATGAAAAATGCTGTAAATCACTATTGATTAGAGAAATGTAAATCAAAACAACTCTGAGGTACCACATCTCAATGCTCAGACTGTCGAAGATGACAAAGCAGGAACATGATAAATTCTGGAGAGGATGTAGAAAAATTGGAACACTAATGCTTTGTTGGTGGAGTTTTCAACTGATTCAACCATTCTGGAGAGCAATTTGAAACTATGCCCAAAGGGCTATAAAAAAGTGCATACCCTTTTAGCCAACAATACCACTTCTAGGACTATATCCTAAAGAAATCATACAAGTGGGAAGACTTGTTTGCACAAAAATATTTTTAGCAGCTCTTTTTGTAGTGGTAGAGAATTTGAAATCAGGGGGATGCCCGTCAATTGGGGAATGGCTAAAAAAGTTGTGGTATATGAATGTAATGTAATACTATTGTGCTATAAGAAATGAGGAGCATACAGATTTCATAAAAACCTTTAGCAACTTATATAAACTAATGCTGAGTGAGAAGAGCAGAACCAGGAGAACTTTGTGCACAATTACAGACACATCATATGTGTGATGACTAACTTTGATAGAGTGGGCTCCTCTCAGCAATGCAAGGTTATAAGACACTCCAAAAGACTCATGATAGAAAAGATATCCACATCCAGAGAAATGAACTATGGAGTTTGAATGCAGATTGAAGCAAACTACTTGCTCTCTCTTTTGTGCTTAGTTTTGCTTCATTCCTTCTGTCTCATTGTTCACTCCACAGGTTACAATTCTTCTTTACAACCATACTAATGCTTAACATGAAGATAATTGTTGAGCCTATATCAGATTGTGTGCTGCCTTTAGGGGGCGGGGGGAAGAGGGGGTAGGAGAGGGAGGGGGAGAAAATTTGGAACTCAAGGGATTGTGGAACTGAATGTTGTAAACTAAAAGTAGATTTAAAATTTTAATAAAAGTTTTAAAAATTAAAAAAAATAAAATAAAATCTCCGAATTTGAGATACTGACGTACAGCATCTGCCAAATCTTATCTTTATTTTACCTATCTCTAATGTTATAGACACACACTTTTGTCTTGCATCTATTTCCCAGAACGGGGAAGGATTTTTATTGACCTAAGCATTGTATTTATTACCAGTAGTTATCTTATTTGAGCCTTCTCATAAGCAATTGATTGAACTAATTCTCATTTTGCTGAACAATAATTTGTATTTTTGCAAGTGTGATTTATTTTTGGTTTTCATTTGTCTTCTTAAAGGTAGACGAGTAAGATGGTGAATTATTGAATAAATCTATCAAGATACACTATCACCAAAAGTAAATGAGCGCACATTTATGAAACTTTTGGAATATGTATAAAACAAGTACATCAATGAGGTTTTCCCTGAACAGTATACAAGTTATGCTATAATTTAGGATGTTACAACTTGGTATGCTTAAGCTATCATCTTGATATTACAAAGTAAGACGTCTTCAGATTTAAATCAATTTGGGTGACATGAGTCCCTCTTGTAAATATGAAAATGAATGGAACAGGCAATCAAATATTTGGAAATATTATTCCTAAAACAACCAATGAGCTAGTCAGAAATTTAAAATACAATAGCTAACATTTATACAGTGCTTACTCTGTGTGAGATGCTGTGCTAAGTACCTTGTAATTTGATGTTCACAACAATCTTGAGAGGTAGATATTATTATCCCCATTTTGTAGATGAGAAAACTTAGGCAAACTATGATGAAGTTACTTGCCTGGGGCCATGTATCTGGTAGTGTGTGATATAGGATTTGACCTCAAGTCTTCCTGACTCCAGGCTTGGTGCTTTATCCATTTTGTCATCTAACTGCCCAAGGGACACTTTCAGAGAAACTTGGGAATATGTGTATGAACTTTTATAGAGTGAATTAAGTAAAGGCCAAAAATTTGGCTTACTGATGCCAATACTATAGCAACAAACAACTATGAAACAGTTGGGCACTTTGAAAAATGTCATGACCAACCACGATTATCAGAGGACTGACAGTGAACTGTGCTTTCTATCCCCTGACAGAGAGGAGATGTCTTCAGAAGGAAGAATAAGATACATTTTTTTGTATATGACCAATATGGGAATTTGTTTTATTTGATTATTTATGCATGTAATTATACATTTTGGTTTTCTTCCCTCCTCCTCTCCCTCCATGGAGGAGAGTGAAGTCAGAAGAATTTTTAAAGTGCCTACATGTTGAAAAATTTATATTTTTTTTTAATCAGTGGGTTAGGCTTTTGGCAAACATGAGGACTTAAAAATTTCCGTATAATTCCAGCTCATCTGAAAAGCATCCTAGGGAAGCTGAAAAAGAGCATCAGATAAAGCAAAGATTCAATCAACCCAAAGAAAACACTCATAAGTCTCTTGGTAACATTGGTAAAATGGTAACATTTCAATCTTGAACTTATTAGTAGACAGGTAGACAGGTTCAGACTGTGAATGTGACCCAAGTGGCCATCCAGAGTGGGCTAGATATTACCAAATCAATGTTTGCCATCAACACTGAAACATTCTTGAGCGATAGATTTGACCAGATGATCCTGAAATGTAAAGATAATGTGTTGAAGCAACCTGAAGAAGGGGATGATGATTGCCTGCCTATGACAGATTGCTTGCTGAGATTGCTACCTCCTCAGGGGGATTGAAAATACCATTGCTTCAATAGCAAAGAAAGAGACAGCATTACCTTATGTGTCTGGGATTCCTGACCCCCAACTTCTGTCAGCAGAACATTCAGTACTCTCTTGTTAAGTAGACAGTCTCATACCCTTATCCTGTTCATGAAGCTCCTCTACCAGCTTTTGGACATCATCTCACTGCTCTTGTCTAGCATACAAGACCTTTATAATGACATTCAGAGAAAGATAAAACAGAGAGCTCAAGGCTACCCTCATCACAGCGTGTTTCTGTTAGGACCTTTCCTCCAACTTCAAGACACTGGTCTAGGAGGAGAGCAACAAGATCCCAGTGTTCCTAGATCAAATACAAGACTATCTGGCTGAGGACAGACCATCCATTTGGATCATGCGACCCTTTGCCCCATTTAGCCAAGGTCCCCAAAAGCCTGAGAAAGCAACAAAGAAGATTCAGGAAGACTAGAATTGTTCACACTCAAAGGAACAAAGAGGGTTCCAGAAACCAGGTGTCTGGAGTTCCTTTTTTGTTGATATTTTCCTGTTTCCCTGAGACACAAGAGAGACAAGCAAACCCATAACTGAACTGGCTCTAGTGAACTGGTGTGTCAGGGGATGAATAATCAAGACTATCTCCCTAAGCTAGTAAGCTAGCAATCAAATTCTGTTACACTGGGCCTGGTGGGAAGAGCCTAGACTACCAGTATAATTCATCTAGTGTACTAGTGATAAGTAAGGCATCCAATATCCTTGAATCAGTTTTTTGTTTGTTTATTTGTTTATGTTTCTTCTCAGTGGAACAAGATGGTTTTCTCCCCCTCTGTTAAATTTTAACTTTAGCTTAAAATTATTTTAAAAAATACAATAGGAAAAATTCTCACCCAGCCCTCCCCCCCATGTTAATTACCTACCAAAAGCAAGTCGTTTTGCCTCTTGGTCCTCAGTTTCCTCATTTGAAGCTTGTAAAATTTTCCTCACAATTAGAACTGAATGAACAAATACATAGAAAGTGTCTTGACTAGTCTTGAGGTTTCTTTTCCTTCTTTCCTTCCTTCCTTCCTTCCTTCCTCCCTTCCTTCCTTCCTTCCTTCCTTCCTTCCTTCCTTCCTTCCTTCTTTCTATATTTGTGTCAAGAATTAGATTTTTAAAGCCCAAGAATGTGCTGTGTTCTAGTGGACAGAGAGATGGTCCCAGCTGCCTCTGGTGTGGTCCAGCTGACCCATTCCCCGTTGTTCTCTATTGGATGGAAAAGTTTCTGAATTATTTGACTTAGACCTGGCCATTATATCCTTTGAATAATGCCTTTTTTACTGACTTTTGTCCAGGATTACACAGAATTAAGGAAATTTTGTAACAGCATACCTGTGAAAAGTTGGTCATGTCTTTCAGAACCAGATTTGACAGAAGGGTTCATTATTGTAATAATATTATTCTCCCCTTAAAGTAAATTACTCAGACCATTTCAGAAGACATACAGGTGCCTTCTAATGAAACTCGGATCATTATCATTATGTAATAGGGAATCTGAAATGAAAAGGATGTAGTGAGAGAAAAACTTGCTTGCAAAGGCCAGGAAAATTGGGAAAGCAAATGAACCAAAATGGTATGCATGGCTCTGCCTCATTGTTTAAAATAATTCATGTAACCCAGTAGGAATATGATTTAGCTGTTTATTATTTGTGGGGCATCTTTAGGACTATTATATATGTTGCTCTGGTTTTGCTATTTTTGCTAACAAATCATACACAAAACTATCCAAATATGAATTCAGGTCAAATGCTGCAGTTTTTTCAGAAGGCATTTGCTATGCAGAAGCAGATGGATTCTCCAGAAGTATAGACTTCTTTGGCCTGTGTCCTTACAATAACAGTCACTGATTTCTGCTCAAATGGGTGGATTATCGAAGTATGAGATTATTCTATGTGCATACACTGAGACCAATTTTATATAATCTCCTCCTTCAAGTAATAAATTTGATCTAAGTAAGTTCTTCAGAATAGCCCATACTTCAAAAGGAAATAAAAATTAAATTAAAATATTGTTCTGGTTCTCTTAAGAACTGTAGCTAAATATGGTTTAGTTACCCTTGGTTTGAGAATAAGAAATGTAAAGTTAGAAATGACTCTGGAAGAAAGCTCACCAGAATTTATGGGTCCTGACCTTGTGCAGAAAACTCATTCATGATCCAGGTTGCTGTGTATTCCTGTGGAGCTAAGAAAGGGATCCAGGAAGCTACACTTTAATTAGCTACTGAGATCATTGCTTCTTCATGTTTTAATTTTGTATTCATGCTTGGCTTATCCTAACATCTGAGAAAAAGGCATATTTATCTCATTATTTTAGTATCCCCCCCCCCAAAAAAAGCTCAGTACATTCCCTTATTTTGAAGATGAAGAAATGTAGACTTAGTATAAATGAAATGTCCAAAGTCCAGTATTAAATCAATGGCGGGATTAAAACCTAGAGTCCTTATCATTGCTTAGTTTAATGTCATGTGTTCTGTTGAATTATTTTCCTGAAAACAGAAGGCTATTTTCTTAGGTTACTCAACTGTATATTTTCCTTTTCCATTTTTTCTTCTATTGTATTTCTCCAATTCAAGATACATTCTGCACTGATGATGGTTTTTGCATTTGAATTAACAATTAACATTAATATTTCCTTTAGTATCTATGATGCATTTAAGCATAATGTGCTTTTCCTATTTAATCTCTTACATTGTAATTGTCTATATTTCATTTTTTGCTTTTTTTTTTTTTTTTAGAATCACCTGATGTAGGGGTGGCTAGGTGGCGCAGTGAGTAAGAGTAAGAGATCCGGCCTCAGAAAATGAGCACCCACGAATAAATAATGACTAGCCCTGTAGCCTTGACCCCAGTTGCTTTAAAAAAAAAAAAAGAGAATCACCTGATGTGTAGTACATTTTATTCTAGCCTTTCATTTTCATTCTGTATTTGTCATTTTTTGATGTTTCTTATTTTGTTTTCTTCCCCATTCTGCCATTCACTTTTGTTTTATTGGACCAATTCATTCATTCCCATTTAAGATTATGACTGGTAGTTTTGTTTGCATTATCCATTCCTGTCTACTCTATTGACTAAGGATTCCTTTTGGATTCATTATTATCTCTTTCTTTTAAAAAACAGGAAAAAAATCAATTTAAATGACATTCACTAAAAATAAGATCAGAAAAGTAATTTTTATTTGTATGATTCAATTATTTAATTACCCACTTTAGATTTCTTTTATTTATAATGGTTTACTTTTTCAAAATGTTGCTTTCTAGGCAAAGGGATGTTTCTCTATGGTTTATCTAGTCTTCTTTTCCTTAAGAATGGATGATCCCTCTACTTTTGTTATCTTTGTGCTACTATGTCTGCTGTTTCAAATTTCAATCTTGAAGACTGGATGAGTGGGCAGAATATGACAAATGAGTTAATTGAGGTCAAGAGGTCTTCACAATTACAGGCTATTTCCTTCAAAAGACTAGCTATCATGAGTATTTTCTCCCTTTTGTATGTGTACTTGGAGGGCGTTATGTTGAGTCATTGCTATAGGGAAGTAGGTAGAGAGTCCAAAAGCCAAACCCTGTGAGACAAGCTTACAAAGTGCAGCATTTCTACAGATGATTACAGTGAGTAGGGGGTTTTAGCATTTACGTTCTTTGATGTCATTTCCTGGGGCTTTTATCTTGTTTTTTTGTTTTTGTTTTTGTTTTTTGTATTTATCTTAACTCCTTCATAAATGATCTGGAAGGTGGAATGCACGGTCAAATCTGATTATGGTCATACCTATTTGAGGAAATGAAGTGTGGAGGTAATTGAGTTAACTTGTGGGGGGATATTTAATGACTGTCTGAATTGGTAGGACCAGTCTTTAATAATCAGGTGTTGTTTCTAATTCATCCTTTTGTCCACCTAGCACAATGCCTTTCACAAAATCAATTCACAATACATATTTGTTAAATGCATGAATTCATGGATGATATATTGTTTTGGAAAACACAACCTACCCATTTATGCTGGTGGTTGTAAAAATGTAACACTCTTCTACATTCCTTGGCTTGGAGCAGCAATGTCCTAAAGCTCCAGCAGATGGGGCTACTATTACATTCAAAAGAACTTTTTTTGCTAGAAAGAGTAAAGAAATAAAGTAGAAAGAAAGGAATTTGGTACTTTGAAAAGAGAAAAGAGATCGAAAATGCATGTTCTTAACATTGTTGATTGAAACACTTTAAAAATAAAATGTTTATATATCAAATTCAAAGAATCACCAGTTTTCACAAAATAGTATTAATACGTTCATTATATATTTCTTCCTCCCACTGTCACATCAAAGTCAAGCATTCAGCCTGATAAAAATGAATAGAATTTCATTTTTAAATTTTAATTTGAAATTAAAATCTATACAAAACTTAGAAGCTATTCTTTTATCTTTTATACACATGCATCCCAGAAAAAACAAATTTTACCCACAAATGAGATTAAAAATAGATATCTTATTGCTGAAGGATATCATAGCCTAAGTAAAGATCTTTCTCTGGAAAAGAACCATTTTGGCTAATGTCAAAGAACCTTTGACTAATCAGTTGCTGAATTGTTTTTATTTTTATAAATTTGATTCAGTTTTCTACATATTTAAGAAAAGAAACCTTTATCAGAGAAACTTTCTGTAAAAAAAATATTTCCCAGTTTCCTGATTTCTTTTTAATCTGGGAAGCATTGGATTTATTTGTGTAAAACCTTTATAATGTCATATAATCAAAACCTATTCCTTATATTTCCTGGGCTCCCTTTTTATCTCTTGTTTGGTAATAAACTTAAAATTTTCCATAGTCCCCTAATTTACTTGTGATATCACCCTTTAGTTCGAAATCATGTACACATTTTGACACCATCTTGGTAAAATATTATGTGATGTTGGTCTATGCCTAGTTTCTGCCAAATTGCTTTCCAGTATTCCCAGCAATTTTTTTCCAAGTAGTGACTTCTTGTTCCAAATGGTTGGATTTTGGGATTTATCAAACACTTGATTGCTATGGTTATTTACTACTGTGTATTGTGTACCTAATCTATTTCACTAACACATCTCTCTATGTCTCAGTGAGTACCAGGTTGTTTTGATGCTTGCAGCTTTGTAATACAGTTTGAAAAATGGTGCTACTAAGCCACTGTCCTTGACATTGTTTTCACTGATTCCCTTAATATTCTTAACTTTCTGCTCTTACAGATGAATTTTGTTATTTTTTCCAGATTTACAAAAAAAGCTTTTTAGTATTTTGATTGGTATGGCATTGAAAAAGGTAAATTAATTTAGGTAGAATTGTCATTTTTATTATATTGATTTGGCCCACCTGAGAGCAATAATATTTCTCCACTTGTTTAGGTCTGTCTTTATTTGAGTGAAAAGTGTTTTGTAAGTGTTCATATAGTTCCTGGGCTTGTCTTGGCAGGTAGACTTTCAAATACTTTATATTGTTTGTAACTATTTTAAATGAAATTTCTCTTTTCCTTCTGGGTTTGGTTGATAATATATAGACATGCTGTTGATTTATGTGGATCTATTTTATATCCTTCAAGTTTGCAAATTTTTAAATTATTTCAATCGGTTTTTTTTTTGTTGATTCTCTAAAAATACCATCATATTTTCTGCAAAGAGTGATAGTTTTGTTTCCCTATCACCTGTTCCTATTCCTTCAATTTCTTTTTTTCTTACCTTACTGCTAAAGCTGACATTTCTAGTATATTGTTGAATAAAAGTGGTACAATTCAGTATCATTGTTTTACCCCTAATCTTCTTATGAAGGCTCCTGGCTTATGCCCATTACAGATAATGTTTGCTGATGCTTTTAGATAGATACTACTTGTCATTTTAAGAAAAGCTCCATCTATTTCCATACTTTCAAGTGTTGTTAATGGAAATGAGTGTTGTATTTTGTCAAAAGCTTTTTTTGGTATCTGTTGAGATAATTATACAATTTTTGATGATTTTATTATTGATATGGTCAATTTGCTAATTATTTTCCCAATATCAAATCAGCCCTGCAATCCTGGTATAAGTTCCATCTAGTCATATTTGTGATATTTTTCTGTACTCTCCCTAAGAGCATTATTTTTTGCATCAATATGCATTTGGGAAATTAAACAATGGCTGTCTTTCTCTGTTTTTGCTCTCTCTGGTTTATGTATCAAACCCATATTTCAGTCACAAAAAGAATTTGGTAAGAGCTTTTACGTGTTTTTATAGTTTATATAGTGTTTGAGTTAATTATTCTTTAAATGTTTGGTATAATTCACTTGCAAATCCACCTGACCCTGGGGATTATTTTTCCTGATTAAGAGTATTTTCCCCCAATTATAAGTAAGGATAGCTTTCAACATTCACTTTTATAAGATTTTGATTTCTAAATTTTTCTGCCTCCCCCCCTCTCAAATTCCCTTCTTAAGAGAGCAAGCAATCTGATACAGGCTATACAAGTACAATTACATTGGATATATTTCTACATTAGTCCTCTTGTGAAAGAAGAATCAGAACAAAAAGGGAAATTAAAAAAAATGAAAATAATATGCTTTGATCTGCATTCAAACTTCCCCGGATATAGATAGAAATTTCCATTATGAGTCTTTTGGAATTATCGTGGATCATTGTATTGCTGAGAAAAGTTATCTATCATAGTTGATCATCGAACAGAGCTGCTGTTACTGTGTGCGATGTTTTCCTGGTTCTGCTCACTTCATTCAGCATCAGTTCATGTAAATCCATGTTTTTGTCTGAAATCTTCCTGCTCACCATTTCTTAAAGAATAATAGAATTCCATTACATTCATATGCCACAACTTGTTCAGCTATTTCCCAATTGATGGGCATTCCCTTAATTTCTAATTCTTTGTCACCACAAAAAGAGCTGCTGAACATATTTTTGTACATGTGAGTCTTTTCCCCTTTGTTATGATGTCTTTGGGATACAGACCTAGTAGTGGTATTGCTGGATCAAAGGGCATGCACAGTTTTATAACTTTTTGGGCATAGTTCCAAACTGCTCTCCAGAATTTTGGATCAATTCATAACTCCACCAGCAATGCATCAATATCACAATTTTCCCACATCTTCTCTAAGATTTATCATTTTCCTTTTCTGTCACATTAGCAAATCTGATAAGTGTGAGGTGATATCTCAAAGTTGTGTTAATTTGCATTTCTATCATCAATAGTGACTTAGAACATTTTTTATGACTAGATATAGTTTTAAATTTCTTCACCTGAAAACTGCCTTTTCATATCCTTTGACCTTAATATATAATCAATTAATAATATAAAATCAATAATAACATAACATAATATAATATATAATATAATTATAATCCACATAGAATAATATATGTCATATATTATGTATTATATAACATATGACATACATAACAATACAAAATAGATAATAGATATAATAATATAGAATATATAATATAATCCATGTATAATAAAATATAACAATATAAGTATATTATAATATATTATATATAATCAATATAATAATATATGATCAATTAATAAATTGGGGAATGACTGACATTTTTAAAAATTTGACTCAGCTCTCTCTATATTTGAGAAATGAGATTTTTATCAGAAACAGTGTGTGTAAAAACTGTTTCCCAGCTTCTTTCCTTTTAATATTGGTTGCATTGACTTTGTGCAAAAACTTTTAAAATTTAATGTAATCACAATTATTCATTTTGCATTTCATAATGTTCTCTACCTCTTGTTTCAACATAAAGTTTTCCCTTATTCATAGATCTGACAGGTAAACTATTCCTTGTTCTCCTAATTTGTTAATGGTAATGCCCTTTATGTCTAAATCTTATCTTGACATATGATATGAGATGTTGGTCTATGCCTAGTTTCTGTCATAGTATTTTCCAGTTTTCTCAGCAGTTTTTGTCAAATAGTGAGTTCTCATCCCAGAGGCTAGAGTCTGGGTTTGTCAAACAGTATATTACAGCCATTCATTACTGTGTGTCTTGTGTGCCTAGCCTATTCCACTGATCCACCACTCTATTTCTCAGTCAGTACCAAATAGTTTTGATGTTACTGCTTAATAATATAATTTTAGATCTGGTATGGCTAGGTCACCTTCCTTTGCATTTTGTTAATTCCCTTGATATTCTTGATCTTTTGTTTTTCCAAAAATAATTTGTTATTATTTTTTTCTAGTTCTATGAAATAATTTTGGTAGTTAAATTGGTACGGCACTGAATAAGCAATTTAGGTAGAATTTTCATTTTATCACATTAGGTTGGCCAGTCTATGAGCAATTGATATTTATACACCTGTTTAGATCTGACTTTATTTGTGTGAAAAGTGTGTTTTTTTTATTTTGTTCACAACATTCCTGGGTTTGTCTTGGCAGCTAGACTCCCAATATTTTATATTTTCTACAATTATTTTAAAGGAATCTTCTATCTGTTCTTGTTAGGCTTTGTTGGTAATCTATAGAAATCCTGTTGATATATGTGGGTTGTTTTATATTCTGAAACTTTGCTGAAATTCTTAATTATTTCAAGTAATTTTTTTAGTTGATTCTCTTGAATTCTCTAAGTATACCATCATATAATCTGTAAAAAGTGATAATTTTGTTTCCTCATTGCCTATTATAATTCCTTAATTTGCTTTTTCTTCTCTTATTGCTAATGCTAATATTTCCAGTGGAATATTGAATAACAGTGGTGATAATGAGAATCTTTGTTTTTATGGCAAAAGGCATGGCCTTATTCTCATTACATATACAATTTATTGAAGATTTTTGATAGATAAAACTTATGTTAAGGAAAACTCCATTTATTCCTATGCTTTCTAGTGTTTTTTTAATATGAATATGTGCTTTATTATTATAATAATTATTATTATTTTGCTTTTTGGAGGGCAATTGGGGTTGTGACTTGCCCAAGGTCACATGGCTAGTTTTTGTGTTAAGTGACTGAGGGCAGATTTGAACTCAGGTCCTCCTGACTCCAGGGCCAGTGCTCGATTCACTGTGCCACTTAGCCACCCCATGTGCTGTATTTTTAAAAGCTTTTTTTTTTTTTTTTGCATCTATTAAGATAATTATATTATTGCTGGCAGTTTTGGTTTTGATATGGTCAATTAGGCTAATTAGTTTTCCTAATATTGAACCAGCTTTGCATTCCTCTTATAAATCCCACCTGGTCATAGTGTATTATCCTCATGATAAATTGTTGTAATCTCTTTGCTAATATTTTACTTAAATTTTTTGCACCAATGTTCATTAGGAAAATTAATTTCTATTTTTGTTTCTCTGTTTTTGCACTTCTTGGTTTAGGTATCAGTACCATATTTGTGTCATAAAAAGAATTTGGCAGGTTTCCTTCTTCACCTATTTTCCCAAATAGTTTATATAGTATTGAAATTAATTTTTATTTAAATGTTTGATAGAATTCATGTGTAAATCCATCGGGTCCTGGATTTTTTCTTAGGGAGTTCATTGGTGGCTTGTTTTATTTCTTTTCTTCTAAAATGAGATGAAATATTTTATTTACTCTTCAGTTAATCTGGGCAATTTTTATTTTTTAAAATTTCATCCATTTCACTTAGATTGTCAGATTTGTTGGCAAATAGTTAGGTGAAAGAGTTTCCAAGTATTGCTTTAATTTGCTCTTCATTGGTGGCAAAATACCCTTTTCATTTTTGATACTGATAATTTGGTTTACTATCTTTTTTAAATCAAATTAACCAAAGTTTTATCTATTTCATTTATTTTCATAAAACCAGATCTTAATTTTGCATGTTAGTTCAATAGTTTTCCTGGGCATTGTTTTCAAGTGAGTTCATTATGGTTTGTTCAATTTGTTTTTCTAATATAGGGTTATTTAAATATTTTATTTCCTTTTCTGTTAATTAGGACAATTTATATAAGTGTAAATTTTAATCCATTCACTTAGATTGCCAGTGTTATTGGTATATAATTTGGCAAAATGATTTCTATTAATTGCTTTACTTTTATCTTCATTGGTGGTGCATTCACTCTTTCATTTTTGATACTAGTAATTTGGTTTTCTCCTTTTAAAATAATTTTTGACTAAAATTCTATTAATCTCTTCTTTACTTTTTCTGGATCCCTGTTTTGTTGTTTATCTGGAGATTTATAATTTGTTCCTTTTCTGTTTTGCTTGATAACATGCCAAATCCATTTTTAGCATTTATTATTATTTTCCTGTAATTATCATTAAATGTCTAGAGATATTATTTATTTTGCTAAGTACTACTGTGCTGCATCCAACAAATTTTGGTATGTTCTTTTATTGTTGTCATCATCTTTTATTAATTGAACTTTGATCCACTAATTCTTAGGATTAGATTATTTAGTTTCCAATTAATTTTTAATCTATACTTCCAAGGCTTTTTTTTTTCTTTTTGGAGGGGGGAAGGTAGGGCAATTGGGGGTAAGTGACTTGACCAAGGTCGCATGGCTAGTTGTTTTCGTGAAGTGTCTGAAGCTGGATCCTAACCCAGTTCCTCCTGATTCCAGTGCTGGTGCTCTACGAACTGCACCACCTAGCTGCCCCCAAGTCATTTTCTTGAACGTACATTTTCTTACATTATGTTCCAAAAGGGGTACATTCAATGTTTCTGATTTTCTTCATTTGTCTGTGCTTATTTATGTCATAATACATAGTCAGTTTTTGTCAATACAAAGTCATTTACTTTTCTCCATAGGCCTATCATATCTAGCCTTTCCAAAAATTCTATTCATCTCCTTACTTTATTTCTTATTTATTTCATCATTAGAGTTATCTATTTCTGAGAGGGAAACTTAAGGTCCTCCACTAGTATGATAGTTTTACGGTGTATTTCCATCTGTAACTCATTTAATTTTTCCTTCATGAATTTGAATGGTATGCCATCTGATGCCTCTTTTGCACCGATATTACTTCATTCTTAATTACATTTACATTAATTACAATTACATTGTTAATTACATTTGGCAAAATGTAGTTTTGCTGGTTATGTCTTTTAATTCTGTTTTTGTTTTTCCTTTGTCTGTGATCATGATTGCTCCCCATGCCTTCTTTTCTCAGCTAAACCATAATAGATTTTGCTCTAGCTGCTTATTTTCAATTTTCTCTGTCTTTCTATTTCATGTGTATTTCTTATAAAAATATATTGTTGGATTCTGGTTTTTAATCCATTTTGCTAACCACTTCTGTTTTATGGGTAAGTTCATGCAATTCACATTCACAGTTAAGATTACTACCTGTTTATTTCCCTCTATCTTATTTCTTTTGGTTATCCTCTCTTTTTACCCTGTCCCTCCTCAAAAGTATGTTTTGCTTCTGACCACTGACTCACTTAATCTCTTATCCCCTTCCTTTCCTACTTCCCTTTTGTGTAAGATAGATTTCATAACCAACTAAGTGTGTATATTCTTCCCTCTTTGAATGAATTTTCATAAGTGAGGGTCCAGCATTTGAGATAATTCTTCCATTCTTCCTCTTCCTTCTCTCAATGCATCCCTCTTTCTCAACTCCTCATTTCTTCTGAGATCATCTTGACATAATCAACTCACGTCCATGTCTTTGAGTTCTCCTATTTCATTAAATAGCCATTTCCCCCATAGGATTATACTCTACGACTCTTATCTCTTTCTTAAGATCTTCCAATAATTCTTGTTGAACTTGTGTCCAATCAGCATTTATTTTTTGAGGACTGGCTTGTAATTGTTTTTATATTTTTGTCTTCTCAGTTTGTTTTTTGTTCTTCCCAGTCACCATAGGATTTTTTTTAGACCAGGTTCTCTTTGTTCTGTCCTCATTTCCCCAGCCTTTTTCTTGACGTTGAGATTTATGTCAAAGTTGAGCTCCGCTCATCTTAGGTAGATAGGCCTTGTCCTAAGCTTCAGGCTTTATTGCACTGCTATTTTTGGAGCAAGTTCTGGTTTTCAATAAGTTGATGCTTCCAAGGTAGCTTGATCTATGGAGAGGTATAGTCATTGCTGTCTTTGAGCACACTCTGGTCTTTACCCAGGATGTGCCCCTTTTCCCCTCCAGCCTGAAGTACTATTGCACTTCAAGGGCCCTCCCTCCTCATTGTGAGCAACCATAACCATTCTTCCTTGATCAAAAACTCAGAACTACACATTGTCAATGAAATTGCCAAACAGCACCAGGTTGTGTGCTCAGTGCCTGAAAAAAAGTTCCCTTGTAATCTCTCTGGGCTTAGAACTTTGATCACTGCTATTGCTGCTGGCACCACGTCCAATGCCCACTTATGCTTCATCTGGGTGGACTCTTGGCCAGTTCCACCCTGGTGTCACAAAACTCTCCTGCAAACATCCTAAGCTTTCCTGGGCTGGAAAAACATGTCCCACTCTGACTTTTTATTGGCCATGCCACTCCAGAATTTGATATAAAATGTTATATTAAAGTTGTTTGGACAGGAATTGGGGGAGAACTCATCTGTGTTGCTTTCTTTCCTCCATTATTTTGGTTCAGCCCGTATATTGCATTTAATATTAGAATGAATTTGGTGAAAATTATTATGGAAGGATTAGCTGGGATTATGGGATAATCAGTCTTTTTTAAGAATAAATTTTAAGAATTCATGGATATTTTACTCCTAATGACATATATTTCATTTTTTTTTCAAATGCATTATTAACTTCTGGTTTACATCATTCATTTCCATCAGATTTTGAGTTACAATTTTTTTTTCCATTTTTCCCATACCCACGACCCCAGAATAGCAATCCCATAGGATATCCCCTCATCAAATCTGCTCTCTCCCATATCTTCTCCCATACCCCCCTCTACTCTCTCAGTAGGGCAAGGTGTATCCCTGTGCCACAATGCCTGCACATTTTATCTCCCAATTATATGTAAAATAGTATTTTTATATTTTTAAAACATTTTATTTTAAAACTTCGAATTCCAGATTCATTCCCTTCCTCCCTTGTCACCCATCCTTACTGGGAAGATAAGCAATTCAGTATATGTTATACATGTGTAGCTATGTAAAGCATTATTATAGTAGATATATTGTATATAGTATACAGTATATTGTATAGAGTATATAATATACTATATTTCCCTCCCTCCTATCCCACTTCCCACCTGGTCCACTCCGCACTTTGATCCTGTCCCTTTTCAAAAGTGGGTGCTTCCAACTTCACTTCCCCCAGCCTGCCCTCCATTCCATCATCACCCCTACCCCCGTTCGACTCCCCCCCCCCATCTCCTGTAGGGTGAGATATCCCATTTAGTATGTATGTCATTCTTTCTCTGAGATAAATTCAATGAGAATAAGGTTTTGCCTTTTTGCCTTCCTCTTCTTCTCCTCCCCTGCAACCACTTTCCCTTGCCTCTTCTACATGAGATAGTTTACCCCATTCTGTCTCTTCCCATATCCCCTTATGTTCCTCTTTCAGCTCTCAATTTCACCCCTTAAGTATAATCCCTTCCCATTAAATTCAACCTGTGCCCTCTATCTATGTATAACTGTAAACATATATACACACATTCACATATGTATTCTTATGTCCATATATCCTTCTTCAGCTATTTTCATACTGAGAGAGGTTTCATCAATTACAGTTATCGTTTTTCCATGAAGGAATTTAAATAGTTCAACTTTGATTAAGTTCCTTATGATTTATATTCCCTGTTTACTTTCTCAAGCATCTCTTGCTTCTTGTGTCTGAATGTCAAATTTTCTATTCAACTGTGTTTTTTTTCCTCAAGAATGCTTGAAAGTTGGGGTGCCTAGGTGGCTCAGTGAGTAGAGAGTCGGCCCCGGAGTCAGAGGGACCTGAGTTTGGATCCGGTCTCAGAAACTTAATGCACACACAACCAAAAACCTAGCCATGTGACGTAAGGCAAGTTACTTAACCCCAATTGCTGTCCAAAGAAAAAACAAACAAACAAACAAAAAAGAATGCTTGAAAGTCCTCTATTCTGCTGAATGACCATATTTTCCCTGAAATATGATACTCAGATTTGCTGGGTAGGTGATTCTTGGTTTTAATCCCAGGTCCTTTGCCCTCCAGAATATTATATTCCATGCCCTTCAATCCCTCAGTGTAGAAGCTGATAGATCCTGCACTATCCTAATTGTGTTTCCACAATATTGAATTTGTTTCTTCCTGGCTGCTTGTAATATTCTCTTCCTGATCTGGGAATTCTGGAACCTGGCTATACTATTCCTAGGAGTTTTCTTTTTGTGATCTTTTTCAGGAGGTGATTGGTGGATTCTTTCAATCTTTATTTTGCCCTCTGGTTCTAAAACATCAGGTCAATGTTCCTTGAGAATTTCTTGAAGGATGATTTCTAGGTTCTTTTTTGATCATGGTTTTCAGGTAGTCCAATAATTTTTAGATTATCTCTCCTGGATCTATTTTCTAGGTTAGTGGTTTTTCCCATGAGATATTTGACATTGCCTTCTATTCTTTTATTTGTTTGGATCTCCTTAATAGCATCTTGATTTCTCATAAAGTCACTAGTTTCCATTTGCTCTAGTCTAATTCTGAAGTAATGATTCTCCTCAGTGAGCGTTGGAGATTCTTTTTTCCATCTGGCGAATTCGGCATTTTAAGGCCTTCTTCTCCTCATTGCCTTTTTGAGCCTCTTTTGCCATTTGAGTTAGTCTATTTTTTGAGGTGTTATTTTCCTCAGTCAGGCTGTTGACTCTCTTTTCACACTTTACTTTCATCTTTCTCATTTCTCTTCCCAATTCTGCTTCTAAAGGTCCTTTATGGCCTGTAACCAGCTCGTATTTTCACTTGGGGCTTTTGGTCCAGGATTTCTGACGTCACAGTCCTCCACCTGTTCCATGCTTTGATCCTATTTGCTCCCAAAATAGGAGTCTAATGTTGAATTTATCTGTTTGTTTTGTTTCCTTTGCCTAGGCATGTTGCCACTCAATTACTTTTGGGCTTGTTGCCACAGTAGGAATCTGCCACCAGCCAGGGGAGCTTCTCTCCCAAATGCTGGGGTATTACCAACTGCCAGAGGTCTTAGTTGGGTGCCGTCTCTAACACCTCCACATGCTCTAACAAGGCTTGTCACACACCCCAAGACCTCCACACAGAGTGCAATCCAGATCCAAAAAGGGTAAAGCAAGAGAGATTACCCCTCCTACTGATCACTGAATCCCCCTATAGTCTGCAGGCCAGGAGCTGAAGCTGCAATGTGGCAATGTGGCACAAGCTGAGAGGCTTTTCAGTGGCTTCTCACCCCTCCCCCCAGGGGAAGAAGCTGATATGCTCTCCCAACCAGTCCCCAAATCCATAGACCACTGACCTCTAGCTTTGTCCTAGGCATCAATGTGTTGATAATTCTGGAAATGCCATAGCTGCTGGCAGTCTGGGGTCCCTCCAGCCGGCTGCTGGTCTGGCCACCCTGGGACTAAAACCTCTGACTCACAGGGGCCTGGGCTTGCCTTCCAGAGCACTGTGCTGCTCTGCTGGCCACTCCCTGCCAGGCTGCTAGGCTTTCATCAGCAGGAAGCTAGCTTCTCTCTGTAATTTTGTGGGTTCTGGAACTCCAGAGGTCGTTCAGAGACCCCTTTTACATAATTTTGAAGTGGTGTGGTCCAGAGCTCCTCGGAAATGCTGTTTCTACTCTGCCATATTGACTCTGCCCCCATGACATATTTTTTTTTTTTTTATGTCAAGTATAACTCAACTCATTTTTTTTTGCTTTTTTTTTTGGAGGGCAATTGGGGTTAAGTAACTTGCCCAAGGTCACATGGCTATGTTTGTGTGTTTGTGTGTGTGTGTGTGTGTGTGTGTGTGTGTGTGTGTGTGTGTGTGTGTGTGTGTAAGCATCTGAGGCTGGATCTGAACTCAGTTTCTCCTGACTCCAGGGCCAGATCTCTACTCACTGTACCACCTAGCAGCCCTCTAACTCAACTGATTTTACAAGAAATGTAAAATTCTTGGCTTTAGAAAGAAATGTAATCCTCAGTCTCTCACTAGACTCAATCTTTTTTCAGAAGTTACCATGGAAATTTGGTAGACCAAGGAAATCATTTTCCTATGACAATCAAACTTCTACTTTCAAATTTGTACCTTTCCAATTCAAAGAAGGAGAAAAAGATAAATATGTTTGAAAAGGGAGACAGTCAATTTCATACCCTTTAAGTTGTGGCTCTATACAACTACTTTTAATGATGAATTATCTTATTTCATAGACTTAGTGTCTGTTCTATTTACAGCATTTATAACCATCAAGCTGTGCCAGTGTGCTTATGGAGAGTTAGGAAATATTCAAACCAAAATCCCTAAAAGAAAATTACACATTGTACAGGACGTCTTTACTGAGCCTCCCTAATTCTATGCCTTCCCTTCATTGATTATAACCAATTTAAATTGTATATAGATTTTTTTCATATAGTCCCTTGGATTATTGACTTTTCCATCATGTTGTAAATTCCTTGAGATTAGGAATTGCTTTTATCTTTCTTTGTATCCCTAGCACTTAATACAGTGGCTGACACAGAAAAAACACTTAAGTGTTTGTTGACAGATTTCAGTTAAATCTGGGATGGAATAGAAATCATAATTTAAGACGATATAATTTTCTTTTTCTTTTTTTTTTTACTTTTTGGAGGGGGGAAGGTAGAACAATTGGGGTTAAGTGACTTGCCCAAGATCACATGGCTAGATTTTTTGGCATGTGTCTGAGGCCAGATTTGAACTCAGGTCCTCCTGACTCCAGGGCTGTTGTTCTATTCAATGAGCCACTTAGCTGCCCTGACAATAAAATTTTCATGAACTTCTATATTATGATTTAGTTGTGATTAAAACTTAAAAATAGAGAAACATATAATCTACAAACCAGAAAACTGTACTTTAGGGAAAACTCCTCTAACAATAAGGTGGCACCCACTTTTAAATACATTTTGCTTTTTCATCTGTTGTTTTACTGAAAACATAGGAAATTAAAGATTATCGTGCAATTTATTTTTTCCTCAAGGTACATTAATATTTCTGTTTTCCTTTATAGCTGTCTAGTTTGATGGGATGATTAGCACATGTTTAAGTTTTATCAAGTCTGTGTCTTGCTTCCTGTCATTGTTAAATAACCTTTGCTTTGACCACACATTCTGACTAATTTGTGTATATACATATACATTATGTAAGACATGAGTATATGTACAACACATATAAAACATCAAAGTAATCTTAGAGTGAGTTACTAGCAGCTTAGAGGAACCAGAAATTATCTTATACAAAATGTGTTATTTAGTCAAATATGAAAAAAAAAAGCAACAACACCCCCAAAACTAAGGAATTCTAAGAAGCAGAGGTGAAGGCATTTGAATCATGTACTAAGAGAGTTGGAATATTATTGTAACATGTGAAATATCCTCTACAAGGAACAACAAAAACCCCATTAAGGTTGGATTGTAGAGAATGTAGAGGGGAGTAATACATAAGAATATTCAAAAGTTAGTCTCTTTCTAGGTTGTAAAGAGCTTCAAATGACAGAAGGACATACATTTGATCTTTAAGGTAATAGGCAGCTGTTAAAATTTATTGCTTATTGAGGGTGGAAACATTGACACCTATGCTTTAGGAAAATATTTGACATCTGTGTGGTGGATGCGCTGATATGTAGGGGAGTCTTAAGGTAGCAGAAACAATCAGAAGGCTAAAGTCTAGTTGATAAGTGATAAGGGGCTAAGATTGGGCAGTGACCAGAGTAGAAAGAAGGAAGGATATGTGAGAGTTTTGTGGAAATAAAGATGACATGATTTAGTGATGGAGTATATTATGTGAGTGAGAGAGAAGAATCAAGGATAATACTGAGGCTGGAAACTTGGGTCTCAGGAAGGATAATGAAGACCTTAAAATTAGTCAAAGTGGTTGAATAAGAGGGAAGGGAAAAAGATAGTAAGTTCTGTTTTCTGTTCATTATTCTTAAGTTGAATTGTCTATAGGACATCTATCTAGTTCAAAATGTCCATGAGATAATTAATGATGCAGAACTAAGCATGGGGAGAGACTAAGACTGAATATAATGACTTGGAAATTAACTGTGTAGCAGTAACTGAACCTATGGGAACCAATAATGACACCAAGTAGGAAAGTGAAAAAAGTGCCAATTTTAGGGACTTGGAACAGACCCACAGTTTATGGGAATGATATGGATGGAGATCCAATATAGAAGCTTGAGAAGCACTGGACAGACAGATAAGAGGAGAGTCAAGAAAGAGTAGTGCCATAAAATCTGAAGATCAGAGAATATTCAGGAGGAAAAGGGTGGTAAACAGCATCAAAAGCTGAAGAGAGGTCACTAAAGATAAGGATGGAGAAAGTAATTTGTTTTTGATATTTGGAGATTACTAGTAATAAGAGAGAACAGTTTCAGGTGAGTAATGGGCTGGAAGCTAGATTGCAAAAATTTTAAAAGAGAAGAGGAAGTGGATGAAATGAGGTTAGATCATCCCATTCCCCCTTCCAAAGGAGAAAGGGAATTCATTTATAGGGCAAAAGCTAATAGGTGCTAGTAAAATCTAATTAGATTTTTGTTTGTTTGATTTAAAGAATGGGAGATAGCTAGGCATGTTTGTAGGTAGCAGTAAAGTAATTAGCAGAAAGGAAAATATTCGGATCAGAGAAGGAGAAGGAATAATAATGGAGACAATCTGCTAGAAAACAAGGGAGGGAATGGATGTAGGATGTGTGAATAGGGGTTGTATTCAGTGAGAAGAGGCATGTCTTTATTATAGACTGTAGTAAAGGAGGAGAATCTAAGGAGCTCATGTTAAGGAATTGTGAGAGGAAGAAATAGGGAAAAGAGGTATCTTATGGCAAATGGTCTCAAATTTCTCAGTAGATACAATCAGTTCTGCTATAACTCAACATTTACATGTGGACCTTTTTTTTTTTTAACATTCTCACTATTTATTAAAGAGGAAATTTAAAAGAAGCAAACTTGAAATTCATGTTATGCTAAAAATGCTAATATCGCAATTGCATTGGAACAGATTTACATTTTCAAAACACATGCTATAGAAGAACTAATTGTACAGGAGGAAACATTTTTCAGTTTTGATGGCTGAGATGATGGAGACAAAGAAAGAAAATAATGTTTGGAACTTCTGTTATTATTAGGGTAAATCAATGAGGGAGGAGCAAAAGGACTGTTTTGCTGTAATGAGTTGTAGAAGTAGAAAAGGTAGGTGGTGGTTTGTGACCAAACTTTGAGATTACTTCAGGTATGAGAAGCAATATGATAAGGAAACAGGGGGCTCAATAGGAGTTTGGGATTAGGAATATAGGAGAGAATAGCCAGAGTTTGGATAATGACCTGAGAATAGACTGATGTTTAGAAACATTGGGAATCATGAAGGAGATGAAGAGGTTCAAGAAGTAGAGAATATGGAAAGATACAAAGAGAGCTGATTAAAACTGCATGAAAGAATTTAAAAATTTTTTGATCATGGATCTTTCATTTACTTTCTATGCTTCTTTTATATACATAATTATTTACATGTTTTAACCTTTACTGGAATGTAAGATCCTTGAGGGCAGATACTCCCTTGTTTCATATTCACAGTACATAGCATGGTTCCTGGCACATAGTAAATACTTAATAAATGTTTGTTGATTGATTAATTAGAAATGGAGTGTTTGTTGAAGGTGATAGGATTTTTTGTATCCCTTACTGTCTTCTTAGTCATGCTGAAACTATCTCTTATGAAGTCCTCACCACCTCTTGCCTAGACTATTATAACAGTCTCATACTCTCTCTAGTTCCAATTTCCCCCTTCTCTAACATATTTTCCATATAGCTATCCCACTGATATTTCTAAAATACATATATTTGCATGGCATTTCCATGCTCAAGAAGCTAGTTATAGCCTAGCTTATCTTTCTAAGCTAATTGCACCTTATTATCCCTAGTATTTCTCTGTCTCCCTGTCTCTGTCTTTCTCTTTCTGTCTGTCTCTCTTTTTCTCTCTGTCTCTTTCTCTCTGTCTCTCTGTCTGCCTCTCTTTATCTCTGCCTCTGTCTCTGCCTCTGTCTCTCTGTCTCTGTCTCTCTCTGTCTCTCTCTCTCACTCACACACACACACACACACAGCTTTGCATCTTTGCATTTACTTTGTATATATCTTGTGCTTATTTATCAATCTCCATGTTATCCTTCCTATAGAATGTAAGTTCCTTAAGGGAAGGAATTGTTTAATGTTTGTGTTTTTATCTCAAGTGCCTAGAATATATTATTCACTTAATAAATTATTTTCTAATTAAAGAAAATTGAATTAGAGCTTAAGGGTATTTGGCAGAAATTTTTTGGAAATGGTAGACTTTAAACCATCATTTGTGACCCAGAAAAGGAATCTGAAACAACAGAATGTAGTGCTATAATACTTCAATTCTTGTGCTAAAAATGTCCAAAGGCTAGGTATCACATGATAGATTATTGGCAGGAAAAGAGAAAATATTCTCTAACCATTGTGGAAATGATCAGTCCTCAATACCCAAAATAGTGAAAAATTCTTATTGCACCAGGGTAAAAAGGTACTATAAAATGATTTTTAGGAGCCTGCCTCTTTTGCTGTCCTAGGTAACATAGTAAATACATCTCTAATCATTACTTGTTAAGGGCTGTCAATTTTACCTTTGCAGAATCTCTAACAATTGCCTCCTTCATACAAATGACCACTAATAGACTCATCATTTACTATCTCAATTACTATAATTGGCCTTCACACCTCCGTTTTCTTTCCTCTCTGAGTCATCCTCTATAGACAGCAAAATAATTTGCCTAAGGCATAGGTCTAGCTATCTTTTCACCCCTCACCCCAAAACCACCACCATCACTAGCAGACACACAGACACAGATACACAGACACAGGCACACACACACACAGAGACATACATTACACACACAATTATTGGCGCTAGAATAAAATGCCTATCCTTTGGTATGGTAACTCTCAATTTAGCCCTGAGCTACCTTTCTAGCAAAATTTCATGTCCTTCTCACTTTACATTCTCAGTGTTTCATCCATATTACTTGACTGGCTATTCCATAAACTTGACATATTGTGCCCTCCTTCTGTGAATTCACATGGGCTACCACCACTCCTGACTTATCCTCACTTTTCAAAGCAAAGGCTTTCCAGAGATTTCCAACTGGAAGTGTTCCTTCCTCAAATAATCTTAGATAATTTTGTCAAAATTTCTCCTTTGAATTCATCAATACTTAAAGGTAATATATATATATATATGTATGTGTGTGTACATACATATGAATATGCGTGTGTATATTTTATTATAAATATACACATAGTATACACATACGTATACACACATGTATTATATGTGCATATACTAATACAGTATGTGCATAAATATACACACATTTATAATATGTGCATATACTAATACAATTGCTAACAAAATTCATAAAATATACAATATCTTATATTTATATAGCAAATATTTTTACACATGACTATTTGCATGATATAGAAAAATAATATATAACATATAATAGTATTCTATTTACAATGTATAATATGTATATATACATCTATGTTTCTGTGTTATATGTATTTGTGAAAGTTGTTGTCCCTGTCCTCATTATTACATCTACCTTGAGATTAAGGACTGTCATTTATATCCCCAGTGTCTAGCACTGTAATTATTATTTAGTATAGTATATCTATATCTTACACAGTATTTATTTAGAACAGTACACATCATACACATGTGTATGTACACAATTATATCTCTATATATAGATAGATGTATAGATAAATATTTATTATTTTACTTTAAGTTTATTTTCTCATTAAACAAAATTGAACTGGAACTTAAGGATATTTGGCAGATATTATTAGGAAACGGTAGGCTCTGAACTATCATTTCTGACCCAGAAAAAGGATCTGAAACTAGCGAATGTAGCACTGTAATAGGGGCTAAGCCTATTAATAATAAGATTTACACAAATGTTTGCTGAATGAATGAATGCCTGCATGAATAAGTGAGTGAGTGAGTGAATGAATCAGTGAATCCACAAAAGAATTCCAACTTATTAGATAGCCTAGCTTCTCTATACATTTCTTGGTAGGGTTGTTTAATCTAATTTAAGATACAATGACGAAAATTAATTACAGATCTTTACTTTCTCCTGTGTCTGTCAGATATTAAAAGAAAAACAACAACAACCCAGCAACTATTTCTCAAGGCCTAGTAAATAGTAGACATTGTTTTAAAAATATTGTCTTTTTTGAAAAGCATTTTATGTTTTCCTGGTCTTAATTGTAAAAGCAGATGAATATAATATTTTACCTTTCTCCCTCTCAAAGGAAAAACAAACAATCAGAAGTATAAATAATTTCAAAGCTGGTTGAAGGAAATATAATGTCTAATATACACAGGATCTCAGAAATTTTCATTAGACTCTGGCTAATATATCTCATGGGAGGATAGGAAGGAGATTAGAACTATGCTATTCATTATTTTCAGGTTTAACTTTTATTTCAAACCTCCACTCTAATTCAGTTCACAGACTCACAGAAACACAGACTCTTGCAGTTGGAAAGAACCATCCAAAGCCATCTAGTCTGATATATATCTGACCAAGCTTCTCCTCTAAAGAATCACTGACAAGTGGTGATTCTCCTCAAAGTTCTCTACTGAGGAGTGGTTCATCACCTTCTGAATAATTCTGTCCCTCTTTCGGTTAATTCTAATTGCTAGAAAGTTATTCCTTTTAAAGAGCCTAAATCAAGCTCTCTGAAACTTCCTCCTGTACCCAGAGAACATCTGGACAATGCATGATAGTAAGACAAGATGTACTTATAATTCACAGTCAGGGTTTTAAATGGGTCATTTTGTGAGTACCCACAGGATGTTAAGTGACTTGGAGACTGTCAGCTAGTTGGGTATATTCCCAGTGGAGGACTTGTGGGAGAACAGGGTCAAAATGTGTCAAAAATGACACAGAGGATCAGAAGGCACAGTTGATTTACAATCTGTATTTATTGCAGAAGTACCTTTATTGATAGAACCAAAGATGCTTTGAAAGACTGAAGTAGGGGTTCCAAATTTAACCCAGTATTTCAGAACTTCTTGAACTGACTACTTAAAACTAATAACAAGATAGAAGAATGTTTAAGCTCAATCAAGTGAAAATATGCTATAGCAACAGAAAGAAGGTTTTCACACGTTGGTCAACCTGACCCAGGCAAAGTTTTTTTTTTTTTTAATTTATAATATGTTTTCAGAGCTGTTTATTTCAGGCTGCAGTTGATCTCACTAAAGGCTGTGAATCTGTTGAATTCCTAGTTCCATATAAACATGACTATCTCCTTTCTCTCACTGAAGTAAAAGTGGACGTTCTCTTACTCAAGGAGCTAAACAAAGCATATATTTCAAATGCAGACAGGAAATGTTGCTATCTTCCAGTCACTTGCAATTTCTCTAAAATGCCTCAAGGAGAAATGCCTCCAATACTGCTCAAAATACCCCTTACTCTGAATAGCTTAAGGAATCGGATCTTCTCTCTCTTCTTTTATCAATGTGCCCTCATTCCTACCAGTGTTACTCTTATGAAATGAACCTTATGTCCCAAGGAAGATATGGGATAATCTTAGAATCACCAAACTAACTAAAACATTGCAAGCACAGTATAAGAATGAACTGACAATAGGCAGACTAGCATGTCAAGAAATTAAAATGAAGAGATTTAGTTTAGTTATCAACAGAGTATATGAAGGGAACCCCTGGAAAGCGTGGGGAAAGCAACCGAAGGCATTTTTCTTATCATAAGGAATAGCGGGGGGAGTATTTGATGAAGTCAAACATTAAATTTCATTCCATTGCATCTTAATTGACCTTATTAAAATTAGGATTTTTGAATTTCGAATTATCTTTCCAATTTCTGTAATGTCACTCATTTCTTGGGGTATTATATCATAATTAAATTTGTATGGTTGCTAATTTTATTTGTGTCTGTTGCAGAAACACTGATGATTTGTCTGCACAACAGCTCCAGACGACTTCTATTTTTGTGTTGACAATAAAATATTCATTAATTTTAAACATGGCAACAGCAGTACCAGTGCTGGAGTTGTAATTACCATTGCCTAGTAACGGCATGTCTCCAAGTGACAATGGGAATTAACTGAATAATTATCACTTTGTGCTTCTGCCTGCAATATTTTTTTCAGTGCAGTTCTGAGTAGCAGGTGGAAGTTGCTGGTTTGGGTGAAGACATTGGAGCCAAATGCTTATTCTACTGCATAAACCATCAATGTAATCAGTCTAAGACCTACAGCAGCCTGGGATTAATCACATAATAATTGGATCATTCTTTCAGTGTCAATACATTAGAAAATGCATGCAAAGCATTTAGCAAAACTGTTTACCAGACCTAAATTTCTCTAGGGAAATTATACAGTGTGAAATTTAAAAAAATGTAAAGCTCCTTCTCTGATATAATTAGAAATGTTTCATATCTGAAGCCTCCACCACTGGCGTCGTTCTTTGTCCTATTCCCAAGTTATCCAGGAGTTACCTTTTAGTTATCTAAAACTTGCAGCAGGCTACCTACGTTGGCATCAGAATGTAAACAAACAAACAAACCAACTCTAAGGGCAGGACATTTATGTAGAGGCAAGACATTGTAGTGGGAACAGTAATAAAGAAAATTCACTCAGTAGAAATGGGAATATTTCTTTATATTTGCATATTACGTGGTGTGTAGCTGGTGCCTATTGAGAGACTAAGTTCCTTCAATTAGACTAGGAAATTAACAGTCGAGTCATTTTTACCACAGAGCCCAAGGCTCTGAAATGAGAGCAAGAAGTTTTATTTAGTGTTTAACTTAATTGATTTGAATCCACATATGACCTCCATCAGTGCCACTTACATATATAGTTAGCTTTTAGTTGTTTGCTGTTAATTCAAGGAATATTTTTTCTCAGAATCTTCTAGATGTCATCAATTTCTTTATTTAATTCCAATGTAAATATGATTACCGTTGCTAGATTTTCCCATAGGAAATCAATTACTCACTTTCTAAAATAAATCAGCAAGCAATTCTTAAAACCTACTATATGCTAGGTAATAGTAGATACAATGAAATTTGCAATTTTCCTCCCAACATTTTGTGGAAAGCAGGCTGGAAAGAAATTCTTCTAAAGCAGGGACTATTAACCCAGGGTCTGTAAACTTAAAAAAAGTGATCACTCTTTTTTAATATATTGGTTTCCTTCATTAGGTTATGCATTTTATTAATTCAAATACATTATTTGGTGAAGGGGTTCATAGGTTTTGCTAGATAACCAAAGGCATCTATAACAACAAAAAAGGTTTTTTAAACCTCTTCTTTCAAGGGAAATTATATTTTCCCATATGCACAGCCCACTCAGGATTCAGCGTCATCTAAGTCAGAGATAAATGCAACAAAACGATTTTTTTTAAACAAATGCTTTATTAACTTCTGTTTTACATCATTCATTTCCGCCAGATTTTGAGTTACAATCATTTTCCCCACATTATTCCCCTACCCAACCTCCCAGAATAGCAGTCCCACAAGATATTACTTCCTCCAATCTGCTCTCTCCCATACCTTCTCCCATACCCCCATCGATTTTTCCATTAGAGGAAGATGAGTCTTTGTGTCCCAATGCCTGCACATCTTATCTCCCAATTATAGGCAAAAGAGTATTAATAATAGTATATATATATATATATATATATATATATATATACTATTATATAGTATATATATATATATATAGTATATATATATATTTGAAACATTTAATGTTACGACCTCAAATTTCAGATCCATTTCCTTCCTCCCTTGTCACCCATTCCTTCTTGGGAGATAAGTAATTCAGTATATGTTGTACATGTCTAGCTATGCAAAACATTATCATGGTATATATATTGTACAAGGCTGCTTATACTTCCCTCCCACTCATCCCACCCCCCACCTGGTCCATTCCCTACATGATCCTGTCCCTCTTCTATAGTGGGTACTTCCAACCTCCCCTCACCCCAAGGATGCCCTCCCATCCATCATCCCTCCTCTCATCCCCCTTCCCCCTATCCTGCTGCAGGTTGAGATATCCCATTTAGTATGTATGTCATTTTCTCCCTGAACCAAATTCAATGTGAATGTGGTTTTGCCTTTTTAGACTTCCTTATTCTCCCCTTCCTTTGCAACCACTTCCCCTACATGAGATAGTTTACCCTACCATGTCTCTCCCCATCTCCTCTTGCCACTTTCCTCTCTCACCTCATAATTTCATCCCTTGAGTATTCTCCCTTCCCAACAAATTCAACCTATGCCCTCTATCCATATATAACTGTAACCATATACACACACATTCACATATGTATTCATATGACCACACCCCCTTCTTCCATTGTTTTCATAGTGAGAAAGATATCATCAGTCACAGTTATTGCTTTTCCATATAGGAATGTAAATAGTTCAACTTTGATAAGTTCCTTTTGATTTCTTTTCCCTGATTACCTTCTCAGGCATCTCTTGCTTCTTGCGTCTGGATGTCAAATTTTCTATTCAACTCTGGTTTTCCTCAAGAATGCTTGAAAGTCCTCTATTCCACTGAATGACCATATTTTCCCCTGAAACAAAATACTCAGTTTTGCTGGGTAGGTGACCCTTGGGTTCATTCCCAGTTCTTTTACCCTCTGGAATATCATATTCCATGCCCTTCAATCCCTCAGTGTAGAAGCTGCCAGGTCCTGGGCTATTCTGATTGTGTTTCCACAATATTGAAATTGTTTCTTCCTGGCTGCTTGTAGTATTTTCTCCTTGATCTGGGGATTCTGGAACCTGGCTATAATATTCCTGGGAGTTTTCTTTTTGGGATCTTTTTCAGGAGGTGATCGGTGGATTCTTTCAACCTCTATTTTGCCCTCTGGATCTAAAACATCAGGGCAGTTTTCCTTGAGAATTTCTTGAAGGGTGATTTCTAGGTTCTTTCCTTGATCATGGCTTTCAGGTAGTCCAATAATTTTTAAATTGTCTCTCCTGGATCTATTCTCCAGGTCAGTGGTTTTTCCCATGAGATATTTCACATTGCCTTCTAATCTTTCATTTGTTTGGATCTGCTTAACAGCATCTTGATTTCTCATAAAGTCACTAGCTTCCATTTGCTCCAGTCTAACTCTGAAGGAATGAATCTCCTCAGTGAACTTTTGAGATTCTTTTTCCATCTGGCAAATTCGACTTTTAGGCATTCTTCTCCTCATTGCCCTTTTGGGCCTCCTTTGCCATTTGAGCTAGTCTATTTTTTAAGGTGTTGTTTTCCTCAGTCAGGCTGTTGACCCTCATTTCATACTTTTCCTGCATCCTTCTCATTTCTCTTTCAATTTTTCCTCCACTTCTCTTATTTGATTTTTAAAGTCCTTCTTAAGGTCCTCTATGGCCTGCAACCCTCTCATGTTTTCCCCTGGGGCTTTTGGAGCAGGACTTCTGACCTCACAGTCCTTTTCCGCTCTATGCCCCCAAAATAGGAGTCTAGGGTTGCATTTTTCTGTTTCCTTTGCCTTGGCATGTTGCCACTTAATTGCTTGACTTTTGGGCTTGTTGCCACACTATGGCTTTAAGGACAGCTAGAGGAATTTTCGTCCCAAATGTGTGGGGGGCAACTTCCGTTTCTGGCAAGCTGTGAACCCACCCACAACTTCCACCCTAGATCACAATCCAGATCCAGGGAGGTTAAAGCAAGAGCGATTACCCCCCAAGACTGATCGCTGGATCTCCCCACGATTTGTAGGCTGGGAGCCGGAAATGCCTCTGAAAACTACAAAATGGCGTGTCTCCTCAGCGGCTTCTAGCCCCCAGGGGAGGGAGCTGACGCATTCCCCAAATACAGGTCCCAAAGTCCATAGGACACTAACCTCTTACTTTGTCCTAGGCATGTTTATGTTGATAATTCTGGAGTCGCCACAGCTCCTGGTGTTCTGGGGTTCCTCCAGCTGGCTGCTGGCCCTGCCGCCCTGGGGCTAAAACCTCGGCTCAGGTGGACCTGGGCTCGGCTTGGCTAGGCTCCTGCGCTCTGCGCGCTGCAGGCTGCCAGGTCCCAGACCTCTGCGCTGGTCCTTCCTGCAGGGCTGCTGGGCTGTCCTCCGGGGGAGGTTAGCTTCTCTGTGTCGTTCTGTGGGTGCTGGGGCTCCAGAAGTTGTTCAGAGTCCTTTTTTACATAGTTTGTGGGGAATCTGGGGGCAGAGTGGCTTGGATGAGCTGTTTCTACTCCGCCATCTTGGCTCCGCCCCCCCAACAAAACGATTTTAAAATAAAAGATACAACCATAAATTTGCACAATTATTTAAAATAGTAAATTGATACTCAAAGACAGTCATGGAATTTCAGAGCTAGAAAAGACCAACTAGAGTCAACTAGTACAACTTTAGCATTTTATAGATGGGGATACTGAGGCACACACAACTTTAAGTTGCTCAACTAGCTAGTGCCAATGTAGAAATAGAATAAATGTTTTCTTATTTCCAGTATAGTGTAGTTTCCAATGCACTACACTTTCTCCTTTATAAAGTCCTTAGAAATAGGCATATAACTACTCAATACACTGGCTCTACAAGTTGAAGAATCTGATTCAAAATTGAAAAATAATAGTAAGAAACAAGAGACATTCACAAACATAAAAACAAAGATCAGGAGTAGAATTTGAGAGAGTATACATCTATATATCTATGTATATGTGTATGTATATATCTATAGCTATTGAGAAATATATCTACAATTAATTGTAGCCTTCTACAGGGAATGAGGGGAGGGGAGGAAACAAAGTAAAAAGTGCACAGTAGAGAACAAAAGAAAACTTACAAGGAGGAAAAGAAAAGATGGACAGCTCTCAACACAACGTGCAGTATTTATCACACAGATTTTCTAGAAATGGAAATTTATTGTTACATATTTTGAATTCTCTCATATTCTGATATGCACAATATACTCCCCCCCTTTCTTTATATTTAAGGTCCAATATTTAAGTTTATGATATGTTTTTGTTTCTTTTTCTCTATTCTGTATTTGTGTTCTGGTGTTTGAGTCTAAAATGCAAGAAAAATAAACTATCAAAAAAGAAAGTACCCCCAAATTTTCTGGAGTCCCTTGAAGACACTCAGGGTGAGATGTAGGAGTACATCTCTGGGATAGAGGCCCAAAGCTTTCTCAGTATCTGTAAAATGTTGAGAGGTGAAAAAAAAAAAGAAAATAATAGTAAGGATTTCAGATAAGTGTTTGGAAAGCAGGAGTCTTCTGGACCTGGCCCTCTTTAATCTTATTTTCCTTGTTCTTCCTCTCCCTCCCTTGGGGTTGGCCCCAAGTGTCACTAAGATCAGTAATAAAAGAAAATGTGCTTTTTAATCTCAGATGGGCCATTTGTGCTCCTCAGCATAATGACTCTATATAGACGAAGCACAATTTTCTATCTTTTACTGCTTTTCCTATCAATGTTTCCAAAAGAGGTTGTTCAAAACATTTGCCCTACTCCTTAAGGATCTGACCACACCAGTCCCCACTTTTAATTTTTCCAGGATATCATGAATCCTACTTTATTAACGATGTCTATTTATGACTCTCCATTGCCTCCAGAATAAATTTGAAACTCATCTTTTGAGTACTGAAGTCTTTTTACACTAAATCCTTAATATCTAGCTTCAATGTATCTTTCTAAGATGATCACACATTATTTCCCATGATGTACTCTAGATTACAGCTAAACTGGCTTATTTACTATCCTCTATGCAAAAATTCCATCTTTTGTCTCCATTCTTTGTACAATTTGTTTCTTAATCCCTTGAATATTCTTGATTGTGCCTCTTAGAAACCTTAAATCCTGTTAAGTTTCAGCTCATACCCACTTCCTGTAAGAAACTTTTCCTATTTCCCACAATTAGTTCCTTCCTCCAATACTTTTGGGCATTTATTTGTGTATCTTCTCTATTACTTATATGTGAACATGATATACTGCCTTTTCCCATTCAGAAGGACATAAACTCCTTGAAAGCACAGTCTGCTTTGTTTTTGTCTTTGTATCACCAAATGACTGGTTCATATCAGGACCTTAATGAATAAATGCTTGCAGAATTCAACAGAGTGGGGGTGTCATTGATTCAAATACAGAAGTTAAGAAAAAGGCTGGGTTTATGAGGAAAGATTAGTAAGGAGATGGAGGGAAGAATAAAGGGAGAGACAGACAGACAGACAGACAGAGAGAGCAAGCCCTGCTTAACATATATGTAGAATCAGTAATCATATAATTAAGACTGGAGACTCTAGTTAGCTGGTAGTGGCTTTGCTCTCTTACAACAAGCTTGGTATCTGAGAAAAAGAATGCTCATTCTGTATGTATATGCTTGGGAAAGATTCTTTGACTCTAAATCCCACTATCTTTTCTTATAGTCCCTCCTCATTTTACTTCATTCTTCCCTCTGGGACAAAACTGATGAAATATAATAGACTATCCACATGACAATCCTATACTTTAAAAAAGTTATCATAATAAATGTTTGCTAGAAATGAATGAATGAATGAAGGTTTTATTAAGAATATGACTATCTAATTCTTCTGTATATATGGCCATAAAATGTAGCATGATACTTCACTCATAATAATCATTCAATCATTTTTTGGGTGGATAGATACATCTGCAATATAACTCTAAGTAATTATAATTTGAATGGACATTGGACTTTCTATTATCTTACTTTTTCAAAGATTAATAATTTCATGATGGTCAAGATGGCAGAGTACTAACAGGACTTTCATGGGGCTCCAATTCATGTAAAAGGAGACTCTGAACTAACTTTGGAGCTACAGAACCCAAAAAAATAATGCAGAGAAGCTAACATCCCTCTGAGGAAAGTGCTGCACTCTGGAAGCCAAGCCCATCCCCATAGGAGCAAGAGGTCTTGGCCCCAGCGAAGCCTGACTAACTGTTGGCTAGAGGGACTTCAGATCAAAAGCAGCTGTGGCAGTTTTCAGAATTATCAAACCATAGATGCTAAGTACAAAGTAAGAGGTCAGTGCAGTGTGGACTTTGGGATACCACTTTAGGGAGTTTGTTGGCTTTTGCCCCCAGGGCAAGAGGCGGTTTAGGCACAGTGGCCCTGCAGCCACAGCCACATGGCTACTTCAGCTCCTGGACTGCAGATTGTAGGGGGACCAAGCAACCAGTCTCAGTGGAAATCACTCTTGCCTTAATCTGCTTGGATCTGGATTGCAGTCTAGGGTGGAGATCCTGGGGTGAGTGACCAGCTTGCCAGAGCATTTGGAGGCTTCAGAGAGGGTACCCAACTAATATCTTCGGCAGATGCAGAAAACCCAGCAATTGGGATGAAGCTGGCCTGTCTGGTAGCAGAGTCCTACTGTGGCAAAAAGCCCCAAAATCAAGTAATTGAGTGGAAAAATGAGCAAACGAGGGAAGCAAAGCAAGTAGAGCGACCAAATTTTACACTCCTATTTTGTGGATGAAAATATCAAAGCATGGAACAGGAGGAAGACAGGGAAGTCAGAAGTCCTGCACCAAAAGCTTCAAAGAAAAATACAAGCTGGTTACAGGCCATAGAAGACTCAAAGAAGGATTCTGAAAAGTAAGTAAGAGAAGTGGAGGAAAAATGGGGAAGACAAATGAGAATGATGATACAAGAAAATTATGAAATGAGAGACAACAACCTGACTGAAAAAAATAACACCTTAAAAATAGACTAACTCAAATGGCAAAAGAGGTTTCAAAAAACCAATGAGGAGAAGAATGCCTTAAAAAGCCGAATTTGCCAGGTGGAAAAAAAGAATCTCAAAAGCTCTCTGAAGAGAATCATTCCTTCAGAATTAGATTGGAGCAAATGGAAGCTAGTGACTTTATGAGAAATCAAGGTACTACTAAACCGATCCAAACAAATGAAAAGATAGAAGGCAATGTGAAATATCTCTGACTACCTGAAAGCCATGATTAAAAAAGAACCTAGAAATTACCCTTCAAGAAATTCTCAAGGAAAATTGACCTGATGTTTTAGAACCAGAGGGCAAAATAGAGGTTGAAAGAATCCACCAGTCACCTCCTGTAAAAGATCCCAAAAAGAAGACTTCTAGGAATATTATAGCCAGGTTCCAGAATTCCCAGATCAAGGAGAGAATATTACAAGCAGCCAGGAAGAAACAATTTGAATGCTGTGGAAACACAAACAGAATAACACAGGATCTGGCAGCTTCTATGCTGAGGAATCAAAGAGCTTGGAATATGGTATTCTGGAGGTAAAATGAGCTGGGATTAAAACCAAGAATCACCTTCCCAGCAAAAATGAGTGTCATGATTTAGGGGAAAATATGGTCATTCAGTAAAATAGAGGAGTTTCAAGCATTTTTTACAGCAATTGGGGTTAAGTAACTTGCACAAGGTTACACAGCTAGTTTTTTTGTTTGTTTGTTTGTTTTTTGGTGTGGGTGTTAAGTATCTGAGGGCAGAACCTATCCCCAGTCCTCCCCACTCCAGGGCTGATGCTCTTACTCAGCATGCCACCTCGCTGCCCCAGTTTCAAGCATTCTTTATGAAAAAACCAGAATTGAATAGAAAACTTGACGTTCAGATACAAGAAGCAAGAGAAGCATGGAGAAGTTAAAAAGGGAAAATAAATCATAAGAAATTTATCAAAGTTGAACTATTTATATTCCTTCATGGAAAAATGATAATTGTAACTGATCAAACTTTTCTCAGTATAAGAATAGTTGAAGGGAATAGAAATGTGTACACACACACACACACACACACACACATATATGTATGTCTATATAGAAGGGTATATAGGCATATGAACATGTATGTGAATGTGTGTATATATCTGTACAGGTATACATAGATAGAGGGCACAGGAACAATTTAATAGGAAGGGATGATACTTAATAAGTGAAATTAAGTGATGAGAGCAGATGGGGAGAGATAGAATGGTGTAAATTATCTCATATAGAAGAGGCAAGGGAAAACTGTTACAGTGAAGGGGAAGAACAGGAAGGCAAAAGGGAATGGGTCAACCTTATTCTCATTAAATTTGGCTCAGGGAGGGAATGACATATACACTAAATAGGGTATCTCACCCTACAACAGAGTAGGGAGGAAGGGGATGAGAGGCACGGTGATGGAAGGGAGCACAGGCTGGGGGTTGAGGGATGTTGGAAGCACCCACTTTTGAAAAAGGACAGGATCAAAGTAGAGAATAGAATAAGTAGGAGGTGGGATGGGAGGGAGGGAAATATAAGCAGTTTTTTACAATATATCTACTATGGAAATGTTTTGCATAGCTACACATGTACAACCTATACTGAATTGCTTATCTTCCCAGTAAGGGTTGGGGACAAGGGAGGATGGGAATGAATCTGGAATTCAAAGTTTTAAAATCAAATATTTAAAATATATTATTATTATTATTTGTAGTATTATAGTATTATACTATTATTTATATAGTTTTACATGTAACTGGGAAATAAGATATATAGTCACTAGGGCCTAGAGATCCAATGTGCCCTACTGGAAATTCAGAAGGGTATGGGAGAAGATATGTCAGAGAGCATATTGGAGGAGGGGATATGCAGTGGGATCACTATTTTGGGGTGATGGGTAAGGGAAAACGTGGAGAAAATTTGTAACTCAAAATCTTGCATAAATGAATGATTTAAACCAGAAGTTAATAAAGCATTTGATTAAAAAATAATTTCATGATAATTGTATGCTTCAAGTGATGAAGATAGCAACACTTCAAAAGTTTCAGTGACCAATAAAATTCATCTACTATTGATGAACCTTGTGGTGAGCCATTCTGATCTTATCTAGCCTGGCCCTCAGAAGTCAGAACATCAGTCTGTCACTTGGCCCATGTAAATGGCCTTTGCATTTTCCATAGGGCCCTAGCATGGTAGGTCCTGACATGTTTTGAGTTTTATCTCTATTGGTTAAAAGAAATAAGGGTCATTCTCAGACTCCAAAGAGATCTCAAAGTAGAATCTGCAGGTAGGAATTTTAACAAGGAATTTTAATAAAATCTTTCTTTCTTATTTGTTCATAATTTCTGGATAAACTCCAAGTATATAAAAAAGAAACATATAAATTAAGGAGGAAAGAATTTTTGAGTATAATCATGAGAACAGTATGGCATTAGGGTAGTGCCACCAGTGAGTTCTTCTCTCATTTTCCCATTTCCCATATGCAATTCTCATTTCAGCATCCTTGTCAGCATATTTTAACATACCCTTATATGGATATAGGTACACATTAAACATATATAATATATATAGATATATGTATGCGTGTGTGTATATATGTATATATGTATATATGTCTATATATGCATATTTATATACATAGATTATAGCAACACATTTTAACATAAAAGTGAGCTTTAATTTTTAAAAAAAGACCTCTGTGAAAGTTTATTTTTCATTTCTGTAATGCTTTCAGTATCAAAATGAATCTATTAGGAGTCACTAGAAAGCATCTCATTACCAGAGACAAAGAACATTGCAACAATGACTTCACCCCTCTTGGTTGAGGGTTGTCTCGTTATAACATCCATTTCAATTTTATATATACAGGCCTATACACACATGTGTATCCATATACAATTTGCATGTACACACATGTGTATGTATAGATAATTTTTTTCAAAGATTGCTGATTTTACTGGCTTAGGGAATTCCTTAGTTATAAAACCCAGTGATCAATTCAAATTAACGCTTATTCTATCCTAGCCTATAAATGAGAGTCCTTGAGAATTGTCCAGGGAGCCTGATTTGAACCCAGCCATGTAGGTAGAATATATAAGATGTAAGAATTTAACCCATGTATTCTGAACATAAAGAACAGGCCTCTCCATTAAGCCTTTACATCTTTTATTTTTGGTTATTATTCTATGTTCAAAAATAATACAGTTTCTTAGGGTTTTTTATATTTTTCTACAGATCAACCAATAAGTAAACATTTATTAAATGTTTACTATGTACCAAGGACTGTGTTAAATGTCTTCCAGGAAATTAAAATGTGTCATTTTGCTTAACATTTTGGTGTTAAATGTGGAATGGTTAAATGCAAGATGGATAATCCTTCTTTCCAATATGTCCTCAAAATCTCAATAAACCTTATTGCAAGATTCCAAAACATATGTAGATACATATAGTATGTATATGCATATACAAATATGGGTATTAATTATAAAAGTGAAAGATTATGGGTCAGCAAATCACATAACCAACAAAATTCTAGAACATTCACTTGTATATTCCATGTCCTATCTCAAGGTGTAAGGCATTAATTAATTAAAGATGGTAAGCAACTTATTAGATTTATACTTTCTAATTTCATAACATTATTAAGTATATACATGATATAAATGTATATTGGAAAAACACCTGAGTAATAAGCTTATAGAAACTAGAATTGGAAGGGGCCCTAGGGATTCTATGTTTTTACTTTTCAGATGCAGAATCTGAATCTTGGGAGGGAGGATTCTGGGAAGATGGTGGAATAGGTCAGAAAATTCCAAGTTCTCCAGATTTCCCCCACAAACAAGACAAAACAATGTCTCAGTGTGAATGTAGAGTGGTAAAAACAGTATTTCCTCTCCAACCCCAAAGAATAACATCAACTGGTCACCTGCCCAAAAAGAATGCATGGAAGAAATTTTAAAAATACTTTAAAAATCAAATAAGAACCATGTGACCTTGGGCAAGTCACTTAACACCAATTGCCCTGCCCTTGCCCTTACAAAAAAAAAAAAAAGCAAAAGAAGGGGGGCTGCTAGGTGGCAAAGTGAATAGAGGACCCGGGCTGGAGTCAGGAGTACCTGAGTTCAAATCTGGTCTCTGGTATCAGACACTGAACACTTACTAACTGTGTAACATTGGGCAAATCGCTTCCCCAATTGCCCTGCCCTTCCCCTACAAAAAGCAAAAAAAAATCAAATAAGAGCAATTTTTTTTGAAAAAATAAGAACAGTGGGCACAATTTCCAAATTCATGTAAAAGAGTACTCTAAACAACCTCTGGAGCTCCAGAACCCACAAAATGACACAGAGAAGTGAAGCAAACCTCCCATTGAGGATAACCCAGCAGCCCTGCAGTTAGCAGCCAGCACTGCACTCTGGGAGCCAAGCCCAGCCCTGCATGAGTTGGAGGTTTTAGTCCCAGGGTAGCCTGAGCAGCACCTGGCTGGAGAGACTCCAGAACACCAGCAGGTGTGGTGTTTCCAGAATTACCAACACATAGATGGCATGTACAAAGTGAGAGGTTAGTGCAGTATGGACTTTGGGACTCAGTTGGGAGAGGACTTGGATTCTTTCCCTGGGGGTGAGAAGTCGCTGAAAAGCTTCAGCATAGCCACTGACAGACATGGCAGTTTCAGTTCCTGCCCTGCTAACTGTAGGGGGATCCGGTGATCAGTCTTGGGGTAACTGCTCTTGATTTAACTTACTTGGATCTGGATTGTGGTCTGGGTGGAGGTCTTGGGGTATGTGCTTGCCAGAGCATGTGGGGGTTTCAGAGAGGGCACCCAACTAATACCTCTGGCAGTTGGAAAAACCCCAGTGTTTAGGACATAAGCTCCCCTGGCTGGTGACAGGGTCCTACTGTGGCAACAAGCCCAAAAGTCAAGTAATTAAGTGGCAACATGCCTAGGCAAAGGAAACAAAATAAACAGAAAAATTAAACATCAGACTACTATTTTGTGGGCAAAGAGTATCAAAACATGAAACAGGAGGAAGACTGGGAGGTCAGAACTACTGCACCAAAAGCCCAAAATGAAAATACAAGCTGGTTACAGGCCATAGAGGACCTTAAGAAGGATTTTGAAAATCAAATAAGAGAAGTGGTGGAAAAATTGGAAAGAGAAATGAAAATGATGCAAGAAAATTATGAAAGGAGAGTCAGCAGCCTTACTGAGGAAAATAACACCTTAAAAATAGACTAATTCAAATGGCAAAAGAGGCTGAAAAAGGCAATGAGGAGAGGAATGCCTTAAAAAGTCGAATTTGCCAGATGAATAAAGAATCTCAAAGTCTCACTGAGGAGAATCTTTCTTTCAGATTTAGAATGGACCAAAGGGAAGGTAGTGCTGTTAAACAGATCCAAACAAATGAAAGAATAGAAAGAAATGTGAAATATCTCATGGGAAAAACCACTGACCTGGAAAATAGATCCAGGAGATGTAATTTTAAAATTATTGGACTACCTGAAAACCATGATCAAAAAAAGAACCTAGAAATCATCCTTCAAGAAATTCTCCAGGAAAATTGCCCTGATGTCTTAGAACCAGAGTGCAAAATAGAGGCTGAAAGAATGCACCAGTCATGTCCTGAAAAAGATCCCAAAAAGAAATTTCCAAGGAATATTATAGCCAGGTTCCAGAATTCCCAGACAAAGGAGAGAATATTACAAGCAGCCAGGAAGAAACAATTTGAACACTGTGGAAAGGCAATCAGGATAGCACAGGATCTAGCAGCTTCTACACTGAGGGATCAAAGGGCTTGGAATATGATATTCCAGAGGGCAAAGGACCCAGGATTAAAATGAAGAATAACCTACACAGCAAAACTGAGTATCATGTTTCAGGGGAAAATTTGGTCGTTCAGTGGAATAGAGGACTTTCAAGCATTCTTGATGAATAAAACAGAGTTGAATAGAAAATTTGACATACAGATACAAAAAGCAAGAGATGCTTGAGAAGGTAAACAGGGAAAAGAAATCATAATGAACTTATCAACATTGAAAATTTGATTTTCCTACATGGAAAAACAATAACTGTAACTTATGAAACTTTTCTCAGTATGAAAATAGTTGAAGAAGGGTGTATGTGAATGTGTGTATATATGTATACAGGTATACATAGATAGAGGACACAGGTTGAATTTAATAGGAAGGGATGATACTTAAAAGGTGAAATTAAGAGGTGAGAGAGGAATATAATGAGAGGAGATTGGGAGAGACAGAATGGGGTAAAGTCTCTCATAGAGAAGAGGCAAGAAAAAATGGTTACAAGGGAGGGGGAGAACAGGAAGGCAAAAAGACAAAACCTTATTCTCATTGAATTTGGATCAGGGAGAGAATGACATACATACTAAATAGGATATCTCACCCTACAGGAGAGTAGGGGGGAAGGGGATGAAAGGGGGAATAATGGAAGGGAGGGTGGGAGGGAAGGGGGGAGGGAAGTTGGAAGCACCCACTTGTGAAAGGGACAAGATCAAAGTAGGGAATAGACCAAGTGGGAGGTGGGATAGGAGTGAGGGAAAAATAGTCAGTATTTTACAATATATCTACTACGGTAATGTTTTGCATAGCTAAACATGCACAACATATACTGAATTGTTTATTTCCTGTAAGAGGTGGGTGACAAGGGAGGATGGGAATGAATCTCGAATTCAATATTTTAAAATCAAATGTGTAAAAATGTATAAATACTATTATTAATACTATTTTGCATATAATTTGGAAATAAGGTATACAGACATTGGAGCACGGAGATTCACCTTGCCCTACTGGGAGAGTTGAGGGGGTATGGGAGAAGAAATGGGAGAGAGCAGATTCGATGAGGGATATCCTGTGGGACTGCTATTCTGGGTTGGGGGTAGGGAAAAATGGGGAAAAAAGTTGTAACTCAATATCTGGCAAAAATGAATGGTTTAAACCACTATTTATTAAAGCATTTTGGAAAAAAAGAAAAAAATAAGAACAATCCTAGATAAAAGGTATATATATATATATATATATATATATATATATATATATATATATATATATATATATATATATATATATATATATATATATATATGGTTGACTTTCTTTTCATAACTTCTTCTCTTATCTAGGATTGTTCTTAAAAAATGGATGGTCAATTAATTGTCAGACTTTTAAGAATTTGTTGCAAAAAGACATGAAATCAAAAGAAAAATTTACATACAAGGTCCAAGAGAGATGTAAGGTAATCATCAAAGACTGAATATGGATAAACTATTCACTTTTCTCATGAAGATATATAACTTGTAGTCTAGGATTATTATTGGGAATTGGGTAATTTGAAAGAAAGATTAGGGTAGAGTTGAATATGATGTGATACTAAAAAGCAAACCATCTAGGAAAGGTAAAAGAGTAATTATCTTATATATCTTATGCAAGAGGAAGAACTGATTCGGAAGAATTAAATGGAAGAGGAAGGCTGGTAGTGCTGGAACTCTACTCTCAACATATATATATATATATATCTAGAAGGGCATAAAATTCTTTTAATTCAGAACAAATAAGAGGTTTAGGGGATGGGGAAGGGGAGAGTTTAAAGGAGGGGTTTTAGTGTTGGGGAAGTGGATTAGGGAGGTATCTTTGTTGTGAGGGTAGGTTAGATAATAGGAGAGCAAGGTAATGCATAGAAATAAAGTGGAGGAGTTGGGAGGGATAACGCATTGGAGACACACACACATAAAATAGAGATCAGGTGTAGGATTTATTAGGGAAAAAAGCAGAGGTAATAATCATGATCTTAGACAAAGTTAAAGCTAAAATAGATTTAATCAGAAGAAAAAATAGGAAAACTACACTATATGTCAGCCATATTTAACAATTTGTTGTAGATTATTTAAAATAACTAGGCGTTATAAGATCAAGATATTGCTGTGCCCTCCCCCTAGCCATAGTAGAGCTCCAGGCTCATCCCATCCTGGATCTCATAGTCCGCCAGCGTCACGTGGCCCTTGAAGACCGTGCACCACTTCTTCAGGACGATCTTCCTGCAGTGGGTGCCAGTCTGGGCCGCGATCAGTTTCTTCAGGTCCCCTATGGAGTCATCGGGGTTGGACTTCACACGGACCTTCTTGCCCAGCCGGTCGTTGCACACGACTTCGATCATTGCTCCCCGGCCCGGATGTCCTGGGTCACCAGCAGCTGTGGCTCTGGTCTCAATGAGCAGGCCCACTCAAACTCAATGATTTCTAAGTCCTAGGGAGATTGGCTGAGGCATATCAAATATAAATGAATTTCCGAGGATCACAGAGTTAATATGTGCCATCATTGGATTTTGAAAGCAGGTATTCTCTACTTCAAGTTCATCACTCTATTCACTACAATACTTGGTTTCTTTAAAGTAATAAATCAAATTTTAAAAATATACTATGAATCAATCAGTGGTTCTTCACCTTTTCATGTGTCATAGATCCCTTTGGCACTCTGGTAAGGCCTATAGACCCTTTTCTAGAATAATGCTTACAAATATATAAAATGAAATATAAAGGAAAGCAATTTTATAGAAATAAGTTTATCAAACTATTTGATAAATCTGGTTCATGGACCCTAATTTAAGAACCCCTGCCTATAATGATTTTTCTTTTGTCCTGAAAGTGTGAATATCCCTTAACAAGCTCATTAAGGAACAAATCACAGAGTAGAACAAGTTGAGTTCTTTGGGCACTGAATTGCCCTTTAAAAATGATAATTGGCAAGTTAGATAAAATTTCATATGAGTTTGCCCTTTGCATGGCTGTCTGTCAAATATTTGTCAAGAGTTTGGTGTAATGAAATGATCTTGGCATTCCCCTGGCATGTCATGTTGTGATGACTGTCAAAGATGTGATCATTTTCGTGTGTGTGTGTGTGTGTGTGTGTGTGTGTGTATGTGTGTGTGATGAAAGCTTCCTATTTTTGTATAACCATCACCATCATCATCATCATGTAAAATAGGACAGAAATCAAAGGAAGACCTTGTGTCAAATTATATAATAAATAGAAAAGGTGACAATATAAATAAATGAAATGAGGACAGAAGTCTTTTTGTTTTGGCTAGCAAGGCTAGGGTAGGTTTTTCAGTGAAAATAATAGAGATCTTGAATATTGTCATGGATGATGGGGGAATTCGATAAATATTCATTGATTGTGACAACAAGTATATCATTTCAGAGACTCTACAGAGCTGATACCTGTCAATGGTCATTAAGGATGGGTGCACATATTGTAAAGAGTAGAGAAGGATGTGATTTTTTCATAGCCACAATTTTAGTTTATAAGCTGTTATTTGTGTTGTTTCTTTTGATGCATGGCCCCCATGTTTGATTTAGTTTATACTTTAAACTTTCCATATTTCCCTTTATACAACATTATCATGATTTTTTTTCTCTTTTAGCTTACCTTTTAGTAGACCAAGAGCAATAACTTTACAACTTAAAGCAACTTTAGAACTTTAGACCTCAGGGAAGTGGAGCTGAAAATGTCCTTGATATCATCTAGACCAATCCCTTTTTTCTAATTTAAAGATGAATAAATCGGGGTCCAGATTAGTTAACTAACTTGACCTGGCTCAAACAGCTAGGGAAAGGCAGATGTGGGAATTAATTTACTTCACTTGATTCAAAATAACATGCTCTTGTTATGTGCCACTTATTATTAAACAGACAATCCACTATGATTGACATTTAGTTACCTTTATAAAGCACCATAACAAAACCCTGAGAAAGAAGGAAACAGATTTTTTTCTTAAGTTAAATATAGGTATATCTATTTACTACCACCAAAGTAGAAACAGCTCATTTCAGGGAAAAAAATTCCTATACATATATAACCCAGTGTTTCAAAGATTTAATAATCAGACACAAATACAACATGAGTCCCAATTCAAAGAAGCACTTAATACAGTAGCTTTTCATTGTTTCAAATTATACAACAATGAGTTTCCATTTCAAGAAAGCCGTTATAATAAATGTATAAACTCAGTGTGTTTCAAGCTCTCCACCTTTTCTTTGGATCTTTGTATGTTTTCTTTTCTTTTAAGCTGTGCACTTTTTACTTTGTTCTTTTTCCCCTTTCCTCCCCAAAGAAGACTACACTTAAGTGTGGATATATTTGTGTGTGTACATATATTAGTGTGTATTATGTATATATATATATATACATATATATATATACACACACACATATATGTATGTGTGTATATGTATACACACACACACACACACATATATATATATGCACGAACACACATACATACACACATATCTCTAGGATAAAATAAATACAAAATCCTTAGTTTGGTATTTAAATTCACCTGTTTGTTCTTGGATCCCTTTCCAGCCTCCTCTCACCTTACTCCCTTCATACAGTCTATATTCCATCCAAAAAGGACTCCTACTGACTACCTCTTCCTAAATTCATTCCCTCTTCCCTACCCCTGCCTCCTTCCAGGATGCTCTACTGTCTAGCCCACACAGGCTATGAATGCCCTCCATCCTCTGAATCAGAGATTTTTTAGCTTCCTTCAAGGTTTAGCTTAAGTGATGTAATGAAAAGTTTTTCCTGATCTTTGTGCTGTTTTCCCCTTCAAATTAGAATAATTATATTTTGGTTATTCATCTATTTACCATATAATATAATATTACGTAATATAATGTAATGTAATGCAATGTGATGTAACATGACATAATGTGATGTGACGTGACATAACATAACACAATGCAATGCAACATAACACAATACAATATACTATACTATACTATACTATAGTATACTATAGTATACTATACTATACTATACTATGCTATACTATACTATACTATACTATACTATACTATACTATACTATACTATACTATAATATAATATAATATGATATGATATGATATGATATAACATAATATAAACTACTTAAGCATAGAAAATTTTTCATTTTGGTCCCCAGAACCTAGCACAGAACTTTGTCCATAGTATGTACTTAAAAAAATGCTTATTACATTTAATTGAATTGGATACAAAATTTTTATCATTTTCTGCAAAAATGAAAACAACATACTCCAAATTTGAAGAATTGGAACTGTCATAGGTAAAATTATGCTATTATATGTTTGAGTTTGGTCCCCCCCAGACTCCTGGGGGTTTAGGCCAAGTCCAGGCTTAATTAGAGTTCCCTTGGAAGAGCCTCAAGGATGGTTGGTGAGAATACATTGATTGAATTTAGAGCATAACCTGAATATGTTTGAATCCCAATGTTGCCACTTTATCAATGATATAGTGAGTGGAATATGGGCCTTGGAGTCAGGAATACCTGCATTCATATACTTACTAGCTGTGTATACATAGGCAAGTCATTTAACTTTGTGTCTTAGTCAGATCATCTATAAAATTAAAAGAGTATGTGTGGCATACTGGAACCTACTTCACACGGTTGCTGTGAGGATCTAATGAGAGAGTATTTGTAAAATGAAGAGTTAGAAAAGGCAATTCCTAAAATCTCCTTCAACTATAAATGTATTATCATATCATCCCATTTGTGGGGATTTACCAGGCCTAATATCATCACTGCCCCCAAGGATCCTGAAGATGCAAGATCTACCTCAGGCTTCCAGTTTACATCCAATCTAAGCCCCATGGATTCAGAGTCCACCATCACAATTGGAGTCCTTGAGATCACAGATGATCACACCTTCTTGCTTGCACAAATCATTTAATCTCTGTGGGTCTCAGTTTCCTCATCAGTAAGATGGGAGAGGGTTGGTAGAGAAGGGAGATTGGAGTCATGACTTGCGTTTGAATATTGGTTCTGTTACTACGCATTTTCCTCAGATAAATTTCTTAACTTTCAGAGGCCTCAGTTTACTCTTTCATGAAATGAAGGGTTTGGAATAGATGACTTCTAATATCTCTTCCCTTTCTAAATCTACAATATCATGATGCTGTGTTGTAAAAAATATCATACTCATCTATAGGTAAATAACTCAAGCCTTCATTTCAGTGGGAAACTGATGTGGGTGATTTAAAAACTATATCACATTCAACACTTCTATCCACCTACATTCTCTATCAGTTGATTTATAACACATCTCTCATTTAATTATATTGTTTTGATTTAAATATAGATCACACTTTTCTTTTTTCCTCTCTCACCTTTTATTGTTTTAAATCCTTTAAATTTTGCAAGATATCTGGAAAATATATTCTTTTCTCCCACTTAAAAGCATTTTATTTTTTTCCAATTAAATGTTGAGTTACTTTTCAGTATAGATTATACATGTGTATTCATGTAAATTATTTCCATATTACTCATGTTGTGAAAGAAAACAAAGCAAAAAAAAAACCCAAAGAAAAATAAAATAAAAACATAATTATACTTCAGTCTGCATTAAGAAACCATTAGTTCTTTCTCTGAGGATGGACAGCATTACTCAGCATCAGTCTTTCAGAGTTGCCTTGGATCATTGTATTGCTGAGAATAGCCGAATCATTCACAGCTGACCATCTTACAATATTGCTTATATATTATACAGAATATGAGTCACTTTGCATCAGCTCATGTCAGAACGACTTGTATTCTTATAAATTTGGTGCATAACTCTAAATATTTGAGAAATGAGGCCATTATCAGAAATATCAACTATTTCTCCATCAAAATTTCACAGCAACACTAGTTTTATAATGGTCATTTTGTACAAATGACTATTTGTATAAAATACCATAATTTTTTTCATTAGCATGTTGTTGTGCATAAAAAAAACACTATAATCTTCAAAGAATCAAAATTTCAGGTCACAGAAACAACACCAACATCACAATATATAACTTCCTTAATATGGAACATTTTAACAGGAATATTTCTAAATTAATACTATATCACCATAAACCACTAGCCCCCATTGCCTCAGGAGCATCAAAACTATAAATGAACTAAAGAGAAATGAAAATATAAATGGTGGGTATATGTAAGCTATATCATATTATCAACAGAAGGCCTACAACACATTTGGTAGATGCTCTGTGGGAGAATTTATGAGATAGTATGAACCAGAATTGCATAGGATGAGAAGGCATAAATTGAGATTTTCAGGGGGGGAAAGATTGCCCAGATTAGTGATGTGCAAATGTATTTATTGATGCCTTTTTTCCCCTCCAAGATAGATTGTTGCCCAGGCACAATCTGTGCAAGATGTTAGTCTGTACGTAGTCTGGCATAATCCCTCATTTCTTTTCATCCTCATAAGAGCCCAATGAGACTTTGGCAAATTTTATATGGCTTAAGTAGTAAAGGTGATATCTTTATTTGCAAATAAATGTGAAAAGGTTCTGTAGACTTTTAACTTCCCTGGAACACAGAAAATAAACAACTGAACCTACTACAAAACTTGCCTTATGACTTCAAGCCATTACTCTCTTCATTATAACACATTATCACTATATTATTCTACATCAGGTTTTTAATTCTGATATTATATTATATTAAGCCTTTTCACCATCAGTCATTTTACTACAACATTGGCTTAGGCTTCAAATAAATTCCTAGACTATTATTGGTCTCTCTTCATTGTTGATTTCAATCAATCAAATAGCATTGGTTAAATACTTACTATGTTCCAGGCACTATTCCAAGTGCTGAAGGTTACAAAGAAAGGCAAAAACAAAACAAAACAAACAGAAAACAGTCCTTGCCTGCAAAAGGTCACATTCTAATGGGGAAGACCTCAATTAAATAACTATGTGTAAGGTATATATAAAATAGATGGGCAGTAATCTCAGAGGGGAAAGCACTAACAGGGAGAAGGGCAAAGGTAGGAGGTGATGTGACAACCAACTTTGATAGACTGGACTCTTCTCAGCAATGCAGGGTTATAAGTCAATCCCAAAAGATTCACGATGTGGAGAGAGATGTCTACATCCAGAGAAAGAACTGAGTTTAAATCCAGATTGAAGCAAACTACCTGCTCTTTTTCTTTTTCTTGTTTGGTTTTGTTTCCTCTTTCCCATTGTTCATTCCATCTTATACAATCCTTCTTTATAACCTGACTAATTTCTAATATGAAAGTATTTGCAGATCCTATACTTGATTGTATGCTGCCATTGGGGCGGGGGAGAGGAAGGGAGAGAAAATTTGAAACTCAAGGAATTGTGGAACTGAATCTTGTAAACTAAAAGTAAACAAACAAGTTAATGAAAGCCAAAAAAATTTTTAAAAAATGTAGGAGGTGAGATTTAATCTGAGGTTTGAAAGAAGCCAAGGAACCCAAGAGGCAAAAATGACAAGGGAGATCATTCCAGGTATGGGGGAATATAATATTGTGGTGACATTGTTATTAAATTTATAATTATTCCTAATGCTTAATATACAGGGATATCTTATCAACTTTTTCTTTAAATTTTGAATGTAGGATTATGATTAATTTCTGCATCTATTCATCTAGGCAACACAAAGGATAGATTACTGTCCTTGGAGTCAGTATGGACCTCAGTTCAAATCCAACCTCAGATACTTAATAGCTATGTAACCCTGGTCCTTATTTAATCTATATTTGCAAAAGTTTCATTATTTTGTAAAATGAGTGTAATAATAGCACCTACCCCCCAGGGTTGTTGTGAGGACCCATTGAATTATAACTGTAAAGTGCCTGATGCATAGTAATTGCTATATAAATGTTTAGTTATTTTTAGTTATTGTTATTATTTTGTAATATATAGCAAAGTATTATAATCATGTAAAATTGATATTCCAAATTTTAAGAACAGTGTTTTCTATTTTTAAGACAAATTCTTCATTCCTTTTATGAGATCACAAATGTATGACAAACACATTACGGGTACCATAATTAAATTTTGAATTATACTGTTCTAAGTATATGACACTCCATCTCATATCTATGTGCCTTTGTATGATCTATTCCCCCATTATCCTGCATTAAAAGCATAAAGAAGTTCTTTGAGATGATATGGATTAGCATATGAGATTGGATAGTTTGGATCGTAATAAAAATGTACTTATTGATACAATACACAAGTTAATATGGAATGTAAGGAGTTTGGAATGCAAGGAGATGTCCACTTATTCTGTTGATTATCTATGTTGATTATCTGAAATTCACCAGATTTTAGAAACATTATTCACTCCGCTCCACTTTTAGGGACCTTGATTGATTCTAGATCCATGATTATCTGCTCCTTTCTATGGAGGAAACATAGGATGGAATAAGCTAATTTCTGACAGTGTTCAAAGGTGAAAATACTTAGAATAATTACTCTGGATCTGAGCCACAAAGAGATGCCTTAGATATTGCCAAACTAAAGAGAGAGGAGGAAAAAGGAGGAAGAAATGAATAAAGAAAATAGATTTGGACAATATAAGCAGAAGCAGTTTTACGAGTACCAGGTTGATCACCTCAATAACTCATTGTCTTCTGGGATTTGGAGGCTAAACATCTGGACTGATATTCTGTACTTCCTCTCATCCCATTCCAAGTGTTGATTTCATCTGTTAAGGAAAATTGTCTTTTCTTACAGAAATCCTAGAACTGTTAAAACTCATATTTGAAAAGAAATAAATTCTAATATGAAAGTATTTGCAAATCCTATACTTAATACTATAACAATTATCCCAGAAGTGCCCTGAGTAGTATATGATATGGTGTCACCAATCAGGGCCTAATTTTTGTAAGAAAATGACAAGCGTGAATTAAGAGGGGAAGTAATTTAGTTAGAACTGCCAGCCACCCACTTACCAGAGTAGAATAATTAAGCATGCATACACCAAATATTTGGGAAGCTGTAACATTCACTGACTTTTAGTTTAGGAAACTATTAATAGCCAATTGAATAAATAAGCAAGTGACATTTCAGTCCAATGAACAACCTCCAGTAAATACACAGAAGTCTTTCACTCTGGCTTTCACTGAAGCTGAGATAATGAGCATATGGTGCCTAAAGTTGGGTCTATTATATAGCAGTGACTAATTTTTGGACACCTACAATAATTTGCTTGATGATGTTATTTAATTAGATGGAGGGGGTGAGAGACACACTTTTTGTAAGGGGAAAAAAGACACAAAATCCAAACAAGCATTTCCTGAAATGTCAGCAAGGGGATAAACAAAGAAAGCTATCTCCCTTTAGAATAATTTGCTTGGCTCATAGAGAGCTGAGGACTCAATAAGTCTAATATGCTCATTCAGTTGAATTGCAGTGAAATTTTGATCAGTAACATCTCATATCTGGAGTTCAAAAAGCAACAATGAAACATTTTTAATATGGTCATTATACAGTCAGATGGACCCTGATCTTCTCCAGTTGACCTTCTACATTACTGCCAAAGTGATGTTGCAAAGACCATGGCCAAAGTGGATTGTCCATGGTTACATGCCTAGTAAATATCAGAAGTGGGATTCATACCCAGTTCTTCCTGGATCTAAGTCCAACAGTGTGTCCATTGAGGCATACTACCTTTCCCACTATATCACCCTGGACTTATCATCCCTTGTCTGCATCCTTTTGCTGACCAGAGGAATGTTTCCCCCATCACATCCCCTTTCTCTATGTGCCATAGCCCTGGTCTTTTATTCCTTATTTCCATGATAACCACAGAGAAAAAGCATGGTTGGTGTCAAAGGAAACCCCTAATGGCAAAAATTCAGATCGAAGTCTTGTCTCTGAAAAATACTGACTGGATGATGATAAGCAAAGTAATTTAAGTTCAAATGCCCTTGGTATGTCCACGATTCCAAGTTTCAAATGCATTGCTGAACCTCTTCAAGTGAGAGAAGTTTCTAACCTAGAAATTCTCCATACCTATATAATCATAGATAATTAAAAAAAAAACCCCTTTCATTTATAGTTTAGTGCTAATATTTCTTTCAATACATTTATCTATCTGTCTATCTATCTATCTGTCTATCTATCTATCTATCTATCTATCTATCTATCTATCTATCTATCTATCTATCGCTTTTTCGAGGGGGGAAGGCAGGACAATTGAGGCTAAGTGCCTTGCCTAAGGTTAAATGGCTAGTAAGTGTTAAGTGTCTGAGGCTAGATTTGAACTCAGGTCCTCCTGACTCCAGCGCTAGTCCTCTATTCACTGAACTACCTAGCCACCTCTCTTCCAATACATTTAATAAAATTTTCCTATGCTTGAGGGCCAGCATCTTGATGTTTTGAGGAGGAAAGATCATTACTCTAGATGGAAAGAAATATCTGTTAGCATGTTAATGTTAAAAGAGGTCTCACAAATTCATACCAAACTCCTCCAAACAATACACACAGATGATATAATTGTACACACACATATGTATATATTCTTAACTAGTTTCAGTTGTGTCTAACTCTTTCTGCTCCAGTTTGGGGTTTTCTCCACAAAGATACTGGAGTGGTTTGACTTTTCCTTAATTTTATAAATGAAGAAACTGAAATAAACAGGGTTAAATGATTTGCCAAGGGTCACACAGCTTTCAAATGTGTGTATGTATGTACATGCACACACAGATTTGTGTATATATTATATATGTATATGAGTCTGCAGGTGTATGTATATATTTTCCCATCTTCCAGTATGATCATTCTTCGCATTCCTTATACCAATTTAATATGTTATAGGCAGAAGAAAAATTTTGTGCTCTGGACATGTGAATAAATTAATATGATGTAAGGAAAAGTGTGTTAAGTAAATGTAGAAGAAAGATCAACTCAAAGCATCATGAGATATTTGAAAAGGAAAATATTGCTTTTGATTTGTGATGGGGAAATCAGGGAGGAGATGTCACCTGAGTTGGTACCTTTTCCAAAACACCAGTCACCCCAGCTGGTCACTTTTTCATGTCTACCGCAAGCTTTATAAGGAGAGTCACTGTGTCTTGAGAGCATGCTTGATGACAAAATAAGAAAGCTACAGTTATGCTTTCACCAATACTTATCTACAGTACATTATAGCTGACAGCATTTAGCAGAGTGCCTAACATACAGGAAATATTCCATAAATGCTTATTGACTAACTGAATAATGCAGAGAATTAGAAGAACTATCTCTTGTTCCCTTTATATCTTATGGATACCCATGTTTTGTTATGTGACAAGTCTACCTCCTTTATTGGCTATGTATTCTTTAAGAATGATTTTATTCCACTTCTTAAAATTGAATTGTCTTTGATCATAGAATTATATTTGGAGCTGGAAGGGATGTTAGAGTTTGTGTCCAACTTCCTCACTTAATAAATAAGGAAAGTGAAGTCCAGAGACATTAGGGCTTTGCCTAGGATCAGAGTTAACAAGTGTCTGAGGCAGAATTTGAACCCAGAACTTTTCTGACTCCAAGCCCAGCGCTTTCCTTATCACACATAGTACCTCAGTGGTATAATACACTGCCTACCTGATTATTTACCTATAGTGCTAGCCCAAGATAGAGGGACTGATAGATTAACTTGAGGGGCTTCCCATTACCTACTATAATCTGGAAAATAGCTATTTACTACCTACATGATTTTTCCATTTTGGATGATTTTGCCTGTCTTCCACATTAGTGTGGTTCCAGGTAGCAAGACTTTGTATGGTTCCCTCACATAATTTAATATTTACAGTTATAAATATATTGTATATGTTATGTATGTCACATATTATATATTATACATTATATTTATGTATACGTGTGTGTACATCTTAATTAGTACAATGTCATCTGCAAAAGGGAATATTGGGAGAACCTTGCAATTAATAGGAAATCCTTTCTTTCACTGAACCTTATGTCAGGACATCTTTTATGAGAGTGGTAAACACCTTTTAGACATATATCAACACATTATTTAGCAGCTTTCTAAACAAAATTATCTCTGCATTCATGTCTGTCATATTTTGGTTTTCTTTTTGACCTATGTGTTCTTGCTATTTTCTTGAAAGAAAAAAAATAAAGTAAATAATGAAAACTTTCCTAATTCTCTGCACTGTTCACTCAGTAAGCATTTATTTGCTTCCTAGGTGCCAGGCACTGTGCTAAATACTGTCAACTAGGATGTGCTGAAGTGTTAATCAAAGTCTAATTGATCTGTGCTTTTGTTGACATCCAGCAGACTTTCCTCATAGGGATTATGGTAGAGATGAGAAAGTGATCAACTGGGTTAGCTGCCTTTTTGTTGTTGAGAAAAGTACCAACTCAGGTGATACCTCTTTCCTGAACTTCCCATCACCAACAAATAGTGCTATTTCCCTGTTCTAGTATCTTAGAATGCTTTGATTTGATTTCTCCTGTACATTTATTTAATGTGATTTCCCCTACATCATAGCTACATTTGTTTTATATGAATAGAGCTTGAAATAGGAATTTTTATGCCTAGGGTATAGGTTGGGAGGAGTGTAAAAGACAGTCACACAGGAAGATGGAAGAAATTCAGCTCCTCTGAAAATTTATGAAGTGGCATATGGGAAGATAGGCAGGCCTTGAGTGGAACATAGTGATAGGATTCTGGTGGCCCAGAACACTTTTTTTCTGAAGGGTGTTGATGACTCCAAAGCTGGGAAATGGCTGCCATTGTGAGAAGGAAGCATAATCCCCTGTGAGTAGAAGCATTGTCTCTCATTCCTACCACATGAATGATGTGTCTTCTTTCCTAATAATATACCCATTGAACAACTATCCTGAATGGTGTCTGTCTTTTCTAGTCCACTGTTTCCAGTCTGCTTCCAGCAAAAACTTAACTCCCTAATATTCCTATATCTTGCCTGGGAACCTGACCACTCTCTGGAGGTTTTAACCCTTTTGACCCTTGAATATATACCTTAGGGGCCATTGTCCTCATTGTTCAGTAATTCTTTCAGTCATTCTTTACTTCATCTTTTACTCCGTGTCCATCTTCTTTACCAACTAGGCAACTCTCTTATTGCTAATATCCTTTCTAAACCCATCTGCTCTTTCTCTGGAACTACAATCAAATCATCTCTCCCATTGTTCCTGGATGGGATATGTCAATCTATCGTTAACTATCTCAGCCACCATCTCTCTGATTTTCTGGATTAAAGTACCCCTTCCTAACCACCATGTATGTCCCTATGTGTGGTGTCTGCCTATATTAAGTTCCTTAAGAGTAAGGAATGGCTTAACTTTTGCAATTGTATCCCCAGAACTTAACACAAGTCAGAAGCCCTTAATAAATGCTCTATTTATTTATAATATCAATCACATCCTTTATATCACTACATTTTGAATACTGGTGCTTCTACTTCTCCTCTTCTTCCCTTGTCCACCAACAAGTTGATATATTCTCTATCAAATCAGGGTGAAATCTACAGAATTTTTCCAGGTACAATCTATTGATCTTTAAGGGAGAAACAATCTTAACTTTAAAATCAGTTGAAGATAGTTTGGACCACTAAAGTTAATATGAATAAATGATATCTGTCTGAACACAGATATAAATAATATAGGTATATAGGCATAATAATGTAGGTATTATGTAAATAATATAGTCAACTTGACTTAAAGAGACCAAATTGAAGCATAGTGAATTTAACAATCATAGAATTCTCTGAAGTTTTGTTAGTTTCAAAAAGTGGTCATAAGAATTTCAAAATGGGGGGCGGGGCCAAGATGGCAGAGAAGAAACAGCACTTCCAAGGCACTCTCCCCGCAGATCACCTCCAAACTATGTATAAGGGGACTCTGAACAACTGCTGGAGCCCCAGCACCCACAGAACGACACAGAGAAGCTAATCTCCTGCTGAGGACAGCCTAGCAGCCATGCAGGAAGGACCGGTGCAGCACGCTGGGAGCCAGCAGCACAGCGTGCAGTGAACAGGGAACCGAGAACAGGTCCGCCTGAGCTGTGGTTTTATACCCAGGGCAGCAGGGTCAGCAGCTGGCTGGAGGGACCCCAGAACACCAGCAGCTGTGGAGATTCCAGAATTATCAGCACAGACATGCCTAGGACAAAGTAAGAGGTTAGTGACCTATGGACTTTGGGGGAAAAGAGGTTCAAAGCATGGAACAGTCAGAGGACTGTGAGGTCAGATATCCAAACAAATGAAAGAATAGAAGGCAATGTGAAATATCTCATGGGAAAAACCACGGACCTGGAAAATAGATCCAGGAGAGACAATTTAAAATTTATTGGACTACCTGAAAGCCATGATCAAAGAAAGAACCTAGAAATCACCCTTCAAGAACTTCTCAAGGAAAATTGACTGATGTTTTAGACCCAGAGGGCAAAATAGAGGTTGAAAGAATCCACAGATCACCTCCTGAAAAAGATCCCAAAAAGAAATCTCCCAGGAATATTATAACCAGGTTCCAGAATCTCCAGATCAAGGAGAAAATACTACAAGCAGCCAGGAAGAAACAATTTCAATATTGTGGAAACACAATCAGAATAGCCCTGGACCTGGCAGCTTCTAAACTGAGGGATTGAAGGGCATGGAATATGATATTCCAGAGGGCAAAAGAGCTGGGAATGAATCCAAGGGTCACCTACCCATCAAAACTGAGTATTTTGTTTCAGGGGAAAATATGGTCATTCAGTGGAATAGAGGACTTTCAAGCATTCTTGAGGAAAAATCCAGAGTTGAATAGAAAATTTGACATCCAGACACAAGAAGCAAGAGATGCCTGAGAAGGTAATCAGGGAAAAGAAATCAAAAGGAACTTATCAAAGTTGACCTATTTACATTCCTACATGGAAAAACAATAACTGTGACTGATGAAACCTTTCTCAGTATGAAAATAATGGAAGAAGGGTGTATGGTAACATGACTACATATGTGAATGTGTGTATATATGTTTACAGTTATACATGGATAGAGGGCATAGGTTGAATTTGTTGGGAAGGGATGATACTTAACGGGTGAAATTATGATGTGAGAGAGGAAAGTGGCAAGAGAAAATGGGGAGAGACAGGGTATGGTAAGAAGCAAAGAAGAAGAAGCAAAGGGAAGTGGCTGCAGGGGAGAGGAAGAATAGTAAGACAAAAAGGCAAAACCACATTCTCATTGAATTTGGCTCAGGGAGAGAACGACAAACATACTAAATGGGATACTGAACCTGCAGCAGAATAGGGGGAAGGGGAATGAGAGGAGGGATGATGGATGGGAGGGCATTCTGGGGTGAGGTAAGGTTGGAAGTACCCACTATAGAAGAGGGACAGGATCAAGTAGGGAATGGACCAGGTGGGGCGTGGGATGGGTGGCAGGGAATTATAAGCAGCCTTGTACAATATATCTACTATGGTAATGTTTTGCATAGCTAGACATGTACAACATATACTGAATTACTTATCTTCCCAGAGGCAATGGGTGACAAGGGAGGAAGGGAATGGATCTTAAATTCGAGGTCTTAAGATTAAATGTTTCAAATATAAATAAATACTATTATTAATACCCTTTTTCATGTGAATGGGAGATAAGATGTGCAGGCATTGGGGCACAGAGATTCACCCTGCTCTAATGGAAAAGTTGAAGGGGGTATGGGAGAAGATATGTGAGAGAGCAGATTGGAGGAAGCCATATCTTGTGGGACTGCCATTCTGGGATGGTGGGTAGGGGCAAAATGGGGGAAAAAACTGTAATTCAAAATCAGGCAGAAATGAATGATGTAAAACAGAAGTTAATAAAGAATTTGCTAAGCGAAAATTTCCTTTAAAAAAAGAAAAAGAAATTTAAAATGGAGTAGTGACCTCAATTTTAGAGTTCATATCATTAAAAAATATGAAGATAAGCAGGATTCTTTTCATAGCTAAGGTAGCAGACATATTCCTAATCACAAATATAGTGGCAAATAAAAAATGAAATCAATAATTTTGGTTACATTAAATTAAAAACTTTTATACAAATATATTCTCATATATAAGATAAGAGAAACAGTCAAAAGGAAAAAAATCTCAGTATGAAATTTCTCAATAATGTTTGGTATTCAGGATAAAAAGCCAACTGAGAGAAATACATAAAGGGAAAAGGCACTCCAGTATAATTAAGTGGGCAAAGCCAAATGATTCTCAAAAGAATTACAAACTATTACTATCCATGTAAAAGAATTCTTCAAGTCACTAATAGTAAAAGAAATACAAATCAATTCAACCTTGAGGTGTGCCTTAAAACCTAGCAAATTTGTAAAACTGTATGCACAAAGAATGAGAAGAGTGTTGGAAGAGTGGCAGAAAGATATGTATACAAATGCATTGTTGTCGGAGATTGAAATAAGTATGACCATTTTGAAAAACAATTTGGAATTATACAAATAAAAGTGATGAAATGCTTATAGGAATTCCACTGTTAGCTACATATTCTAAGAAAGACATTGGTTCAAAAGGATACTCCAGGATGAACATTTGGAAGCCCATGCTGGGAGGGCTGGTGCATGCTTCACCATGGAGGTCCTGCAGAGCTGGGCCCAGCACCCTGCGGCATCCAGAGCCCAGGTCTAGGAGAGCTGCCCTGTGCAACCTCCGAGCCCAAGTGGGCCCCCTGCCTCTGGGAGCAGGATCTAAAGCTGTGGCTTCCTGGTCTCCACGACAGTTGAGTTCTCAGTTCCAGGGCTTCAGAGGCCAAATTTCAAAGGCCAAAAAACAGTGTTTGTCTGATGTATTTGAGGAAAACAGGAACATTGGGTGGCAAAAACCCAAGATGAAACCACTTACAAAAATCTTGCCGAGGAAACACTGGACTCCTTAGCATATTTTTTTCAGATCTCAGAGACAAGCCTTCCACATCCAAGATTATCATGTTTCATTTGGGAATTATGTTCTAATAGTAAAGCTGGATGGAGACCTGGCAACCTATGAAATCAACAATCAGCCCCCCAACAAGCAAATTGGGTTGTCTTCTCCATCCAGTGGTTCCAAACACTATGACTGGACAGAGAAGAATTGGCTGAATGCTCAAGATGGAATATCCATCCATGAACTGATGGAAATGAAGTTTTCCATAGTCTTGAAAACTCAATTAGACATGTCTTCCCTGGTCTTTTCCAGAAAAGATACTTGACAAAAATCTAATTTTTAAAGATGTTGAAAGCTGTAGACAAAGAGTACCTCTCTCCTCCACACCTGAATTTGTTTTCATTCTCTTAACTGCCCTGCCCCATTTAGATTCATTTTATGTAACAGTTATGTGAAAAGAATATATATTTTGACCTCAAATCTGACTGTGGATTTCGTGAAATTGTTTAATTTTATTTCCATACCATATCTCACTTTCATAAGCCTACAACAAAGAACTATAAAAAAAAAAGGATAGACCAACAACTCCACAAAGGAGTTGTGACATTTTTATGATAGCACACAACTGGATGTCCATCTATAGGGGAATGGCTAAACAAATTGTTGTATATAAAAATGACAAAATATTACTTTTATAAGAGATAAGAAAAATGATGAACATAAAAAAGCATACAACAACTGAAATCGGTGCCAAGTGAAGAAAGCAGAGTCAAGAAAACAACATACATAATGACTAAAACAATGTAAATGGATATAAACAATGATGCAAAACAATTTTAAAAAATATATTGCGGGGTGGAGCCAAGATGCCAGAGTAGAAACAGCGAGTCCAAGCCACTCTGCCCCCAGATTTCCTCCAAACTATGTAAAAGGGGACTCTGAACAACCTCTGGAGCCCCAGAAACCACAGAACAACACAGAAAAGCTAATCCCCTGCTGAGGACAGCCCAGCAGCCCTGCAGGAAGGACCAGCTCAGCGCTCTGCGAGCCTGGCAGCACAGCTCGAAGTGCACGGGGAACTGAGCACAGGTCAGGTCTGCTTGAGTAGAGGTTTTAGCCCCATGGTGGAAGGGCCAGCAGCCGGCTGGAGGGACCCCAGAACACCAGCAGTTGTGGCGATTCCAGAATTATCAATATAGACATGCCTAGGACAAAGTGAGAGGTTAGTGCCCCATGGATTTTGGGACCAGTATTTGGGGAACGTGTCGGCTTCCTCCCCTGGGGGCTAGAAGCCTCGGAGGAGACATGCCATTTTGTAGTTTTAAGAGGCAGCTCCAGCTCCTGGACTGTGAACTGTAGGGAGATCCAGCAATCAGTCTTGGGAGGGTAATCGCTCTTGCTTTAACCTCCCTGGATCTGGATTGTGATCTGGGGTGGAGGTCGTGGGTGGGTTTATAACTTGCCAGAAATGGAAGTTGCCCTCCCACACGTTGGGGACAAAAATTCCCCTATCTGTCGGCAAAGACATATTGTGGCAACAAGCCCAAAAGTCAAGTAATTAAGTGACAGCATGCCAAGGCAAAGGAAACAAATTGAACAGAAAACTGCAACCTTAGACTCCTACTTTGGGGGCAAGGAGGGTACAAGCATAGAGCGGAAAGAGGACTGTGAGGTCAGAAGTCCTGCTCCAAAAGCCCCAGGGGAAAACATGAGCAGGTTGCAGGCCATAGAGGACCTTAAGAAGGACTTTAAAAATCAAATAAGAGAAGTGGAGGAAAAATTGGAAAGAGAAATGAGAAGGATGCAGGAAAAGTATGAAATGAGGGTCAACAGCATGACTGAGGAAAACAACACCTTAAAAAATAGACTAACTCAAATGGCAAAGAAGGCCCAAAAGGGCAATGAGGAGAAGAATGCCTTAAAAAGTCGAATTTGCCAGATGGAAAAAGAATCTCAAAAGTTCACTGAGGAGATTCATTCCTTCAGAGTTAGACTGGAGCAAATGGAAGCTAATGACTTTATGAGAAATCAAGATGCTGTTAAGCAGATCCAAACAAATGAAAGAGTAGAAGGTGAAATAGAAGAAATAGAAGAGAAGAGAAGAGAAGAAATAGAAGAGAAGAGAAGAATGTGAAATATCTCATGGGAAAAACCACTGACCTGGACAATAGATCCAGGAGAGACAATTTAAAAATTATTGGACTACCTGAAAGCCATGATGAAAGAAAGAACCTAGAAATCACCCTTCAAGAACTTCTCAAGGAAAATTGCCCTGATGTTTTAGATCCAGAGAGCAAAATAGAGGTTGAAAGAATCCACAGATCACCTCCTGAAAAAGATCCCAAAAAGAAAACTCCCAGGAATATTATAGCCAGGTTACAGAATCCCCAGATCAGGGAGAAATTACTACAAGCAGCCAGGAAGAAACAATTTCAATATTGTGGAAACACAATCAGAATAGCCCAGGACCTGGCAGCTTCTACACTGAGGGATTGAAGGGCATGGAATATGATATTCCAGAGGGCAAAAGAGCTGGGAATGAACCCAAGGGTCATCTACCCATCAAAACTGAGTATTTTGTTTCAGGGGAAAATATGGTCATTCAGTGGAATAGAGGACTTTCAAGCCCTCTTGAGGAAAAAAACCAGAATTGAATAGAAAATTTGACATCCAGACACAAGAAGCAAGAGATGCCTGAGAAGGTAATTAGGGAAAAGAAATCAAAAGGAACTTATCAGAGTTGAACTATTTACATCCCCGTATGGAAAAGCAATAACTGTGACTGATGAAATCTTTCTCAGTATGAAAATAATGGAAGAGGGGTTTATGGTCATGTGAATACATATGTGAATGTGTGTGTATATGGTTACAGTTATATATGGATAGAGGGCGTAGGTTGAATTTGTTGGGAAGGGAGGATACTCAAGGGGTGAAGTTGTGAGGTGAGAGAGGAAAGTGGCAGGAAGAGATGGGGAGAGACAGGGTGGGGTTAACTATCTCATGTAGAGGAAGCAGGGGGAAGCAGTTGCAGGGGAGGGGAAAAATATGAAGGCAAAAAGGCAAAACCACATTCTCATTGAATTTGGTTCAGGGAGAGAATGACATACATACTAGGTGGGACATCTCAACCTACAGCAGAATGGGGAGAAGGGGTAAGAGAGGAGGGATGATGGATGGGAGGGCATACTTGGGTGTGGGGAGTTTGGAGGTACCCACTATGGAAGAGGGACAGGATCAAGTGGGGAATGGACCAGGGGGAGGGGGGATGAGGGGGAGGGAATTATAAGCAGCCTTGTAAAATATATCTACTATGATAATGTTTTGCATAGCTAGACATGTACAACATATACTGAATTACTTATCTCCCCAGAGGGAATGGGTGACAAGGGAGGAAGGAAATGGATCTGAAATCCAAGGTCTTTAGATTAAATGTTTCAAATATATATAAATACTATTATTAATACCCTTTTGCTTGTATTTGGGAGATAAGATGTGCAGACATTGGGACACAAAGATTCACCTTCCTCTAATGGAGAGGTCAAAAGGGGTGTGGGAGAGGATATGGGAGAGAGCAGATTGGAGGAAGCAATGTCTTGTGGGACTGCTGTTCTGGGAGGGTGGGTAGGGGAAAAACGGGCGGGGGGGGGAAATGATTAACTCAAAATCTGGCAGAAATGAATGATGTAAAACGGAAGTTAAAAAAGCATTTGTTTAAATAGAAATGAAAAAAATATATATTGCAAAATTACAAAGAAAACAAGACACCAGAAAAGAGATAATGGAAGACATTTCTCCAAGTCATTTGTAGAAGTAAGAGGTTCATGGATGTGGAATATTATACATATTTTCAATATTTCCATTGTTTGTTTTTTATTGATTTTTTTCTATTTTTTCCTTCATATTCTCATTTAACAGATGGCTCTCTGTAATAGGGTAGAAAAGGAATAACAAAGATTTAGGTGATGTAAGAATAAAAGATATCAATAAATATGTACAAAATAACAAAATAACTCAGTGTACTCTTGTGAAGCCTTTCTATGACAAATACCTAGCATTTGTATCAAAGTAATATTATGTCATAGCTACTTAATAGACAACCACCTCTACACTCCCCCCTGTCACACACACACAGTCAAATTTTATAGCGAACCTCATAGTGAGATGTTTGGATCCTTGGTGAACATACTGTTATTTGTAGTTAAGGCTAATCTAGTTATCCAAGAAGACTTTTCAAGAAGTAAGTGGGGAGAAATGGTTACATTCATTTTAACTATCAAACAAATTTCTTTAGATACTGGTATGTAGTAATCCATTCTTTCAGCTCCTTTAGTTCTAATAGATAAAACTATTATGTCTTTCTCCTAGTTATCAGATCATTTGTCTCTATAACCATTATACAACTCTGATTGAAAGCACCAACTTTAGGAACCTGAAAATAGTCAATGATCTTCCCACACTGTTATGTATAGTACAACTACACCACAGTGATAATGGAATCTCTCCAGTGAAGAGAATAGATGGACAGGAGGTTCAACACTATACTGGGACAACTGTGGCAGAATGGAAAAATGTCTTGAAGTAGGAGTAAGTCAACCTAAGCTCGAAAACCACCCCTGTCATCTCCTTGTGTGACCTCGAGGAAGTCACTTTGGAATAGGTATAAAATGAGGAAATTGAGTTTGGGTGTCTCTGAAGCTTGTTCCAGATATAAATATATGATCTTAAGTCAAGGATGGTGTGTGCTGATGAACATTTTGCTGTCCACTTTTAATTTGGAAATTTTGTGCTCCTTTGGGTCCAACATTCCTTCTTTAATAACTACTGATTAACCAACTTATCTTATGTGTATTCTTTTAAGTCATCTTTCAGAATGAAAAGAATCCAGGCAATATTTGAAGTAAAGGTTAAAATATAACAGCAAACAATAACTATCTACCTAAACACACACACAAATACAATATCTATCTATCTATCTATCTATCTATCTATCTATCTATCTATCTATCTATCCATCTATCTATCTATCTATCATCTATCTATATCTATTATCCTGTGTGTGCATATCCCTTTATCACTGAATTTAATCATAGCTTTCTTTTATGATAGTATATATACACATAATATATACAAAACACAAAATGTTCATACATATAATGTATGTATATTATATGTTTGTATGTAAATATGCATTACATAGATAGATAACCCTATAGGTAGATAGATGAACAGATGCTAAATATGTCTGTACATATGTATATGTGTGCGTGTGTGTATGTGTGTGGAGTGTGTGTGTGTGTGTGTGTGTGTGTGTGTATGTGAACACAGACTAGTATAAGAGAAAGCTATGTTTAAATTCTCTGATCAAAGAATATGCTCTTTGGTGTGCTCGCTGTTATTGTGATCTAGTCACCGGTTTCTCTGCAATGAACACAATATTGAAATAAGAGAATGTTAAGAGTTAGAAGGAACTAACATATCTTCCAATCTAGTCCCTTTATTTTGCATCTATATACATGATTCAAGTCAAAAGTGTTTTATTTTTAGAGACTGGACTCTATTGTAGTAGCATAATCAATGGACTGAGAGTCATCTTCGCTCTACCATGGATGAACTACATGGCCTTGGATAAGTGACTTAAGCTTTGTGGATCTCAGTCCTCCTTATTTTAAAAGAAGAGATTTAGACAAGTAATATATTATTATATAAGGTCATTCTAGTTATAAAATTCTATTATATCAAGGAACACTTCAGTGCTTTCTCCTGTGGCAAGCTCATCAGATATAGTGGATTCTATTGTGTAAAGAAAACATAGAGGAAAAAAATAATGTTTTAATTTAACTTTAACAGTCCTGCTCTAACCCCACATCAGATAGGAGTTCCATTTCTTCCACTCCATTTCTTTCTTCATTGCACTGTTGAGTTCCAGAAGGGCAACCATAAAGAGAAAAAGTTGGAGCAGGGCAAAGGTTGGAAAATTAGACCCTTCATGAATCCATTTTAATTTCAGAAGACTGGAGGGCCGATAAAGTATTTTACAGATAAATACGAGTATTATTTACAAGTACTGTGACTAGGAAAATAAATTGTTATTGATACAATTCCCAGATTATAGCATACTCCTTAGCTTTAATGTAACTGTAGTTCAATGAAATGTACCTAACTGAATTTTTCAGTGAGCAAATAGAAATTTTTTTGAAGTTGCTTAGCTTTCCAACTTGACTGGCAGAAATATTATGCCTTTTCTGATATCTTAGAGAGCATCCACTATCCTATATGTACTCAATAAATGATAATATAGCTATTAACATAACTCAAAAGCTCATTAAGGAAGAAATGAAATATAATTTTTTTCAGAATTTTTTTATGATTTGTACAGCTTCATCTGATTTCAAAAGATTATTTTGGTTGTCACTAGGATTAGAGAGTTAAGCTCAATATGAAATGTTCATTAAATTATTCTTTTTTCTCTTCCCTTGTGCAAGTTCATTTAGTGTTCATAACGGAATTTTAAGTTTAAACTTAAAAACTTGAGTATTCATTTACCCACTGACCTATACAAAATAGGGATATTGCAATCCTGTTTCATAATTAAAAGCCTTCTCCAAGTTCTATACTTCTTGTATCTTAGTTTTCATTTATAGGGAAGGAAAGGAACAAACAAACAAACAAAAAGAGAGGATTTAAAACAAGGAAACATGCTTTTGCATTTTTAGGGTAAAAAAGCATTTTCATTATTATTTAAAATGATAATTTTTAGGAAATTTCTCATTCAGTTTTCTGATATGCAAATATGTCTCCCCTCTTTTGATTCAATTTTTTAAGCATGACCTAAGCCATGCCAGTTGCTGTACGAGGTGGGAAATGGCTCTACAGGTAAGGGCACAATTTAATCTAATAAAAAAGTATAGTGTGGAACCTCCTAAACCATACAAAAGCCTAAAGATTTCAAAGGAATGATGGATCTACTGCTCCCAAGTCTTGTGTTAACAATGTCAAGAGTACTGGTTAAAAAACCCAAGGGCCCGGATTCCAATTCTTTCTCTATTTCCTGCCTATGAGACCTTGGGCAACTCATTAGCCTATACATACATACATACATACATACATACATACATACATACATACATACATACATATGTATATGTATGTATGTATACATATATGTATATATGTGTATGTATATATACATATGTGTATATATGTATGTATATATACATATATGTATATGTGTGTGTGTATATATATATATATATATTTGCAAGCAGGAAGATCCTATCTGGGTCTATGAACCTACATACTACAAATGTGTGTGCCAATCATTACCTACATGAGAGAAAGGAAACAGCCTCAACACAATCCATTTTCTCTGCATAAACAAACAAGAATTTTGGCAAGAAAAACAACATGAAAAAATAAAGTTACACAATTGTGATGGAATATATTTAGAAAATCCTTAAATAAATTCATCCCAGCCATCTAAGACTATTCCATTCCCCCACTCCCCAATTTCGATTTTAAACTCTGTATTTCAATTTTCCTTTCAATAAAATGTTATGTTGTCTGTCTTAATGCATTGGATTTTTAGCAGGAATAATGATCAAATTAATTTATATTGATAGGGTCATTATTTAAAATTTATGTTACAAGAGAAATTCTAAATTCCTCCTTGAAACAATGCCTACAAGGGGCACACAATGGTCCCTATTTGATCCATAGTTTCTCAGGTGTGGCAATACTCTTGGTGGGAATAAAAGAGAAGTGAATGTTTAGCACAGATTCCACATAAGGAATTTTCTAACTACAAAACCTCTCAACTACCAATAACATACACATAAATTAATTGGTACTTTCCAATCTAGTCAGTAAACAAGAATTAAGTGGCAAGTGCTGGGAATACAAATAGAACAAAGAAAGGAAAAAAAAACACTGCTGATCTCAAATAGCTCATACAGAATGGAGACAACATTAAAATAACTAGATATATGTAAAACATATAGAGTTCTAATAAACATTCCATTTAATAAAGACTTCTTCACATACCCTCAAGTAAAATCAATTCCCAAGGTAGGTAAAAACAATTCATAGGAAGATAAAAGCAAGTAAAATCTGAGAAGCAAGCAGGTTAAAAGCAATGAGCCTGGGAATTCATTGGGGATCTGAAAAGCTCGAGGTCAGAGTGTTGGAACTGACTTTATATCCTAAATTTACATAAAGGGTTCACAGTTGGAGTCAATGTTAAAGCAAACTGGCCAAGCTCTGCTCCATAACTTAATTCAAGCTCCCTTAGTTCCACTAATATCTTGTTCTACCTAAAATGGGAAACTCATCACCTTACTTTGAATGATTCTGAGTCATTCTTTATGTCTAGTTCCTAGGAGGAAGATTAAAAACTATATAATTGAAAGAAGAAATGCAACTGTTATGAAAGAGGTTCTGAGGTAGACCTAGGGCAGTCTCACCACAAGCCCCACTTTTTACTGAAAGCACTATTATTAGTATTACAAAGCCATATGCCATTGAAGGCAGCCTGGCAGGCCAACAGGAAGGGCTCACTGGGAGCAGAGCACAGTCCCACTTGAGCCACATGGTTTTGGCCCCAGGAAGGCAGTGGTGGCCAGAGCAGAGTCTGAGAGAGTGAATCAACAGCAGCCTTGGCAGTTTCCAGACTTTTCAACCCATAAATGACCAAAATGAAAGTAAAAGGTCAGTCAGAACCATGTTGGAAAGGAAAGGTGTAGTTGGGCCCCTGCCCCCAGGGTGAGAGGTGGCAGAGGCATGGCAACTACTGCTGTAGCATCTGCAACATCGCTGCCTCAAGAGCCTCGGGCCTACAGATCTTAGTGGAACCAAAGGGGTATTACCCATTCAGAGTGTAATCACTCTTGCTTTGACCTGCTTGGATCTGGGTCACTTTCTTGGTGGTGGTCCTGGGGGGAGAAATGCCAGTTTGCCAGTGTGCTATCTGTAGAGAGGGCACCATCCTCAGACCTCTGACAACATCTGACAAAAACCCAGTGATTTAGGACAAAACTCTTCTCTCTGGAAGCAGAGTTCTACCACGGCAAAGAGTTCAACAGTCAAGTAATTGGTAGTATGAACAAGCAGAGGAAGCACAAACAAACCATAGAATCCTTTTTTGGAGACAAAAAGGATCAAAGCATGGAATGAGAGTAAGATAGTGAAGTCAGAATTCTTGCATCAAAAGCTCCCAAGAAAAATATGAATTGGTTATAAACCATGGAGGAGCACAAGAAGGATTTTGAAAATCAAGTAAGAGAAGTGGAAGAAAAAATGGCAAAAGAAATGAGAATGATGCAAGAAAATCATGAAAAGAGAGTCAACAACCAGATTGAAGAAAATAAAACCTTAAAAAATAGACTAACTCAAATGGCAAAAGAGGCCCAAAAAGCCAATGTGGAGAAGAAGGTCTTAAAAAGCTGCATTTGCCAGATGGAAAAGGAATTTCAAAAATTCACTGAAGAGAATCATTCCTTCAGAATCAGATTGGAGCAAATGGAAGCTAATGGCTTTATGACATGTCAAGATACTATAAAACAGATACAAACAAATGAAAAAAAAAATACATGGCAATGTGAAATATCTCATTGGAAAAACCACTGTCCTGGAAAATAGATCCAGGAGAGATAATTTAAAAATTATTGGGCCACTTGAAAGGCATGATCAAAAAAGAACATAGAAATTATCCTCCAAGAAATTCTCAAGGAAAACTGCCCTGATATTTTATAACCAGAGGACAAAATAGAAATTAAAAACATTCACCAATCACCTCTTGAAAAAAGTCCCCAAAATAAAATTCCTAGGAATATTATTGCCAAATTCAAGAGTTCCCAGGTCAAGGAGAAAATATTACAAGCATCCACGAAGACACTATTTGAGTATTGTGGAAATACAATCAGGATAACACAAGATCTAGCAGCTTCCACATTAAGGGATAGAAGGACTTGGGATATGATATTCTGGAGATCAAAGGAGCTTGGATTAAAACTAAGAATCACCCAAACAGCAAAACTGAGTGTGATGTTTCAGGGGAAAATATGGTCACTCAATAAAATAAAGGGCTTTCAAGAATTCTTTTTTTTTTTTGACAAATGCTTTATTAACTTCTGGTTTACATCATTCATTTCTGCCATATTTTGAGTTACAATTTTTACCCATTTTTCCACTCCCCACCACCCCAGAATAGAAGTCCCACAAGATATCCCCTCATCCAATCTTCTCTCCCAGATCTTCTCCCATACCCCCTTCGACTTTTCCATTAGGGCATGGAGAATCTCTGTACCACTGTGCCTGCACATCTTATCTCCCAATTACATGCAAAATCATATTAATAATAGTATTTATATACATTTGAAACATTTAATTTTAAAACTTTGAATTTCAGATCCATTCCCTCGATCCAGTAGATATATAGTAAGACTGCTTATATTTCCCTCCCACCCATCCAACCCCCCACCTGGTCCATTCCCTACTTTCATACTATCCCTCTTCGAAAGTGGGTACATCCAACCTCCCCTGCCCCCAGCATGCCCTCCCCTCCATCATCCCCTGTCTCATACCCCTTCCCCCTACTCTCCTTCAGGGTGAGATATCCCATTTAGTTTGTATGTCATTCTCTCCCTGAGCCAAATTCAATGAGAATATGGTTTTGCCTTTTTGTCTTCCTGTTCTTCCCCTCCCCTGCAACTACTTCCCCTTCCTTCTTCTACATGAGATAGTTTACCCTACCCTGTCTCTCCCCATCTCCTCTTGCCACTTTATTCTCTCACCTCTTAATTTTACCCCTTAAGTATCATCCCTTCCCACCAAATTCAGCCTGTACCGTTTATCCGTGCATATATGTAAACATATAAACACACATTCACATAGGTGTTCATATGCCCATATGGCCTTCTTCAATTATTTTCATAATGAGAAAGGTTTCATCAGTCACAGTTATTCTTTGTCCATGTAGAAATGTAAATAGTTCAATGCTGATAAGTTCCTTTTGATTTCTTTTCCCTGATTACCTTTTCAAGCATCTTTTGCTTCTTGTGTCAGAATGTCAAAGTACATATTCAGCTCTGGTTTTTTCCTCAAGAATGCTTGAAAGTCCTCTATTCCACTGAAGGAACATATTTTCCCCTGAAACAAAGTACTCAGTTTTGCTGGATTCTTGGTTTTAATCCCAGCTATTTTGACCTCTGGAATATCATATTCCATGCCCTTCAATCCCTCAGTGTAGAAGCTGCCAGGTCCTGCTATTCTGATTGTGTTTCCACAATATTGAAATTGTTTCCTCCTGGCTGCTTGATCTCTGGATTCTTTCAACCTCTATTTCCCCCTCTGGGTCTAAAACATCAGGGCAATTTTCCTTGAGAATTTAGTGAAGGATGATTTCTAGGTTTTTTCTTTGATTATGGCTTTCAGGTAGTCCAGTGATTTTTAAATTATCTGTCCTGGATCTATTTTCCAGTTCAGTGGTTTTTCCCATGAGATATTTCACATTGCCTTCTATTCTTTCATTTGTTTGGATCTGTTTAACAGCATCTTGATTTCTCATAAAGTCACTAGTTTCCATTTGCTCCAGTATAACTCTGAAGGAATGAATCTCCTCAGTGAAATTTTGAGATTCTTTTTAAATCTGGCAAATTTCGGTTTTTAAGGCATTCTTCTCCTCATTTCCCTTTTGAGCCTCCTTTGCCATTTGAGTTAGTCTATTTTTTAAGGTGTTATTTTCCTCAGTCAGGCTGTTGACTCTCATTTCATACTTTTCCTGCATCCTTCTCATTTCTTTTCCCAATTATTATTCCACTTCTCTTATTTGGTTTTTAAAATCCTTCTTAAGGTCCTCTATGGCCTGTAACCCACTCATATTTTCATTTGGGGCTTTTGGTGCAGGATTTCTGACCTCACAGTCCTCCTACTGTTCCATGCTTTGATCCTCTTTGCTCCCAAAATAGGAGTCTAAAGTTGCATTTTCTGTTTATTTTATTTCCTTTGCCTATGTATGTTGCCACTTGATTATTTGATTTTTTGGCTTGTTGGCACACTAGGACTCTGCCACCAGAGAGGGGAGCTTCTGTCCCAAACGTTGGGGGCGGGGGGGTCTTCACAACTTCTGGAGGTATTAGTTGAGTGGCCTCTGTGGAGCCTCCACACACTCTGGCAAGCTGGATACCCACCCCAGGCCTGCCCCCCGCCCCTAGACCGAAATCCAGATCCAGGGACCTTAAAGCAAAAGCGATTACCCCCACCCCCAAGACTGATAGCTGGATCTCCCTACAGTCTGCTGGCCAGGAGCTGAAGCTGCCACTGAAGCTGCAAAATGGCATCTGTGCCATGTCTCCTCAGCAGCTTCTAGCCTGCAGGGGAAGAAGCTGAAGTGTTCCCCAAATACTGGTCCCAAAGTCCATAGGGCACTAACCTCACACTTTGTCCTAGGCATATCTGTGTTGATAATTTTGGAATAGTCACAGCTGCTGGTGTTCTAGAGTCCCTCCAGCTGGCTGCTGGCCCAGTGGCCCTGGGGCTAAAACCACAACTCACACAGGCCAGGGCTCAGCTCACTGAGGGCTGCGCTGTCGTTTCCCAGCATGCTGCACTGCCCATTCTCAGAGAGCTGCGTTGGCTGCTCCCTGCAGGGCTGCTGGGCTGTCCTCAGTGGGCAGTTAGCTTCTCTGTATTGTTCTGTGGGTGCTGGAGCTCCAGAAGTTGTTCAGAGTTCCATTTTACATGGTTTGGAGGTTGTGTGGAGGAGAGCACCTTGGAAGTTCTGTCTCTACACCGCCATCCTGGCTCCGCCCCCCCATTTCAAGTGTTCTTAATGAAAAAACCAAAGCTGAATAGAAAATTTGACTTTCAAATACAAGAAGCAAGAGATGCATAAGAAGATAAACAGGGAAAAGAAATCATAAAAACTTATTAAAATTGAAATATTTACATTTCTACATGGTAAAATTATAATTTTAACTCATGAGACTGCTCAGTATGAGCATATATATATACACATGTATACATACATATATATGTTTATATAGGAGAGTATATGTTCATATAAATACATATGTGAATGTGTGTATATATGTGTATATTTATACATAGAAGGCACAGGATGAATTGAATAGGAAGGGATGATATCTAAAAAAAATATTAAGTGGTGAGAGAGGAATATAATGAGAGGAGATAGGGAGAGATAGAATAGGTTAATTTATCTCATATAAAAGAGGCAAGGGAAAACTGTTACAATGGAGGGAAAGAACAGGAAGCCAAAAGGGAATGGGTCCTTACTCTCATTGAATTTGGCTTAGGAAGGGAATAACACACACTAAATTGGGTATCTTACCCTACAGGAAAATAGGTGGGAAGGGGATAAGAGGGGGATGATAGAAGGGAGGGCAAAGTGGAGGGGGGGTAGTTAGAAGTACACGCTTTTGAAAATGGACAGGGTTGAATAAGAAAATAGAATAAGTGGGGGGCAGGATAGGATGGAGGGACATATAATCATGCTTTCACAATATATCTACTATGGAAATGTTTTGCATAACTACACATATATAACCTCTGTTGAATCTCTTCTCCTCCTAGTAGGGATGGGTAATAAGGGAAGAATCTGGAAATCAAAGTTTTAAAATAAATGTTATATATGTATATATACATCTATAATTTTTTACATACAAATGGGAAATAAGATATATAGGCACTGGGGTATAGAAATTTATCTTGCCCTACTAGAAAGTCAGAGGGAGAATGGGGCAGGATATAAGAGAAAGCATATTGGGGGAAGGGGTATTCAGTAGGATTGCTATTTTGGGGTGTTAGGAGAGAGACAGGGAGAAAACTTGTAACTCAAAATCTTGAGGAAATGAATGCTGAAAACTAAAAATAGACAAATTAAATAAATAAAAAGACATCTATACACAAAAACAATGTAGGAGGCATTGCCATCCCCAAGCCTTCCCCCCGCTAGGGCTTTCCCACAAATCTACACTCACAGTTCACTGCCTGCTTCCTCTCTCTCTCTCTCTCTCTCTCTCTCTCTCTCTCTCTCTCTCTCTCTCTCTCTCTCTCTCTCCTCTAAATGCTCTGACCAACTTCCTCTCAGCTCTCCTCCACTCTTCCTGCTCCACCCTTCAGCAAGCTCCTCCCACCACAGGCTTCATGTGATTCAAACTCATGTGGCTTAAGCAGGTCATATGGGCCTATTAATGGATGGGAAATATCTTCCCATTTACATTCCCATTACACCACTCTGCTAAGCATTGGCAGTAAGTATTCTTGAAAGATTGATAGGAAAAAAAATGATTCTAAATATTAGGCAATATTTTTATCCAGTATCCTCACCAAAACACCTAGGATAAAATGGGTAAAGTGCCTTGTTTCAAATTTTAAAACGTGGTGTTAATTTTTTAAAAGATTTTTAAAAGTATTTTAAGTACTTCTATCGATTCTATGTGCCATGTACTGTGCTAAGTGTGTGTATGTGTGTATACATACATACATACATACATATATATATATATATATATATATATATATATATATATATATATGTAAAATTTCATTTGATCCTCAAAACAACCCAGCAAGTTAGGTGCTATTATTATCTCTATTTCACAGTTAAGGAAACTGAGGCAGATAGAGATTAAGTGATTTGTTGAAGGTCACATAGCTAGCAAGTGTCTGAGGCTGTATTTGAATTTAGATCTTCTGTCCACTGCACCATCTAACTGCCAAAAATGCTTCCTCCTCATTTACTTTTGGATAAGGAGACTAAATTTTTTAGTGTTCATAATTACAATTATTTATTAAGAATATTACAATCTGAGGTTTGGAGAAGACAGGGAAATTATTGCATCAATTTTCCTTTATTGACATCCTGCATGACATAGTAATACTTCCCAATTCTATAGCTAAAAAGTAATTGTAAGTGAATTATTCCCTTTAGAAATGTTGCCTTGGTTTCTTCTCTCTCTTTTAGTGTTCTTTGAAGAATTTCAGATTGATTTGATGCATCTTTCCAGAATAATGTTTCTTCATTTGTCACTGGGCTAGGATCTCACATTTAAAGTACCAAGATTCTAATTAAAGTTTGTTGATGACCGAAAAACTGTCTGAATCTCTTAGCATCCTTTCCTGTTGCACCCCTGCCCCCATGCTTCCTTCCTCTGCATCTATCATTGTAGAAGCAGAAAGGGGTCACATTCTAGTTGACATTTATTTTCACTCAGGTTTTCCTAGCCTTTGTGGTCAAAAAAGTTGTGTTACCAAGTGGTCAGTGTATAGTAATGTGCCTCACTTTAACTATGTGGGTCAATCTTGAAAAACTGACTTAAGATGAGCTTGATGGCACACAGCTATAATCTCAGGTACTGGGACAGCCGGAAGCTAATAGATTACTTGAGTCATGGAGTTCTGAGCTGAAGAAGACATAAAGCTACTCCCTATTACCATGGCACAGATATGGTGAACCCCTGAAGGCAGAGAGCAATCAAATGACCTAGAAAATAGTGAACTGGCCAAAGTTGGAAAAAAGGGAACAGGAGAGAGAGAGAGAGAGAGAGAGAGAGAGAGAGAGAGAGAGAGAGAGAGAGAGAGAGAGAGAGAAGAAGAAGAAGAAGAAGAAGAAGAAGAAGAAGAAGAAGAAGAAGAAGAAGAAGAAGAAGAAGAAGAAGAAGAAGAAGAAGGAGGAGGAAGAAGATGAAGGAAAAAAAGAAGAGTGTAGGAAAGGGGAGAGGAGGAAGCTTGTTCAGTTTCCGGGGCCGAATTCAGAGCCTTTCCAGCCTTAGAGAACTCAAGGTCACATCCATGCCACTATAAGGCACTAGAGTAGGACTTTTATGCTTATGCAATAGCAATAATATTATTCTTATTTGAAATGCATTGATTTTCAGCGTTTGGGGAACTCTAATTATTTTTAAGATTAAATACAACTAACTAGAGAGACTTGCACTCAACAGTAAATACAAACCTCACTCTTCATGAGGTAGGTTGCCTTCAAATTCCATTTTCTTAAACAAACATCTACATGTTCACTCTGAGGAATATAAAGTAAACACCAAGCAATAAGTAATGCTGATGAACAACTTCTGGAAAGAATGAGAATTTTGAAGTATAGCCCATGAGTCAGTGACATTTAAAATGCAATTTTCTCAAAAGAAAACAGTGAACAGCAGAAAAGGAGTCTGAAAGAAGACTTTTGCAAATGCTTATTTTAAACAGACAATTTTCAAAGTTAGGCCATATTTCTCAGCTTCAAAAGCAGAACTCCAAGTGACATTTTCTGCAAAACTTTCCTTGGTACAGAAGGACTCAGACTTAGATTTGATTTGACTATGACCTTACTGCACAAAATGGAAGAAATATCTCTGCACTCAAACACATATAGGGAATTATAGGACAATAACTTGTAGAAATACTCTGAAGCCACCCATCCAAGACCTCCTTCTATGGAAAGGCTAGATCCCAAGAGCATAGACGCTATATCTCTCCTCCTAAGGTTCTAGGTGTAGCCCTAGGAAGAGAAATTAGTAATGATTTTCTAATGCTACATAGCATGAGCCTTTGTGGATATGCTACCCTCTGTGCTTATCAGTTGACATTAGTTAAACTAAGTTAGCTTTTAGAGAATGGTATTTACTAAGGTGGTCTTAGAAGAAAATATATTCCCAAAGCATATGACACTAGTACAAATAGTCTAGGGGGGAATAGTTGCTTTCAATTTAAAAAGTTCATGTTATAAAGAGAGAATTCACAATTTCTGTTTTCTGGAAGTCGTTTTCTCCTCTTTGTGACAAGCTCATGGAGTCCTTCTTAAGTGTTTTCCACCTTTCTGTGAGGTTCCTTGTAGAGACTTGAAGCTACCTTGTTTTTATGTATTGAGTTCTTTCTTGGACCTCCTGGGGATACTCTTAGGATGCAATCAGGTCTAACTTTGACCCTCGAAAGATGATGAGGTCTTCATCTGGTCAAAGATAGTGGTTCGGGGAAGATTGGAGATTATCTTTCTCCCAAGTAATTTAATCTCAGAAGATTGGCTGGAATGCCTCTCTCCTCTCTGTTACTAGACCTTTAAATGCTGGGCTCTGAATTGGCTTATATGCATGTGTGTATATAACACATAAGTATACATGTATGAATATATATATATATACAGAAACACTTGTGTATACATGTATGTGTATATGTACGTGCATAGAGGAGATGTAAGTGGATGTAATAGTTAACAAAAAAAGAAAATAGAGAGGGAGAAGAGAGCCAAGAATAGGGTTTTGAGTGATGCTCACATTTATTTGGAGGGATAAGATAGAACAGTGAAAGACACTGAGGTGGAACAGTCATTCAGAATGGATAACAAGTATAGATAATGGATGTCAAGGAAGAAGAGAAGGCAAATGTGTTTGATAAACTCCAAAGCTGAAGAGATATCAAAGAGAATTAAGATAGTTGGTCATGAGATGTGGTGATCAGGAACCATTGACAAGAGAAAAAAAGAGGAGCTTCAGGAATAATGAAACATTTCTGTGATGTCAACATTAATGGCAAATACTTGGGGCGGCTAGGTGGCGCAGTGAGTAGAGGGCCGGCCCTGGAGTCAGAAGGACTTGAGTTTGGATCCAGCCTCAGACTCTTAAGGCACACACAAATAAAAGCCTAGCCATGTGACCGTGGGCAAGTTACTTAACCCCAATTGCCCTCCAAAAGTTAAAAAAAAAAAAAAGAGTGGTAAATACTTGGATGCATCATAGATTCTGTAGGGCTGGGCATCATTTAAATTGAGTATTCTGAATTTTCCATGGCCTTAAGCACCTACTAAATGTCGAATGCTAAGCCAATTGGTACTGGAATCTTTACCTTGTTGAAATTCTTCTCTCCCTGTGATTGGAATTCAAAAAGCTGGAATTTAATGAAAGACTTTTATAGGGAAAGTTACCATTTCCTTGTGAGTTCTGCTAGTTTGTTTTATTTTTTTTCTTCTAAGTGTTGTCATAAAGCAGAGTAATATGGGTTCTACAAGTAGCTTTTATTTATATATCGGAACCTAAGACAACAATTTTGATACACTAATTAAACTAATTTTAATGTATCTACCTGTATCCTAAATACGAAAAGTTAATACTTTGTAATAACTTGAATTTCAACTATAAGGACAGCAAATAAGTTATTAACATAATTCTTACAAATGTAGACCACACACCAGATCCCTATTCTTTCTGTCTTGCAGTTTATCTGCATTTTCTAGAAAAGATTATTGAAGCCTAAATAGTTTGCACCTGTAGAATTAGAACTATCACCTGACAACGCCTATGATCTTATCAGGAAAAAAGTACTCGGACTCAAAAGGAGAAATGATGATTTAATTGGTCACTTGTCTTACCTGGCAGGACATGGAACTCACAAACTTTCACATTAACTCCAATACTTTCATGAAAATATCTTGATTTGTCCTTTTTGGTTTGGTTAATCTATCAGATTGGTGAGACGCAAAGTTCCACCCAAATTCTTTGACAAAATCTTTGGGTTTCTGGAGCGAGAATCTTTATAATTGCTTCACTTATTTTTTTTTTCTTTTGGTGCTGATGAAAATTTAGGTTCAAGCAATCTGTAGATAAGTTTAGCATTGTAACCTAATGAGTGAAAGTGCAATTTTTTTTAGGTGTGGCATGTTATTATTATGCTTGTTAGTGTTTTCTTATTAGTACCATTAATTCTTAATTACGTAATTACTAATAACTATGAATATGGTAATGTTTATGTTATAATAATGCCTTTATAATATTAATAGTCCATCAATATAATAATACTATTAATAGGCAATGTGGTATGGTGGATATAGTATAGGCTTGGGAGTGATGAAGGAATACCTTTGTTCAAATTTAGCTCCTGATACTTATTAGCTATGTAACCACAGACAAGTCATTTATCTTTTCAGTGCCCCCACTCTATATGTTACAGATGAATTGCTGACCTGCATTAGTGAAGAGAATATCCAGATTGAGAATTTCCTATACCAGAAAAATCATAGATTCATTCCCATTACCAATATTCTACACAATGCAATTATGGCTTCCTTTGGCACAAGAAATTATTTTTACCAGAATAATGTTCATTTATTTTACACTTTTATTTCTTAAAATGTCTATTATCATTTTAATTTTTGAAAAAAAAATAAAGATTTTCACAACATAGTATGACAAAAAAGATGATTGTACATGAAACTGCAAATTTATTATGTAAATTTCTTTTTTCTTTCCCTTCTCCTTTCTACCCTAGAGATGCCTATCATACATAAATGTGTGTGTGTGTATGTGTGTGTGTGTGTGTGTGTGTGTGTGTGTGTGTCTGTGTGTGTGAAATCATTGTATACATACTTCTATTTATCAGTTCTTTCTCTGGACGCAGATAACATCTTCCTTCATATGTCCTTATGACTCAGTCACTCACAATTACTCTTAAAACAATATTGCTGTCAGGTAACTAGGTAGCACAGTGAATAGAGTCAGGCCCTGGAACCAGGAGGACCTGAGTTGGCCTCACACACTTGATACACTTACTAGCCGTGTGATCTTGGGCAAGGCACTTAACCCCAATTGCCCTCCAAAAAAAGCAAAAACACAAAACAAGCCCAAAAAACAAACAAAAAACCCCAATATTGCTGTTACTATGTACAAATATATAGAATTATCTTTAAAAATGAATTGCTTTATTAAAGCTCTGAAGGTTACTAAATATCATATTTCATATACTCTATAGTTCAGCCACACAGGTCTTGTTGGTTTATAGTCATGTCAGATTCTTTCCCTGTGGGTCATGCTGTCCATGGGGTTTCCTCAGTGAAGATACTGGAGGGGTTTGCCATTACCTTCTCCAGTGCATTAAGGCAAACAGTTTGAGTGACTCACCCAGGTCACACAGCTAGTAATTGTATGGGGTCAAATTTGAACTTAGGTCTTCCTGACTCCAGGCTCAGTGCTCTATCCACTTAGCCTTCTAGATACCCAGGCCTTACTACTCCTCATCTACAACATTACTTTTTCCATTTCTGTGCTTTTGTATAATCTATCCCCATGCCTGGAATATATTTCTTCTATATATGTACCTCTCAGAATCTCTCATGTCTTTCCAAGTCAGCTTGTCACCTACATAGGCCTTTACTCATTCCTCCAGCTACTGGTGCCCTCAAAATTCTCCTGAATTGCAACCCAGCATTGACCAATTGATCTTTTTTTTTTTCTTTTTGGAGGGCAATTTGGGATTAAGTGACTTGCCCGAGGTAACATGGCTAGTTTTTGTGTTAAGTGTCTGAGGCCGGATTTGAACTCAGGTCCTCCTGACTCCAGGGCTGGTGCTCTATTTACCACACCATCTAGCCACCCTGGACCAATAGATCTTGATCAACATTGGAATGAAATGGCAAAGTGACAAATGATCTGTCACTCAGAAAAGGGGATGTATATTCATGGAGGTTACCTTGGTGAATCAACTGAACCCAGACCCCTTGCCTCTATGTTGTCTATAGTGATCCACTCATCAAAAATCAAGAGGCAGCTGGAACTCCTTTTTACTTGTTATACTCAGGCTACCAAAAAGCCAAGTCAATGACTTAAGCTTAAGCTAATGAAATCTTAAGGACAGTTTCAATAACTTTTATGGAAAAACCTATATGGGTCAGGCTCTTAGGATACTGCTCCCACTACATCTTCTGTTTACTAGGTATGGATCTTATAGACATTTTCAAATAAACACATTGCCTCCTTGAATATATTGTGAACCTCTTTAGAGTAGAGGCTTGCATTTTTGTTTTGATATCACCAATGTCTAGCAGAGTGACTGAAAAAGAGCTTGCACTTAATAAATGTCTGTTGGTTGTTTAGTGAGGGAAGATGTGAAGCCTGGGTTGAAGTACAATTAGAAATACTAGCTGTGTGAACCTGGACAAGCCGCTTAATCACTCTGTACCTGTTTCCTCTTCTATAAAATTGGGTGGCTGAACTGGATTACATTGAAAGTTCGTTTGAATTTGAATTCTGTGATCCTATGTCCTAAGTCAGTTCTCACACCTTGTTCACTACTTATCTTACTAGTATATTGGATATGAAATTTTACTAATGAATTGTTTCCCTTCTTAAAAATGGATATACCTTTTACAAACCTCAGTTAAATATATTATTTTTTGTCATCTGAACTCATTGTGAAATTATATATATATATATATATATGTAGTTAAATAAATTTGACCATGCTTCTAGCAAATTCAAACTAAATACTATTAAAGACCACCTTCTTTGCTTGTTGCAATGTTCTCTTTGGTCACGTGAATAAAAGGCCCACATAGACACTTCCAGGAAGGGGTGTGCTGGAGACACCTCTAAATGGCTCTTACCAATTGTTGAATTTTCAGTGTGAGAATTTATACTTCAAAAATTGGCAAGTACTTCAAATCAAGAATTGATTTATAGCTTTTTTATTGTCTAAACTTAAAAATGGTAATGTAAATTGTATTAATGTTGCAGATTAAACTTAGAAATGTAGTGTGTAGATTTTTTTTTCTCCAGAGAATCTATTGATAACCATTTATGATACCATTGAGCCTAACAATCCACAAACAGCTGCTAGGCATTTTTCATTGTCTTTAGATACCCCAGGTTGTGAGAATTCTACACACAATCAAGGAGGCAGTGTGATGGCTACCTTGTAATGTATTTAGATTTGTTCCTGATTTATGAATTATTTCTTTACAATACAAACTAGGAGGTTAAGCAAATGCCAAAAAAGAAAGAACGAATGATTGAATGGACATTTATTTTTTCTCAATTACAAGCAAAAACAATTTTTAACATTTATTTGTAAACATTTTTGAGTTCTAAATTCTTTTACTTCCTCTCCATATCCCTCCTTGAAAAGGCCAACAATTTTATATAGCTTATACACATGCGGTCATGTAAAACATATTCCCATATTAGCCACATTGCAAAAGAAAACAGCCAAAAATTCCAAGAAGAATAAAGTAAAAATGTATACTTTGATCTGCAGTTAAACTCTACTAGTTTTTTTTTTTTTTCTGGAGGCAGGCAGCATTTTTCACCATACACCCTTTGGAATTGTTTTGATCCTTGCATTGTTGAGAAGAGCTAAGCCATTCACAGTTAATCATCATACAATATTGTTCTTAATATATATAATATTCTCCTGCATCTGCTCCCCTCAGTTTGCATCAGTTCATTTAAGTCTTCCCCGTTTTTTCTTCTGAAAATATTTTTCTTGTCATTTCTTAAGCACAATAGTATTTCATTATAATTATATTGTACAATATGTTCACCCCTGAACAGACATTTATTAAATACTTTCCTTGTGCAAAGAATTATACTAAACTCTTGTAATATAAATACAAAAACACATCACATTAAAATATGGAGAGATAATCTATATAGCAGGGGAAAGTTGCAGAGCAGATGGCAAGGCTTGGTGGTCAGGACGGTTCAGTAGCAGAACATTTGGAATAATTTATAGATCCAAAGACCAATTTTTATCAACTCTGTCTTTTTTACACAAGAAGAAATGGAGAAGGCATAGATCACTGTTCTTCTCTCTTTTTATTGGGACCCCAGATGATAAGCTGCTATGGTGGTTTCTCTCAATAGTAACTGAGAACCTCCAGGTATTGGCGATAGTTTTGATGACAATTCAAAATAAATGTTTTTTAAAGTCTCAGCACTTAATTATTACAACCCTAGCAAGCTACCTTACCATCCAATGAGGCAGAAGAGGTAGGGCATGGATAATTTACCCCCAAACATCACCCAATAACTCCTACTTCTGCTGCCAAGAGGATGGTTGCTGCTGGAAAGAACTCCACAAGAATTCCACAAGTATCTCTATATTCTGAATCTGTCTCTAGGGCATTGGACTTTTGTTCTAGTTTATTTTCAGGATCATCAATCTAGTATTAGAAAATACTCTTGAGGTTCTCTTATATAGCCCCTATATTAATTACTAGGAAGGGATAGGAAAGGGCAGTTACTGGAGACTCTCAGAGTTATGAATATACTTGTTTATTACTTTCATAGCTGCTATCATCTACCATATTATTCTGTATCTAAAAGAAAATGCCTTCTATTGATGGGTCAGTGTTAGGAATCTCATTGAAGCAGGGTAGTTTGTAAGGGTTGTGAGATGTCAGAAGATATTTCTTTTGAATTGTCATCAAAATCATCAACATAATCTGGGGGTAAATAGTTATTATTGCCATGGAATCTACTGCTAGGCCTTTTGTAGGTTCCCCACTTTACTTCCCCTTCTCCCCCCACCTTCTGCTGGCATAAGAATAAAGGGCCATGGTTTTTGCTAGTTCCATGTACGGCAGGAGAGTATTCCCTTTTCTGATATGCTTGTGGTTGTATGAAGCCTGCCTCTGGTCACGATAGCCTCATGTAGTCAATGCATTTTTTCTTGCTTATAAGCCACTCATATGAAGTCCCTGATGCTGCCAAAGGACCTATGCAAAACAATTTGTACCCAGGAATATTTCCCAAAATTATTTGTTCAAATTGTTATCAACCAACTCTGCCTTATGCTCATAATCCTTCAAGCAACACTACTGCATCAAGTATGGTGTTCATTACCTGGGCATTTTTCTTCATCACTACACTATGACAACATATTACCTATGCCACACTTATTGTATGTATGCAGACCATGCATATAATTGAGACATTATGCTTCAAGTAAAGGAGCCCATGATGGAGAATCATAAAGCCTAGTCTCAAATACTGCATCTGTCACTTACTAACTGTGGGACCTTGGGCAAATCACTTAAACCCCATTACCAACACACACACAATTTCCTCAAATGACAGGGCTGATTGACCTCTAAGGTCCTTCTCAGATCTTCATTTATGATATATGATTACTGATGATGTTATAATTTGGGTGAGCATGTTTGCATTTTTCTGAATAATAATTATGTTTCTTCATCCTATGATTAGTCATCTTTTGTAGTTCTGAGTGTTATGTATATTTTATTACAGTGCTCATTGACTTGATTCATTGTTATTATTTGGTGAAACTAATTTACAGGAAATTTTAATGGAAACCTTATGGTAACAATGATACAAAATATTTGAAATACAGCCATTATTGAAAACCTGGATGTATGGTCACTGTACTCCCAATTACTGGCTTTGACAAGTATTTTTCAGAATTATTGTTGGTTTAGGTGAAAATAATAGGCTTAGATCATCTGTTTCTTGATGTGATCAATTGACTTCACCTATGTTGTTGATGCCCATTTGGCTGCACATGATGTTTTATGTAACCACATCCAAGAATTAGGTTTCTAGAAGTTGAAACAGCAAGAGAAATGGAAAGAGCCATGCTGGGATATTCATAAGAACTATAAAAAGCTCAACACTTGTGTGGGCTTCATGCTGACTGCCCAGATGAGCTAGGGGCTGTTACACACCCTCAATTCCCTTGGTACAGAAGGGAAGATGTACTTTAATACCATGGATTGGGGGAGAGGCACTCTATCCTTCCAATATTCATCAATGCAAATATTCACATTGCAAGTGTTTGGGATTGATTAGATGAAGACCAAAAGGGACATTTTAAAATAGTAGTTGCTATTTTTCTTTATTCAGAAACAGAGTGAAATAGATTTAAAGAAATAATCCAGAAGATGACACATTGGTTTGTCCTCCAGTGCTAGGTTCTGATGTCCCAAGATTCATCAGATATGAGTGCCCTAGAAGGAAAGGTTTAGAGACAGTCTATATATTAACAGGAAGCCCAAGTTTATTACCAGATACCCAACACCCCGGCCCAAGGTAGGGTGTGTTCCAGTCAGCAAATTTAATTTTCTGAATTCCATATACCCTGGTTACCTGGGGAACAGCACTTCTCCCCAGACACTCCAACCTTATATCCATTGCAACGCATCATTCTAGCTGCAGTGGTTGGATAGTAAAAAAGTTAAACAATATGAAAGAAAGAAAAAAAAAGAGAAGGTTCATCCTTTTTTTTATCCAGACTCTACCAGAATTGAACCTGATCAATATAGACATGGGTCAGAAGCAAAGAGATACTTGTCTGACTTTTTGTGACTCTGTGGCCCATAGAATACCAGGCCCCTCTATCCTTGATGATATCTCAAAGTCTAATTTCATGTTCATTGTTTCCATGACACTATCTATCCATCTCATCCTCTCTTCCATCACCTTTTCCTTTTGCTTTCAATCTTTCTCAACACCAGGGCCTTTTCCAACAAGTCTTGTCTTCTTATCATGTGGCTAAATTATTTAAGCTTCCGTATTTGACCTTCCAGTGAAGAGCCTGATTCCTTTAAATATTTAAATGTTAAATATTGATCTCCTAGCTGTCCAAGGGCCTCTCAAAATGCTTTTCCAGTACCACGATGTGAAAGGCTTGATTGTGAGGCGTTCAACTTTCCTTAAAGTCCAATTCTTAGTGAGCAAGGTAGTACAGTGAAAAGAGCACTGGCCTTGGAGTAAGGAGGACCTGAGTTCAAATTTGACCTCAGGCACTTGACATTTTCTAGCTGTGTGACCTTGGGCAGGTTACTTAACCCCAGCTGCCTTACCATCCCCCCTCCAAAAAGCAAAAAAAACAAAAAATTCCAAGTCTCACAGTCATACATCGATACTAAAAAAATCATAGCTTTGACTATGCAGACCTTTGTCAGCAAGACGATTTCTCTGCTTTTTAGTATGCTGTCCGGATTGGACACGTAGATTTTCTTTGATATAACAAGCATCTTTTAATTTCATGGCTGCAGTCACTGTCTGCAATGATCTTTGAGCCTCTGACACGTTTCTTCCCCCTTTATTTGCCAGGCAGTGATGGGACCAGTGGCCAAGATATTAGCTTTTCTGCTCTCAAGCTTCAAGTCAGCTCTTAAAAATGCTTTTCTCTTTCACTCTCATAAAAGACTTCTTAAGTTCTCTTTGTTTTCTGCGTTTCGTGGCACCATCTACACATCCAAGATTATTGATGTTTCTCCAAGAAACCTTAATTCCAATTTAGTAGAGCGGTAGAGTAAATACTGTTTATTGTTACATAGTGTATTTTAGGAGTGGGGCCCAATGATTTGGGTGGAAATATTTGCAGACAACTATTTTTTTTCCTGATAAACCCAAAGTAGAGACTAAGATAATCACTTAAAGGCAGAATCTACTTCCAACATAACCCAAGGGCAGCCAATACTTTGTTACAGTGAATAATCGTCTTTATCATTAGCCAAAGCACCTTCCTAACTGAATCCGCACTATTCTTTATCTGGGCTTCACTGAGCAGACTTCTGACTTGGCCAAGGCCACTGTACAGATAGCTATTAGATAGTGGGTCAATTTGCCCATCCAGATTACTGATGTTCCCAAAAAAAGACAGTGACACACACTGGAGTCCTTGGTCTAACCTTAATGATAGGCTCAATTAAAGGAAGCAGAGATAAGCATAATAAGCATTTGCTGGAGAATAATCACCAGACCCCCCGAACTATCCAGTTTTCCATTCAAAATAATGTCCTAGTAATAGGTTTCATCTTATTTTTTCAAATACTGAAAGTATATTCCCCCTCTGTTCTTTGTTCACTGATGAAAGCACCAGGCACATTCTGAGAATGAATAGCATAATTTTCCAGATAAATACTACAGAAATGGGACCTTCTACTTAAGGCTCAAATTAAAGTGGTTAATCAAAGCCACCAATGGTTATCAATCTGCAACTTGTACTTTTTTATTATTATGATAAACTCTATCTGGAAGCTGATATGTGCATTTTTTAAAGCAACCCTTATCTTAGATTTATCATTAGAATTAAAACCATGATTTGGAAGAAAGAAAGAAAAAAACACTGTGATTTTTGAAATTTAGTATGACCTCGAAGGGGGAAAAAAACTAAGAACACATGCCAATTATGTATGTAGTATGTATTTACTTACCTGTAGATATACTGTTAACACCAAGTTTAGAATGTAAGCTCCTTGAGAGCAGGGACTGTCGCTAATTTTGTCTTAATATCCCTAGTGCCTAGCACATTGCTTAACACCTATTAGACTCTGAATAAAGGCTTGTGCATTAAATTGAATCGAAAACATATTTAGTGTTGAAACATTCAGTATAATGTGTTCCCACCCTTTTTTCCATTTTGAGAGGTAGTAGGGAAAGGACTGGACTTGGATTTAGAAGATATTGAGATTCAGCTCTCATCTCTGATACTTAATAGCTGTGCCACTATGGACAGATCAATTCACATCTCTGAGTCTCATTTTTCTCATCTGTAAAATGGGGATAAAATACTTGAAACCTCTCCCTTGCAAAGTCATTGTGAGACTCAAGTAAGAAAAAAGTGCAATAGATGTTTCATAAACCTTTGAACATTTCTAGATGACAGTTATTGCTAGTTGTTGCTCTTACTGTTAGTATTTTTTTCAACATACTGATAATTATACTGCTCATTTGACTAGTGTCATTTTAAGAGATTCCTATCAGTAGCATCAGATTTGCAAAGATCATGAAGAGGAAATAATTAATATGCTTTGTTGTTATTGATATTAATATGTTATGGGTAATGGGATTTAAAGGTCTTCCATGCCCCTTGAACTTGCTGACCTAGCAGGAAGGGGTGGGGCAGGAAGTAGCCCAAGTCAAGTAGGACCTGATCTGGAGAGGCGAATGGAAGCAGCAGTGGTGGAGGATGGGAACTGTGCAGGGAGGGGACAGGAGCTGCTTCGAGTGAGCTTCAAGAAGGCCCAGCAGTTACTGTGAGGAGATGAGGATCTTTGCCTGAGGAGGCCTGTTCTGTTTTGAAGGCTTGAGAATGTGGGTGTTTACTGCATTAACCATGTATGCCAACTCTTGTGGCTACTGTGATGGCTTGGACTTTCTGGTTTTGGTACTCAATTTACTGTTACTTGAATAAATATTCTAGCTATGTCCTTCATGTAGAGAGCTTACTACATTTTGTGATTAATAACCATATCAGCATATTTATAGTTACCATAAACATAATATCATAATGGAGTTGATTTTTGGGGGAATTTATGAGCGTCAGCATAGCATAGACCCTCCTCTCTCAAACTTTTTGGTCTGAGGTCCCCTTTACATTCAAAAAATTATTGAGGGCATCAAAGAACTTTGTTTTATGTGAGATAATATTCATAATGAATTTAGCACATTGCCTGACACAAAGTAGGTCCTTAATAAATGCTTGTTTTCTTCCTCACCTTGTATCTCTCAATATTTACCGTATAAAAAATTAAAGCTGCTAATTTAAAATATATATGCTCATTAATTCTAATAAAATAATAGTAAACATATTGAATATAAACATAAATAACATGTAATGAAAATACCTATTTTCCAAAACATATATATGTGTATGTATGTATATATACTCTCATATATATATATGTTATGTATATTATATAATATATATTATCATATATTATTATATATATACAGAGAGAAATACTGTTTTGCATATTTTTACAAATCTTTTAAATGTCTGTCTTAATAGAAAACAGATTCTTGTATGGGCAGCTAGGTGGTGCAGTGGATAAAGTAGCTAGCCTAGAGTCAGGAAGACTCATCTTTCTGAATTTAAATCTAGCCTCAGGCACATAACAACCATTTAACCTTGGGCAAGTCACTTAGCTCTATTTGCCTCAGTTTTCTTATTTGTAAAATGAGCTAAAGAAGAAAATGGGAAACCACTGCAATATCTCTACCATAAAAACTCCAAATGGGGTCACAAGGAGTACGACACAACTGAAATGACTGAACAAGAACAAATATTTTTACATCAGCTTCTGCATTTAATGTGTTGTATGTTATTCTGGTTGAATTATATAAAGAAATATCATATTCATGCAGATATGTAGTTGGAAAAGGGAGGTGCATTTTAATCGGTAAGTTATGTCTTGGCATTATTATGAAAATAGTTTTGACTTTGTATGTCCACTGACAAGGCGTTGGGGACCCCCAGGGTCCCATACTGAGCCACACTTTCAAAACTACTGGTCTAGTGGTTGGGGAGCTGCTCTCAAAGTCATTAAAAGCTGGGTTCATGTCCTTCCTCTGCTACATTGTGACCGTGAGAATCTGGCCAATTCATTCAACTTCTCATGTTCCATGCAATTCTCCATGATTATAAATTGCAGAGAAGATCCCCACCTGTATTGATAGTTTCCTTTCCCTTAAGTTTCTTATACCAATAGGATCACAGATGTAGTCACTTACTATTCCTCTTATTGTGTCAGATATTACATTTATAAAGAATTCCTTAGCAGAATAGAAATGGTTCTAAATCTCCTAAAATCCAGCAATCCTCACATGGATTAGATATCACTCCATGGTCATTCTGGTATTAGAGGTTACAGAACAGTAGGTGCCCATAGACCTAAGTGTTGTGATTTTAGAGACTCTAGAAAGATCCTGCTGCTCCAACAAGTAAACTCCCACGTACTTAATGGATAAGGTATGAAAAGCCAGTGTGTGTTAATTCTGTCAGATGTGATGATATAATGGAGGATGAGAAATAACCTACCATCCTCTGGAAGTACCTTTCTGCTGAAATAAGATCTACAGATATGCTTGGATCAAGTTTAGACTTGCTGCTTATTTCATCTTAGAAGATAGAAGAAATAACAAGATATACTGTTATTCTCACTCCAATTCTTATCCATAAAAAGGATCTTGGTGAAATGGAAATAATGGAAGCATTCAAATGCAGCTCTCAAGCTATTGTAATAACAGATAAAGAAAGAATCTGACACAGTCTCAGTACCATGTGCTAAGATCATTTCTGTCTTTCATAAAAAAGTTTAAAACTAAAAGATTAAGAACTTAAACAAGGTCCTAGAGCCATTATTTTACCTACAATTTTATGTGATAAAATATACACTAAAACTCAGGACCTTGGAAAGAAAACAGAATTTTATTCCTCAAAAGGGAGGAAGGGATGGAATAAGCATTAATAGAGTACTTACTATGTGCCAGGTACTATACGAAGTGCTTTACAAATGTTATTTCATTTGATCTTCAAAACAACCCTGAAAAGTAGGTGCTGTTATTATCCTCATTTTATAGCTGAGGAAACTGAGGCAAATAGCAATCCAGTGACTCACTTAAGGTTACCTAACTAGAAAGTATCTGAGGCTGGGTTTGAACTCAGATCTTCCTTATTCTAGGCCCAAAAATACACTGTAAAATTCTTTAAGACTAGGCTTCATTACTTTAATTAAATGATTAATTATTTTCTATATGTGTCATGCCTATTACAGTGACTTGCCTATTGAGAGTGAGATGGAAGTTTAGTATATCTGAACCTATGATTTCATTGGTATAGGGAACTTTTGATATGGAAATTGCATCTACTGATATAAATCAACAATTCATCTGTAATTCACAGTCTCTGATAAATTATGGGCTTAATCACTTTCCTTTTATTATAAAGCTAGTAAGTTCCAGAGTCAGGACATGAATTCCTCTTTTCTTTGTCTAAGGCCAGCTGTTCAGTCATCCATCTGTCCACTATGCTATGTTGTCCCTTGCCATACTCATTGAAGGCAATTGACAAATGTTTGTCAATTGCTCTTTTTAACTGCATTCTGACCAATAAGGAAGAACCCATTGTCAAAGTAGGAATTACAATAAATTTGGGGGAAAATGAACCCTCTCTCTTAGAGACTGTGACAGATAAAGAAGAGGGAAGTATTATATAACGTGCTGCCCAATCCAGATTTTAGAAGAGATTTCTAAGACTGAAGAGAAAGTATAGATAGGATTTTATGGTCTACAAAGTTAAATTAAGAGGGAAGGCATATTTTTAAGAATCAAGTTTTAAAGAAACAAATATAAGTGGTCCCAATAATAAAGAGGAGAGATCTATCTAAAGAGAACAATGTGGATTCCAAGAGATTTATAAACAAAATTAGAGGATGCAGCATGGCATATTGGAAAGTGCATGGAAAGAAGAGGAAAAAAAACAACTGAATTTTAATCCTTCTGCTGAAACTTCTTACATATGTACCCATGAGCAAATCAATGAATATTTCTTATTTTCCTCATTAATAGAATAAGGACAAAATACTTTCGTTTCCAAAGAATGGAAGAGTATGTAAATAAGTCACTGTCAGTGGCAGCTACTATTATATTTTTCAAAGGAAAAAAATTACGGAAACAAAGCCTAGTAACTGAGGATGAAAGACAAAAACAGTGACATAGTCTCATAAGAAGACTTTCACATTCTAAAACTTAAAATGAATTGAGGCTGGTGAGTAATGCTAAGTAAAACAGAAGGGACTTTTTTTAAAGCAATATTGGTATCAAAACTAAAAATGACTGATTACTATTGTGAGAGTCACTTCAGAATTCATTGTCTGCATGCAGTAACATGATCAAATAGAGCAAAGATCAAAACCATTCCCCAATTAGAAACAGAAATATGAGAAGACTTTGCATGCAATTACAACAGCTCCAATCTGACCTATTCAAATGAGGTATTGACTCTAAAACTGGAATAAAAATAGCAATGTTGAACATTGACTATGATCATCTCTAAGAGAAGTTTCCCCATCATAAAGTAGATGCTGTGAAGATAGGAGGCTACAAGAGTGTCTATTCACTCATCTCCTTCTTTTTCTGACATCACTTATCTTCAATCTGTCAACCAATTATCCAACAGTCATCTATTAAACACTTACAATGTGTTTACTATGTGCTAAGTACCAATGATCTAAGGAAAACCAAAAGCCAGCCCCTACCCTTCAGAAGCTTTGCATTATACTGGGGAAGGCAACAACATATATGCACACATCATTTACACTGTCTTCATCAGCCAGTTTGATATTGCCAAATGGAAAGTTATGGTAACCAAAGGCAAAAGCCGTTTAGGATACAATTTTATTTGCAAGATATTGAAAAGCAGGAAGGTAGACAATCATGATCACACCAGCACCATAATCCATTAATTATCTGCCTGTGAAATCAACAGAGACCCATAAACAAGGTCCAAGATGTCAAAATCAGTAAAGTCCTCAGTAAAGTCCCAGAACCTCCAAAACCCTCCTCCAGGACTTCTGTAAACAGACAACCTGAAACGCCTCTGTAAGGTTCCAGGGCTTCTGTACAAAGTATCACAAGCAAAAATCAACACAGAACAGAAACATAGAGTGCCTAGATCCAAGTTTTCTCCTCAACTCTGCTACCACAAGAGTTCTCTTCTCAGTTCTGCTCTCTCCAGCCTGGGCCTCTAATTATGTATACATGGTCATTAGTTTCTCCCCTCGCAACAGGAGTTCACAAATTCTAGGATTCACAAGTTCTGCTTCTCAACAAAGACTTGATATAATCCTAGGCAAGGCTCAAGAGAAACTTGAACTGAAACAAGGTGTCAACTAAATAGCTGAAACAAGGCATTAAGTACTTATTTGCTTGCCATTATAGAGATTAACCTAATAACCCATTCAGAAGAAAACCACAAATGCTTAGATTATGGCATACAGTTTGGTGATCATTTCACTGAACTATTAAATTGGTAAATTTATTTTGGAAAGATACTGCAGATGCATGATGGCTGCAGGCCACCATTGAACAATAGAAAAGGAAGAAAAAATTGAAGTGGATTGCACTGAGGAATTGTGAAGACTGAATCTTTCCAAGGTATGCCTCGGCTTTCACTTTCTCTCTCTCTCTCTCTCTCTCTCTCTCTCTCTCTCTCTCTCTCTCTCTCTCTCTCTCTCTCTCTCTCTCCGTTCTCCCTTCCCTTATCTCCTCTTCTATTTTTTTCTCATTTTCTCTCTTCAAAATCTGACTTTCCACCTTATCACATAACTAAAGCTACTCTCTCCAAAGTTACCAATATCCTCTAAACTGTTCAATTGTTAATCTATTTTTAGTACACATCTTTCTTGATTTATCAGCTACAATTGATACTGCTAACTATTCTTTCTTCCTGGGTAGTCTCTCCTCTCTGAGTTTTCATGACATTGCACCCTCACACCTGGGCAACTCTTCCTCCTCAATCTTATTTGCTGACTCATCATATACCTCACATTCCCAAAAGATGACTGTTTCTCAAGGGTCTCTTCTGATCTCTCTTCTCTTTTCTCTCTCTATTTTCTCTCTTGGTGATCTCATAGCCTCCTTCAGGTTTAACTATCAGATCTGTATTGATGACTCAGATCTATGTATTCAATCCCATTGTCTTTTCTGAACTTCTATCCCACATTACCACTTGCCTACTGGCCAATTCAAATTGAATGATCTGGAGACATTTCAAACTCAGCATGTGCAAAACAGAAGTTATTATCTCCCACTCTCCATCCTTTTCAAACTCAGTACTTTCCTAAATTTCCCTATCAAAGACACTGGCATTTTTCTAGAGTCAGAATCACATATTTGGAGCTGGATGGGCACTTTCCATGCCATTGAGTTCAATCAATCATACACATGAAGAAACAAGCTGAGGAAGGTTAAATTACTTGTCCAGGGTCAAACAGCAAGTATCTAGTGCAGTATTTCCACTAAGGTCTACTCAAGTACAAATCCAATACTTTATCCATTGTGTCACCTAACTACCTCTTTCAGATTTATGATCTCTCTTCTACTCAGCCCCTCCTTCTTCCTCATCCCACATATCTAATCAGTTTCAAAATCTTGTCATTTCTTCCTCCACAGTATCTCTCCCTAATTTTCCTTAGTCACACTGTTACCATGCAGATTAATAACCCTTGTCCCCCCAATCTTATTTACATTATTGCAACCGTCTCCAAATGGATCTCCTGAGCTCATGCTCCTCCCCTCCACAGTCCATTTTCCACTCTGCTGATGAAGTTATTTTCCTCAAACACAAATCTAACCACTTTCCTCCCCTACTCAACAAACTCCAAAGGCTTTCCATTGCCTCTATGGTCAAGTATGAAAACTTTTATTGAGCTTTTGGTATCCTTCATAACCTGGTCCCAACCTTTCTTTGTAAAATCAATGTACATTGCTCCATCCACACTCTTTAATACAGTCAAAATGACATATTATGCTCCATCTTCCACCTCTGTACCTTTACATTGGTCATTCTCCATGTCTAGAATGCCTGGTTGTTTGATGCCTGCTTCATAGAATCCCTCTCTTATAGAACCTCTTTCTTCCCTGAAAACACCAGTCAAGTTCCAATTCTACATGAAGTCTTTCCTTATGCCCTCTACACACACACACACACACACACACACACACACACACACACACACATTGTTTTATTCTTTATATTCATATGTGTGTGTGTGTGTGTTGTCTTCCCTTTTAAAGAGTAAGTTGCTTGATAGTACTATTAGATCATTTTTTGCCTTTGCTTGCATAGTGAACTGTGCCTGGTATATACAAAGGAAAGAAAGAAAAAAAATATACAAAGGATGAAAAGAATTAAAAAGGAAAGAAGGAAGAGGAAATATTTATAATGCATTACTCTTTGTCATGTACTAGCTAAATATGATCTTATTTAATCCATAGTAGAAGCTTGGGAGGTTAAGTGTTCTTATTATCCCCATTTCAGAAGTAAGAAAACTGAGGCAAACAGCTAAATTAAATTGCTCAAAGTCATAGAGCTGGTTAAGTGTCTGAAGCTAAATTTAAATGAGGTCTTTTTGACTCCAAGTCCCATGCTCTGTCCATTGTACCACTTAGGTGCCTGTAAGCACTTAGTAAATACTTGTTGATTAATTTATAGGTTGATGAAAGAAACTATTATTTGGGAGAAAGAAACACGGCGTTAGCGTTAAAGGCTAGTAAATTAAGTAGGGACTTAGGTGTCACAATTTTTAAGTGTATTTAAGGATGAAATCTCTAAAGAAATAGAAATGTCACTAAAAAAAGCAAAGATAGAATTTTTTGGTGGTTTATCAAAGGTCTAATTATTTAAGGGTTAATTTTCTTAATAGTAAGAAAAATTTCTCCAGCCTCCATGACATAAAAGAGGAAGATTTAAAATATTCTATTTTAAAAAAGCTACAGGTATCATTTCTGTTTGCCAGTGTGAGTGTTATAGTCTAGGACCCAAAGGATTCTCATTTGTCATATTCCTTTCAACTCTGACATGCTTTTCCTAGGTCTCCCAGCAACATTACAGCACCACTAATCTTCCTCTTCTCAAAGCCTCATTTACTCTGTTAAAACATCGTTTTTGCTAATAGTTCCCACTTTTTTTTACAACTCCTATTCTCTAGCGGATATTCCAGCTTTACCTCTTGCCACTCCAGTAGCTATAAGCAATTATTAAGTGATAAGGTGAAATGGAATTGGAGAGAGTGAGACGGAGACAGGTAGAAGACAGAAAGATATGCTAGGAAAAGTATGCATGTTCTTCCACAATGACAGATTACATCTTGGGCACATTCAATTCTTCCAGAAAAATTTCAACATTGTTACTAAAAAATTTTAATGCCTTTTTTGCAATGATTTTAAAATACTTTTTTGTTTCTCTTGCTTAGCTAGAATAATTTAAAATTAGATTTTCCTTGTTTGAAGTAACATTGTATTTGTGAAATCTTCAAGAGGCCAAAGTTGTTGCACAGTAGAACAATAAAACCACCTTCATTATACTTATTATGCTTCGCTGTGTTTAAATTTTCCTGATTATATCTGAAATCCACACTGGAGAGCATATATAAAATACATATGGAAGTTTAAGCCTCTTGGTTTCCATAGAATTAGTCTTGAGGAACAATTTACATGGGGCTTAATAAAATTTATAGATAATGGTCCAAAAGTTTTCAGAAGTAACACAATTTTTGTAGTATAGTGGAAGGAATTCTAGACTAGCCAGAAGACCTGGTCTGAATTTAAGCTCTGCTATTTACTACTGAATCACAACATTTTAGAGCTGAAAGGGAGCTTGACAGGTTATCTCTTTAGTCCTGTTATTTTATAGATGAGGAAGTTCATACCCAGAGAAACACCTGAGTTATAAATTATTACCACCTGCTCATCTGTACTGATGCTGCCCCATTCCCCTCCACCCTCTCCAGAAATGGATCCTCTATGGTAGACCCTCCAGTTGAATATAGTATTTCAAAACCCTTTCAATTTATAATTGCTCTTTAGAAAATATTTAGGAAGTGTTAACTGTTAGTATGAAAAGTAGTTGTCTTTAAGGCAGAGAACTTCCAAACTCATCAAAATGGCTTTCTCTTGGCTATAAGACCAGCCAAGACATTTATTCATTCATCCTTATCCTGTTTTCTCCCATCAGAATGGATACTACACCAGTGCAACTTAAATTGACTCTTTAATCCAAGAAAATAAACCACCCTGCTCAACAGGTTACTAAAGCAGATGTAAAGTTCATTCTCCTTAAACAAGAGGTGGCAGCAGAGAACAGTCCTTAATAGACAGTTTCATCTGTTTCCAGTGGTGTAGAATATCTCAGTACTTCCAGTGGAAGTTTCTGTTCTCTGATCTATAGCTATAATATAAAGATTATAGAAACTTCAACTGAACTTATCTGGCCTTTTCAGGGCATCATGTTTATATGCATTTATGTATAGTACAATAATATCGAAATTAATTAAGATTTGATGTTGCAGTCATTTAATGCTTTTCTTCATTTAAAAAAATTACATATTTCTACTACTGAAATGAAAGATGAAAGAAATAAGATGGAAAAATTTTCTTAAAAAAATATTCTCTTTCCAAAGGTGGCAGAGTCAATTTAGTCAACCTCAAGTTTATTTTCAAGATTAAGACGTAAACTCAGCTTAGTATTGAATTTGTTTTCGAAAACCAAATCTGATTGCATAAAGTTTTGGATTGTTCAAATTTGATAATTGAATTTTTAACAAAAATATACATGCTGAAATAAGACATTGAATTCATATTTTCCTCCATTAAAAGCAGGTATTATCCACAAAAGTAAGGGAATAATCTACTAAAGGGAATCTGATTATATTATGGATAAATTATTTTCATACTCTTATACTCAGAACTCTCACTGCCTGATTTGTTTATACCAATGAATGCTATGAAATATCATCTCTTCTTAGCCTTATCTCCAAACAGTCAGTGTTTATCATGAATAATTCTAGTAATATATTTTTGCCTCCTTTTGAAATTTCACATTTTCCTCAAATTAGCTGTCTATAGCAAAGTCACAGAACATTCCTCTGAAAAATTTATTTAAGACTCTAATTATTCCATATTTCCAATACATGTATTAGATGAAAACAAATAAAATTACCTTTTTATTTAGTTTATGTTTGCAGAAGTAAAAAGTCTTTCTGGCTAAACTTTAGGACAGCAATCCCACTGAACTGACTAACCATATAATAATAAGCTGTGTCATCTTGTTGCTACTCTACCCTTAGTAATCTAAACATTTCAAACAAAAGAAAAGGAATATTAAAAATACTCAGAAGAATGTAGAATGACAACAACATGCAAAAGATATTCTTATTCTTACAATTAGATATTTGTAAAAATCTGGGGACTTGAAAGATATCACTTCAGATCCTTTGATTTCATAGGAATAAGATAGATGGCAAGGTGGATAGTATTGTACTTGGTGTCAGGAAGAATTGTGGTCAAGTCCTATCCCCTATACTTACTAGCAGTATGACTCCAGATAGGTCACCTATCCACTTTCACCCTCAGTTTCCTTATTTAAAAACATGGAAAATAATAGCATCTCTAACACAGGATTATTGTGAGAATCAGATGCTGTTTACATATGCTTTGTGAAACTTAAAGTGCTATATAAAAGGTTAGCTCTAATTATATCCCATTGAAAAGTATTCATTTCTATTACTTGTAAATATGTCTCTATTTTAGTGTTGTGTTATTCAATATTGATATGCATTTATTGCTGTATAGTAATGATGATTAGATGATTAATTCACTTGACAGACATTTACCAAGTGCCTACTATGTGCATGACTCTTTGCTAGGTAATATAAAGGTATCCTTAAAAGATGACAAAGAGATTGCCCTTGAATTCATGGAACATATAACCTAAAAAGACATGCAGAAGTTATCAATAATGCTTAGCAAAATATGATGGGTACCATAAGAGATAACAACAAAGTGCTATTGGGATTCAGGAAAGGGAAAGATCATATTCATATTAGAGGATTAGTAGAGGCTTTATAAGAGTAACTGTATTTTAGCCTTGAAAAGTTGATAGGATTTTAGTAGATAAAAACAAAGGAATTAAAGGTTGAAAAAATAGAACAAATGAGGGCTGGAAGATGGGTAAACATGAGGAATGTAGAGGAAATAGTGAGCAGCCTATTTGGGCTAGAATGTAAGGTATATGTAGGAGAGTAGGTGGGACATAAAGCTAGAAAGGTAGCTAGTGAGTCACTGAAGATTATTGAGCGGGAGTGTGACAATATGAATATGTTGCATTAGCAATATTAACTCATCTATAGAGTGCTAAGTGGATGGAAATTGTGAGACTGTGTGTGAGGATTATTTATTCAGAGGTCAGTGAAATAAACTGAGCAAGAGGATATGAAGGCCTGAATTAGGATGATAGCCATTGGAAAACCTAGGATAGAATAAGAGCAAGAAATGTTATGGAGATAAAATTGAGATAGTGTGATAAGTGATTGAAGGTAGAGGGTAAGGAAGTGGAAGGTGTTGAACATATAATGCTACATGACTGTGTTAATAAAAATATTCACAATTTAGCAACAAAAAAGGAAAGTCAAAAGCAAATATATTTGGGCCTGTAAAGGAGGCAAGTGAAAGTTGTGATTATCTTTAGATTATGAATATTTGAAATTTGATGTCTACCAGGGCATGCAGATAGAAATTCTGGTAGACAATTAGCAAGAGGGTTATTGCTGATGAAAGGGGTAAAGATTTGAAGTAGAGACGCACACATATGAGGGAGGGAGGGAAGAAGAGAGAGAGTGAGAGAAAGAGAAAGAAAGAGAGAGAGAGAGAGAGACAGAAAGAGAGACAGAGAGACAGAGAGAGAGACAGAGAGACAGAGACAGAGAGAGAGAGACAGAGACAGAGACAGAGAGAGAGAGACAGAGAGAGAGAGAGACAGAGACAGAGAGAGAGACAGAGACAGAGACAGACAGAGATCTGAAGATCTGAGAACAATATCTTGGCAGCTATTTCCTTTTAGGGTGACATGTCTCCTTTTAGGGTAGATATCTCCTTTGGGTGGAAACCCCATCCCCCTCAAAAGAAGTTGAACTGATTAGTAAATTGGAGAAAAGCCAGAATTCTTTGTTGAAGAAGTCAAAGAAGGAAAGGAAAGCTCTGGTAGATGGGGGATAAGATACAAGGTAAACAATAATGTCAAATACATGAGGAGGATTAGACCTTAAAATAAAAGACTATTGTATTCATTTATGAGAGGTCACTGACGATCTTTGGGAGAGTAATATAAAGAGAGTAGAAGGGGCAGCACAAAGTTTGCAAAGAATTAAGGAGTGACTAGTGAGGAAATGGAAGAAGGCAATATAGATTATGCTTCAGAAAACTGCCAGTTAAAGGAGAGAGAAGGGTGGTAGCATGAGATTGTAGCAATCTAATGCAAAGGACTTTTGTTTTTTTAGATTGGAAGAGTAGTGCTTCATGGATAGACAGAAAAAGAACCCAAATGGTGCTGTAGAGAATGAACATAAAATGAAAAATGAAAATTAATGATAGACCAAAATCATAGAAGAGGTAAGAGATGAAGTTGTTCTCTATATTTTATTCTCTGTTATGATGAGTTCCTTGAAATTATGGTTAATATTTTTGTTCCTTTGTGTAGTCACTCATTCTCAATCCACAGTTTAGCACACACAAACACATTACTTAATGTACTAATAACTTTTTAAAGAAGTGTAGGGGAACCCATAAGAATATGCATTTTCTCAAATACTTGTTGACCATGGCTCTTATAAAAAAGTATTGAAATTACAATTTTTTGACAAATCATAGACTCATCTCTTATTGAGAAGCAAAAAACCACAAGTGTAGAATGGAATTTCAGGGGAAAGGTGAATTAAAAAAATTACACACACACACACACACACACTCACACACTCACACACTCACACATACACACACACTCAAGAGAATGAATCATGTTGGTCAGTCTTCATTGTCACCTTAGCCACTACTGTACATGTTAGTAACATCCCAGTTCTCTTAAATCCTTTCTCCACCAAATTACTATCAATGATGTCCTAGGAAGGGATTTTGTGTTGCTGTTGACTCCCTTTCCCAACCAGTAACTGTAGGATTCTTGTAAATGACAGCCAAAAGTGGGTTTCCTCAGTGGGAAAACATAAGGACTCTTTGAGAAACTTCTATTTCATACATTTCTGCAAATATGTTGGTGTTAGATTTCCTCCCCTTGTATTGGCTATTTTTTGCTCTTCCCACCAGAATATATTGTGTTTCCACAATATTCAAATTGTTTCTTCCTGGCTGCTCATAATATTCTTTCCTTGATCTGGGATATCTGGAAACTGGCTATAATATTCCTAGGAGTTTTCTTTTTGGGATCTTTTTCAGGAGGTGTCTGGTGGATTCTTTCAACCTCTATTTTGCCCTCTGGTTCTAAACCTTCAGGGCAGTTTTCCTTGAGAATTTCCTAAAGGATGATTTCTAGTTTCTTTTTTTTATCATAGCTTTCAGGTAGTCCAATAATTTTTAAATGATCTATCCTGCATCTATTTTCCAGGTCAGTGGTTTTTCCAATGAGATATTTCACATTGCTTTCTATTCTTTCATTTGTTTGGACCTGTTTAATAGTATCTTGATTTCTCATAGAGTCACTGGCTTCCATTTGCTCCAATCTAATTGTGAAGGAATTAATCTCTTCAGTTAGCTTTTGAGATTCTTTTTCCATTAAGCAAATTCAGCTTTTTAAAGCATTCTTCTCCTCATTGGCTTTTTGAGTCTCTTTTACCTTTTCAGTTAGTCTATTTTTAAGGTGTTATTTTCTTCAGTCAGGTTGTTGACACTCTTTTCATGATTTTCTTGCATCATTCTCATTTCTCTTCCCAATTATCCTCTATTTCTCTTATTTGATTTTCAAAATCCTCCTTAAGCTCCTCTATGGCTTGTAAGCAGTTCATATTTTTTGCAAGCTTTTGGTACAGCAATTCTGACTTTGTTGTCTTCCTCCTGTTCCATGCTTTTATCCTTTTTGTCTTGCAAAAAGGAATCTAGAATCAGATTACTGTGCTTGCTTTGCTCCATTGGCTTGCTCATGTTGCCACTCAATTACTTGACTTTTGAGCTTTTTGCCACGGTAGAACTCTTCTTCTGGAGAGGAGAGCTTTGTTCCAAATCGCTGGAGTTTTCACAGCTGCTGGAACTATTAATTGGCCGACCTCTCTGAAGCCACTACATGCTCTGGTTTACTGCTCACTCACCCTAGGAACTCCACCCTAGACAGCAATCCAGATCCAAGCAGGTTAAAGCAAGCATGATTACTCAGACTGGTCACTTGGTCCCCCTACAGTCTGCATGCCAGAAGCTGAACAAGCCATGTGGCTAAACGGCTGCCATACCTCAGCCTCTTCTCCCTCTAGGGGACAGAAGCCAAACTTGCACTCCCAGACTTCCTATTCCCACAGAGTCTATACTCACCTCTCATTTTGTCTTTGGCCTCTATGGGTTGATAATTCTGGAAACCACCACAGCTGGAGGTGATCTACTCTCCGGAAATTGTTCAAGCAGCCGTGACTGCTCAGGCTGCCCTCAGGCTAAAACCATGGGCTCACACAGGGCAGGACTCAGTTCCCAATGCTGCAATAAACCCTTTCTTCTGGCCTGCCAGACTGTCTTCAGTGGGAGGCTTGTTTCTCTCTGTCTCTTTGTGGGTTCTTTAGCCCTAAAGTTTGTTTAGAGTCATTTTTATAGGTATTTAATGTAGTTATGGGAGCAGTGCAGGGAGTTTTCCTGCTTCTATGTCACCATCTTGGTTCCATCTCCCCAGTAATTTTTTTTTTTTTAAAGCAATTGGGGTTAAGTAACTTGCTCAAGGTTACACGGCTAGTCATTTGATTTATGCGTGGGTGCTCATTTTCTGAGGCCGGATCTGATCTCGGGTCATCCAAACTCCGAGGCCGGCGCTCTTACTCACTGCGCCACCTAGCCGCCCCTTTAGGGCAATTGGGATTAAGTAACTTGCCCAAGGTTGCACGGCTAGGTTTTTGTTTGTGCGGATTAGGTGTCGGAGGCCGGCTCCGAACTCAGGTCCTTCTGATTCCAGGGCCGGCGCTCTATTCACTGCGCCACCTAGCCGCCCCTCCCCAGTAATTTTTAACAAATTATTTTCTCCATTAGTTTTTGTACCTCCTTTTCCATCTGACCAATTTTTCCTTTTAAGCATTTATTTTATCCATTTAGTTTTGTACCTCTTTATCCATTTGGTCAATTGTATTTTTTAAGAAGTTGTTCTCTTCAGTGAATTTTTCCATTTTGCCAAGTATATTTTTTAAATAATTGGTCACTTCTTCTACCTCCTTAATTTAGCTTTTAAACTCATTCTTGAGCTCCTACAAGAATGGTTTTGGGGCTTGCGACCAGTTCATATTCCCTGTTGAGGTTTCAGATATGGGTATATTGACAGTGTTGTCCTTTTCTAAATTTGTGCTTTGGTCTTTCTGTCCCCATAATAAAAATCTATGGTTATTGTCCATTTTTGCTTTTTGCTCATGGTGTTTGCCTGGCTTTTAAAATTGATCTCTCCTCCTAGAGGACAGGGGTGACTGTCCCAAGCTTCTGGTGCTGTGGACCAGGAACCTGGTTACTGGCTTTGTGTTCTGGGGCCTCAGCTTCTGGCATCTGGAGGCTGTAGGGTCTATCAGCTAATCTAGTGCTGATCTGGGGTCCTGGTGGTGGTGTCTGGTGTGTACTGAGACCAGGAGGGGTTTTCCTGCTACACTGAAGATCTCTGGGTGGGAGTGGAGGGTCAGGGCCCTGTAGAATGCCTGTACATCTGGAATTGTGCTTCCTGGAGTTGTGCTGAAGCATGGGAGGTTTGGCTGCTGGAGGATATCTGCCTGCTCACACAAATGGTTGTTTTCCATGCTGGAGTCTACCAATTCCCTGCCTATGCCAAGGTCCCGGTTTTGGCCTTTGCCTGCTTCAGCACCCTGGGGCTCAGGAATTCCCACTGGTGTACTGAGGTGGGGTCTGCCACTGGTTTTCTGGGATTCTTCCAATCCTATACTGCTCCACTTCCACCAGAATGAGAAAGACCTTTCCTCTTAATCTCCCAAGCCTTCCATGCTAAGAGACTGCTGTATCCCATCTTTCTTCTGGCTCTGCTATTCCATGATTTTTCATAGGAAAATAGGGTTTTTAGAGGCAAGTAATGCAGAGGGAGAGTGACTTACTGCTTACTCTGTCATCTTGGCTCCCAGAAGACTAACACTCAGCAATTATACTTTTTAATGAGTTATTTTCTTATTGAATTTTTGTGCCTCTTTTTGTCATATGATTAATTAAGCTTTTTTCAGGCATTCTTCTCCTCATCAGTTCTTTGTGCCCCACATTTTTTTTTTACCATTTGACCCAGTCTGTTTTTAAAGTGTTATTTTCTTCATTATTTTTCATGTCTTTTTTTTTTTTACCAAGTTGTTGACTCATTTTTTGATGTTCTCTTAATTCACTCATTTCTTTTCTGAAATTTTCCTTGATTTTCAGTCCTTTTGAGCTCTTCCATGGACTAAGATCAATTCTTATTTTTTTCTTGGTGTCTTTGGATGCAGGAGCTTTGACTTTTCTTTCTTCTGCGTGTGTGTTTTGATCTTCCTTGTCACCACGGTAACTTTATGTGGTCAATTTTTTTTGCTGTTGTTTTCTCATTACCCTGCCTATTTCTTGACTGTTAAAAGTTATTAGACTCTGTGCTAAAACAGGATTCTGCTTCCAGTGTAAAGGGTTTACTGTCCCAAGCTTCAGTAGTTCTATGCAGCTGTTTTTAGTTCTTCCTTGGTGGTATGATCTAGGGAGAGGTATATTTAGCACTCTCCTGTCCTGTGCTCAGGTCTATGAGCCAACACCGTCTTTTCTGACCTGAAATTGTGATGAGGGTCCCCATTCCACTGGGGCTGCAAGATTTGATGTGTTAGTGCTCTTCCCCACCGTGGGAATGCCATCCAGAACTGTGACCTGGACCTGTGTTTGGGCAAAGCAACAGATTTATATTTTAGTGATAGCAAAGACACCCCTGTAATCTCCTTCTGACCAGTTGTTTAATCCCCTTCCCCTCTTTGAAGTGAGATATCCAGAAGTATTTGCTGCCATTTCTGATTCAGTGACTACCAAAGTCTGCTCCTAGTTGTCTAGGGCCTGATCTGTGCTGGTTCAGGCTGTGCTGGATTGTGCTCCACTATCATCCAGATATGACAGACCTTTCCTGCTGACCTTCTAAGTTGTTTTTGGCTGGAAAATTATTTCATCCATCCTTTTGTGGATCCTGCTGCTCCAGGAATTATTTTATGGCATTATTTAAAAGTGTAAGGAGGGGCTTTGTGGAGAACTCAGGGAAATAGCTCCCTTTTCTCCACCACCATGGCTCTGCCCCGAAGTTATTACACTTTAATCTGAAAATCAGATCTTATGATTCAACAAGGTGGAAAAATCTATGCACAATTCTCTCAAAAGTGGCTAAGTTTTAGTTTAAAGTTCAAAAGGTTAAAAAGAATTGTACCCCCACTTAAGCTAAAAATATTTGCAGAAAATGATGACAGCTGAATTGTAATGTTTCCTACCTAATATATTCACTTAACATTTTTACTTCTCATGAGGGAAAGACAATTCACAAATTGCTGCTATTAACAGTTCCATTTATTATAGTAATTGGTTACCAGCAGAGTTTCAAGTTGTTCACTTTCTTCTTCTTCTCATAAATTTTTCTCTTGGAAAATTAAATGAAATGACAAGTGGCACACTTCCAGAAATGAGCAGCTGCCATTCACATTCTTCAAGAGAGACCAGATATCCATATGTAAGAAGTACGAAATTTGTCAATATGAAACAGACTCTTTCTGAGAGGAATCATGAATGCTGTTGTCATGGAAGACTCTCAGTTGCCATTCTGCAGTTCATACACCAACAGAGTGAGCTCTTTTAACTCAATTAGGAACAGAACTATCCACAAAAATGCATATTATGGCATTATTATAACGTGTACTGCAAGTAGCTGTTATCATGGAGAAAGCACTACATTAAGTAATTCAGGCATGTATTAAAGCATGCAGAAACTGCATATAAACAAAACGGATTGGGGTACAAAGTTAAAACAGGTATCATATGAGAGTCTAATGAGAAGAGATGGAGTAAAACAGCCAAAGTTGACAGTCTCTCATCCAATAATTCAATGTTATGACAAGATACAATTGTTTTCCCTTTACAATGACTATAAGGAATAATAATTGCTGAAGTATATGGATATTGTACATTTGGTAGTGCAAAATGTTTCAATTACAGAACATCTCTGTAGAAGGCCTTAAGATTAAATATGAAATCTAAAAAATCCCATAAAATGCGCATCTTTATTATTTTCTCAAATGCTTTATTAGTTTCTGGTTTACATCATACATTTCCGTCAGATTTTGAGTTACAATTTTTTCCACAATTTTCCCCTACCCATGACCCCAGAATATCAGTCCCACAGGATATCCCCTCATCCAATCTGTTCTCTCCCATATCTTCTCCCATACCCTCTTTGACTTTTCCAGTAGGGCAAGGTGAATCCCTGTTCCCCAATGCCAGCACATCTTATCTCCCAATTACATGTAAAAAAGTATTAATTATAGTATTTATATGTATTTAAAACATTTGGTTTTAAAACTTCGAATTCCAGATTCATTCCCTTCCTCCCTTGTCACTAACCCTTACTGGGAAGATAAGTAATTCAGAATATGTTGCACATGTGTAGCTATGCAAAACATTACCATAGTAGATATGTTGTAAAAGACTGACAATATTTCCCTCTCTCCTACCCCATCTCCCACCTGGTCCACGCCCCACTTTGAACCTGTCCCTTTTCAAAAGTGTGTGCTTCCAACTTCTTCCCCTCCCCCAGCTTGCCCTCCTTTCCATCTTCTCTCCCCCCCATCCACCTTACCCCCACTCTTCTGTAGGATGAGATATCCCATTTAGTATGTATGTCCTTCTCTCCCTGAGCCAAATTCAATGAGAATAAGGTTTTGCCTTTTTGCCTTCCAGTTCTTCCTCTCCCCTGCAACCACTTCCCCTTGCCTCTTCTACATAAAATAGTTTACCCCATTCTGTCTTTCCCTATCTCCTCTCGTTATATTCCTCTCTCACCTCTCAATTTCGCCCCTTAAGCATCATCCCTTCAAATTAAATTAGACCTGTGCCCTCTACGTATACCTGTAAACATATATACACACAATCACATGTGTATTCATATAGTCATATACCCTTCTTCAGCTATTTTCATACTGAGAAATGTTTCATCATTTACAGTTATCATTTTTCCATGTAGGAATGTTCATTATATGACTATATGAGAGAGTTTTCTTTTTGGGATCTTTTTCAGGAGGTGACTGATGGATTCTTTCAACCTCTATTTCACCCTCTGGTTCTAAAACATAAAGGCAATTTTCCTTGAGAATTTCTTGAAGGATGATTTCTAGATTCTTTCTTTGATCATGGTTTTCAGGTAGTCCAATAATTTTTATATTATCTCTCCTGGATCTATTTTCCAGATCAGTTGTTTTCCAGTGAGATATTTCACATTGCCTTCTATTCTTTCATATGTTTGAATCTGCTTAATAACACCTTACTTTCCCATAAAGTCACTAGCTTCCATTTGCTCCAGTCTAATTCTGAAGGAATGATTCTCCTTATTGAGCTTTTGAGATTCTTTTTCCATCTGGCAAATTCGGTTTTTTAAGGCATTCTTCTCCTCATTGCCTTTTTGAGCCTCTTTTGCCATTTGAGTTAGTATCTTTTTTTAAGGTGTTGTTTTCCTCAGTCAGGCTGTTGACCTTCATTTCATACTTTTCCTGCATCCTTCTCATTTCTCTTCCCAATTTTTCTCCCACTTCTCTTATCTGCTTCTTAAGGTCCTCCATGGCCTGTAACCAGCTTGTATTTTCATTTGGGGCTTTTTGTGCAGGATTTCTGACCTCACAGTCCTTCTCCTGTTCTATGCTTCAATCCTCTTTTCCCCCCAAATAGGAGTCTAAATGTTGAAATTTTCTGTTTATTTTTATTACTTTGCCTAGGCATGTTGCCACTCAATCACTTGACCTTTGGGCTTGTTGCCACAGTAGGACTTTGCCACTAGCCAGGGGAGCTTCTGTCCCCAAAGCTGGGTTTTCTCAACTGCCAGAGGTATCAGTTGAGTGGCCTCTCTGAAGCCTCCACACATTCTGGCAAGCTGGTCACACACCCCAAGACCTCCACCCCACACTGTAATCCAGATCCATGAAGGGTAAAGCAAGAGTCATTACCCACCAAACTGATGGCAGTATCCCCCTACAGTCTGCAGGCCTGTAGCTGAAGCTGCAACATGGCAACATGGTACAAGCTGTGCTGGCTACTCAGAGGCTTCTCGCTTTGAGGGGAAGAAGCTGATGCACTCTTCCAACCAGTCCCAAAGTCCATAGGGCACTGACCTCTCACTTTATCCTAGGCATCTATGTGTTGATAATTCTGGAAATTCCACAGCTGCTGGTGTTCTGTGGTCCCTCCAGCTGGCTGCTGGCCTGGATGCCCTGGGGCTAAAACCACGGATTCACATGGGCCTGGGTTTGGTTCCCAGAGCACTGTGCTGGCTGCTTCTTGCTGGGCTACCAGGCTCAGTGGGAGGTTAGCTTCTCTATGTCATTTTGTGGTTTCTGGAGCTCCAGAGGTTGTTCAGAGTCCCCCTTTTACATAATTTTTAAGTGGTATGGTCGGGAGCACCATGGAAATGCTGTTTCTACTCCTCCATCTTGACCTCACCCCCTGAAAGAATGCATATGCTTTTCTCTAAGCTCCTGAATGATGCATCATTTGCCATGTTTATATACCTTTAATGTCAAACCTTCCAAGGAATACTTCAAAAGATTTTAAATAAGTTCTCTCTCTCTCTCTCTCTCTCTCTCTCTCTCTCTCTCTCTCTTTCTCCCTCTCTCCCTCTCTCTTTGTCTGTCTCTGTCTCTGTCTGTCTCTGTCTGTCTGTCTTTCTCTGTCTCTGTCTCTCTCTGTCTCCCTCTGTCTCTCTCTCTGTATGTATGTATACACTCACATATATTCAGTCAAGCAACAAGGACCTGCTATATGCTTTATACTTTGCTAGATATTAGGGATACAAACACTGAAGTAAAATAGCCCTTGATTGCAAGGAGCTTGCAATATAGTAAGAAGAGACAACATCTATTTTTCTTTCTATTTATCTATCTATCTATCTTTCTATCTATCTATCTATCTATCTATCTATCTATCTATCTATCTATCTATCTATCTACATACACAGGTGTGTATGTACATATATATGTGAGTATGTGTGTATGTGTGTTATATATGTATGTATATGCACAAATTAGAGATAAGATAATTTGAATGAAGGTGATGGGGAACTGGAGGAATGAAGAAGGATCCTTTGGTTGAGAATTTTGGACCTTTCCTTCAGGGAAAAGCTTGGGGTCATTGCTAGAACAGTGCAGTTTCTCAAAAGCAGTTCAATAGACTTTTCTCCTACTATTCAATTCTGGGTATAGCTCATTGACTGTTTGTAGGATTCCAAAGACTGGCCCATCATACAAATGTGATTCCACTTGGAGAAGTATAAATTCAGAACTCCTCACCTTTCTTTGTTCATAAGGCAAATATACTTTCTGTGATTGTCTTTTTGCATAAAAGATGAATAGACTCCTCCACTGCCAGGGTTAAAAATAAGTGTGCCGGTGCAGCTAGGTGGCACACTGAGTAGAGCATCGGCCCTGGAGTCAGAAGGACCTGAGTTCGGATCTGACCTCAGACACTTAACGCACACACAAACAAAAAAACCTAGCTGTGTGACCTTGGGCAAGTTACTTAACCCCAACTTCCCTCCAAAAAGCAAAAACAACAACAACAACAACAACAACAACAAGTGTGCCACCTGAGGCTGGCCCACAATTCCCATTCTTTTTGTCTGCTTCTCTGTCTTTCTCTCTTCAGAATTCAAATGAGAATGGAAGCAAGAGGGCATCTTTCTCCCTCTTCCCCAGTAGCAGCTATGGTGGCTAAAACCCCAAGGCCACTAATGGGAATGCTTGCCAATTGAGTCCAAAATCAGATATCAAGTCCTTAGTCACCTATTCTGCTGAGTCTAGATGAATGAAAAAGAATGCTGAAATACGTTTTTCTGGCCTCAGGGTGGATGTTTTATGAGTTTGAGGGATCAAGATTTCCTAGGTGATCACTTGCAGTGAGATATTCTTTCTGCAATTATACCCTTCCCTCAGGAGACACCAAACAATTCCAGGAAGATGAGTGATGCATACCTGGATGATCAGAAGATCTAGACCTTGAGTTGGTGTTTGCACAATGTAGTCTGAGAGAAAAGTGAGCTTTTCTCTGTCTCACAAGTTTCCTAGCAATCTTTATCTTTTGGGAGATGTGATAGATAACATAGTTTTTATATGTTAGTTCATCTTTGGTAAAAACAAAACAAAACAGAACAAAAAAACAAAAAACAAAACAAAACAAAACACATCTATTGCTGAGACATGAAGGCCTTGACTCAGTTTTTTTCCTTCTACAAAGTTAATGAAATGGCCCTTGAGATTTATTTGGCTCAGAGGAATAATTCTCAAAATATTAACATAATTTCTTGGATGCCTAATGCATAAACAGGAGTAACTGTATTCTTCAGGTTTGGTGTCAGTCCTATGGTGAAAATATACATAGCATTTTAAACAAACTCATCACCATAACAGATGTGGAATTGTAGATAGCTATACTGGACTAAATTAATACCATGTTTTCACTGACTATACTTTCCATGTTATTGTTAAGGAACAATCTTTTCTCAAATGTTATGTGGCCTGTATCTCATTTCTTTGGCATCATGACCTTGAACCTGTGAACTGGTTAGAATCAGTCCTGGCCCAGAGCAATTTGTATTAGCATCAGGTCTTATTCAGAAAGTCCTTATAGCTGAACTTAGATTTGGGGTGGAAAAAAGGTGATGTGGAGAAAGGGTTGCTCCAAGTAACTGAGTGGTCTGATGTGGAAGTCTCATCTCACTTGTAGCTGAATATGCTGAAGTGCTTTCAATTTGACCGGCAAGGAGTAAAATTCTTTAAAGCAATATACTTGGTGGATTGGCTTCAAGCTCCTCCTATGACCAGTCAGCACCAGGAGCAATTAGATAGCATCTTCTGAGTCGGACTCTGTTCTAGTCTGGGTCCAACTCAGGACAGCATCCTGATAGTCTGGGTTATATCAAAATGATAATAGCAGCACAGTTCATAGAGAGTATACTAGTTACTCACTGACTCTTAAAACATGACCAGGTGATTTTTCCAATCATACAGTTATTTGGTGACTTCCTTTATTCAAAGTCTTTTTGTAGTTCCTTATTTTCAGAGTTCCACAGTTTGTTCACGCCCACCATTTGCCTCTCTATCACTATCTGAGTGATTTTCCCTTTAAAATTGTAAGACAAGTAATCAAGGGAATTTGCTCAATTCAGAAATTGGAAGTATACTCCACCTTTTTGGTCTCTCTCTTTGATTAGAAGGCTTCTCACTGAACCTTAGTATAAGGAAGTTATTTGACTATCAAATCCATATTTGTATCACAGAAGGAATTTGATTCCACTGATGACTCCCTGAATATTCTTAACCATGTCACAGAAGCATCCTCACCCTGGAAGTTTACTGTATGGCTGGACTTCTCACACAGGAAGTACATGCCACCTCTCAGCATCTTTCTTTGATTGACTGTTCCTTCCCAGAAATTTTATTCTAATAAAAGCATCTAGGTCAGACATGCCCTCTTTCCTTTCCTGATGTATGTGTTCCTTACTAGCTTTTCTCTACTATGTCCCCTTGTGGGTACCCTACCCATCTAAATTTTTATCCTCTCTGTTTTTCTTCTTTTTATGTGTTGTCTTTCCCCATTAGAAAGCATGCTTCTTGAGGGAAGGGACTCTTTCTTTCTCTTTTTTATTTGTTCTCCCAGAACTTAGAATAGTGTCTGGCACATAGTAAGTACTCTTAATAAGTGTCTCTTGATTTGACTGAAAACCTGCTCTGACTCAGCCCTGAAAAACTTGTGTTTCAGGATAATGCAACAATCTCCAATTGGGTCCCATGATGGTGGAATTGATAAACTGATATAATCAATTTGATATGAGATAAGGACCTACACTGATAACTTGTCTTAGCATGGAAATTGCCCAATGTTTTTCAACTGAAGAAGCTTTGAATATGGTCCTTGAAAACAGAATGAGTCTGATTTCTGGGTATTAACATTGCTAATTATGGAGAGGCATGTAATCAGTAGGTTGGCTCCCTGGTGATGACTGAATTTTTGGCCATGGAAAATTATGGAACAAAGAAAAACTTAATGGTATATGATTCTGTGTGGCACCCTTCTTCTTCTGTAGTAATAGTGAAGGAATGATAAGAAAGAAGAAGAAGAGTATTATAGATTACATAGTTTTTAGACAATCAAGAAACTTTAGTTTGATTGTCAGTACTCAGTTACCTCCTTCCCTTCTTCTTAAAATTTGGCGGCAATCTGATTGAAAGACATTGACATGTGCTTGGAGCATGATACTCTCATAATGTTGCCATGTGATTATTTCCAAAGACTGAGCACCTAAAATTGCATAAGCTAAGAATGATGTAGAGCTGACTTGAAAGAGGGGAAAAATGAGAGGGGAGCATAGGACTGATATGTTATTAAATTAGTCTGCTGTAAGTTTTTTTCCTCTGAGGATGACAGCAGACTAATTTGATAGCATTTTTTTTTTTTTTTGCTTTTTGGAGGGCAATTGGGGTTAAGTAACTTGCCCAAGGTCACACGGCTAGGTGTTTTTTTTTGTTTGTGTGTGCATTAAGTGTCTGAGGCCAGATCTGAACTCAGGTCCTTCTGACTCCAGGGCTGACGCTCTACTCACTGCGCCACCTAGCCGCCCCTAATTTGATAGCATTTTACTCACAGAGCTCCCCTCTAAATTTTCTTTGCTGATTCTGCCTTACTCAGGGACTTTTTAGCTAACAGAGAGAGAACTGTCACTAGGTTACTTCTCATGCTGCCATCTTCATATTTTATTATTTTAAAAATATATGTTAGTGGTGACTGTGTCAGACAGTGTCAATGTGAATTGAAAAATTCTCCAGATAGTGATATTCTCATTAGCAGCACAAATTAAGTTGTCAATTCTTTGAGCATTTACTATTACTTTAGAAATCATTACTATACAAGCTTCTTTTGTCATATTTTCATAACATTTCATTGTCTCTAAGTTTTTTAATGTATACTTAATATGTAATTTAAATTTAACTTTGAAATTAAACAGAAAAGCAAGAATTCAAGAAATACCCTAGGGTTCTCAATTTTATTGGTTGACCTTGCTATGCACTCCTTTATAATAAAAGAGTGCTCTTTATCAATAATTTTAATTGCATCAATTTACCCTTCTACATCTGCTTTTTTTCTTGACTTTTTCTGTCCTTACAACCCTAAGCTTATGAAACATTCATCTAACAATGTCTCTTCTGGGAATTATTTTATGGAAGTTAGACAGTGGACACAATGCTTACATTTTCCTTTCTCTGAGCTACATATCTATATGACACCAGTATTTCTTAACTGAAGGAAATTGCCTGGGATCTCTCTCTTTACTGGAGGTAAAGAAAGTAAGTACATTTTTCTAAGAATATAGGAAAAATGAGTAGAAACAGAACTTCCATGGGGCGCTGGCTCTCACCTCTTCCAATTCATGTAAAAGGTGACTCTGAGCAAACTTTGGAGATATAAAACCCACAAAATAGCATGGAGAAGCTAACCTCCCACTGAGGACAGCTAGGCAGCCTGGCATGGAGTGGACAGCATATTGGCAGGGAGCCGACCCCAGCCAAGCACGAGCCAGAGGTTTTAGCCCCAGGATGGGTCTGACCAAAAGCTGGCTGGAGGGACTCCAGAGCACCTAGAGCTGTGACTGTCCAGAATTATCATAGATGCTAAGGACCAAGTGAGAGGTCAGTGCAATGTAGGCTTTAGGATCCAGGAGATGGGAGTGCATCAGCCTCTTCCCCCTGGGTGAGAAGCCACTGAGGGGCCATTGCACATCTGCTGCCATGTGGCAGCTTCAGCTCCTGACCTGCAGAATATAGGGGGACCAAGCAACCAGTCTAAGGAATAATTGCTCTTGCTTTAACCTGCTTGGATCTGGATTGTGGTCTAGGGTGGAGGTCTTGGGGTGTGTGAATAGCTTGCCAGACTGTGTGGAGGCTTGAGACAGAGCACCCAACTAATACCTCTGGCAGCTTAGAAAACCCCAGTGTTGGGGACAGAAGCTCCACTGTCTGGTGGCAGAGTCTTACTTTGGCAAAAAGCCCAAAAGTCAAGTAATTGAGTGGGAACATGACCAGGCAAAGGAAGCATAACAAACAGAAGAATCCAACATTAGACTCCTATTTTGGAGGAAAAAAGGGATCAAAGCATGGAACAGGAAGAAGACAGTGAAGTTAGACCCCCCTGAACCAAATGCTTCAAAGGAAAATACAGACTGGTTACATTCCATAGAGGACCTTAAGAAGGAGATAAGAGAAGTGGAGGAAAAATTGGGAAGAGAAATGAGAACTATGCAAGAAAATTATGAAATGAGAATCAACAGCCTGACTGAGGAAAATAACACCTTAAAAATAGACTAAGTCACATCGCAAAAGAAGCTCAAAAAGGCAATGAAAAGAATGCCTTAAAAGGCCAAATTTGCCAGATGAAAAAAGAATCTCAAAAGTTCAATGATGAGAATCATTCATTCAGAATTACACTGAAGCAAATGGAAGCTAGTGACATTATGAGAAATCAAGATGCTGTTAAACAGGTCCAAACAAATGAAAAAGTAGAAGGCAATATGTAATATCTCATTGGAAAAAACACTGACATGGAAAATAGATGTGGGATAGATAATTTAAAAATTATTGGACTACCTGAAAGCCATGATCAAAGAAAGAACCTAGAAATCATCCTTCAAGAAATTCTCAATGAAAACTGCCCTGATTTTTTAGAACCAGAGGGCAAAATAGAGCTTGAAAAAATCCACCAATTACCTCCTGAAAAAGATCCTAAAAAGAAAAATTCTAGGAATATTATAGCCAGGTTTCAAAATTCCCAGATCAGGAATTTATCAAAGTTGAACTATTAACATTCCTACATGGAAAAAAGATCATTGTAAGTGATGAAACTTTTCTCATTACGAAAATAGTTGTAGGGAATAGAAATGTGTGTGTGTGTGTGTGTGTGTGTGTGTGTGTGTGTGTGTGTGTGTGTATTGGATGGTATATCGGCATATAAATACATATGTGAATGTGTGTATATGTGTGTACATATATGTTGGAGGAGGGTGGGGGGAGTAATTATAGGAATATTATCTAAGCCTCTACTATAATCATTCATGGAATGAATGAATTTTTTTTTTTGCTCTTTGGAAGGCAATTGATGTTAAGTGACTTGCCCAAGATCACACCACTAGTTTTTTGTTAAGTGTGTGAGGCCAGATTTGAACTCAGATCCTCCTGACTCCAGGACTGGTGCTCTATTCACTGCACCACCTAGCCGCCCTGATGAATGAACTTTTATTCCATGTGGGCCTTTTCTTCTTGACATTATTTTTCTGTTGGCAAACAAAAGCCAATAATTATATTTGGCACAGAGGTTCTACCCCCCCCTTTTTTATTTTAAAGAAATATAGGAGATCAGGTGACTTTCTTTCAGATGGTCAGAAGACAAAGATAGGTATATGTAAAGCACACATAATACCCAGAACATACTAGGAAAAAGGATTAAAAGATCATCATAAGGATTTAATCTAACATATTATGGCACAGTATGGTATTTGTCTTTTTAAAAGAAATCTCATTTTGATAAGAGACAATTGAATATAATGGAGTCAGAATACATAATTGGGAACTTATTTGAATGATAATATATATAGTTATAGAACCAGAAAGACTCTTAAAAGTGACCTAGTTCACCTACTAACTGACGTCTTAATTCTCTCCTTGACATCTTCAACAAGTAGCTTTTCTGCCTCTATCATTTAATTGCCTCCAGAGTAATTCAATTTGCTAACATCCTATAAGTGGCCAGAGTGAAAAATAAGAGAGAAGTAAGTCAACTGGGAAATGTGTTCGGCTTATGTTTCCCTGGAGTCATTTAGTTTTGGATTCCATAAATCTCTAAGCTACCTGGGGGTTTTCCTACCATGGCTTTGGGGTAAAGGAGAAATTGACATCTGAATTCAACATTGGATGGTTTCCTTCTTTTTTTTTTTTTTGATTGTGCATTATTTTATTTTATTTTATTTATTTTTTATTTTTTTAAATTAAATTATTAGTTTAGTTTCAGTTAACAAGATTCAATTCCATAGTTCCTTGATTTTCAAATTTCCTTTGCTTCCCTCCCCCCTCCCCACATGACAGCATATAGTCCAGTATAGGATCTGCAAATGCATTCATATTAGACATTATTCCAATTACAAAGCCGTATTGTACTAGGTGGGATGAAAGATAGTAAGGAAGAAATAAAAGCAAACAATGGAAAGAACAAGATCATTTAGTTTGCTTCCATCAGGATTCAGGCTCAGTTCTTTCTAGTTATATCTCTGGATGGCACACTTATCACTTTCTTGAGTCTTTCGGGATTAACTTATATCACTGCATTGCTGAACAGAGTCCAGTCTGTCATAGTTGGTCATCACAGATATGGTATATCTATGATTGTATACAAATTTCTTCTGATTCTGCTCTTCTCGCTCAGCATCAGTTTGTATAAGTCTCTCCAGGTAATTATGAAATCCGTCACTTCCTCGTTTCTTATAGCACAATAATATTCCATTACATTCATATACCACATCTTGTTTAGCCATTCCCCAATTGATGGGCACCCCTTTAGTTTCAAATTCTTTGCAACCACAAAAAGGGCTGCTAAAAATATTTTTGTACATATGGGTCTTCCTCCCACTTCTATGATGTCTTTGGGATATAACCCTAGAAGTGGTATGGCTGGGTCAAAGGGTATGAAATAATTTATAATCCTTTTTGGCATAATTCCAGATTGCTCTCCAGAATGGTTGGATAAGTTAACAACTCCACCAGCAATGTATTAGTGTTCCAATTTGTCCACATCCTGTCCAGCATTTGTCACTTTCTTGTTTTGTCATCTTAGCCAATCTGACTGGAGAGATGTGGTATCTCAGAGTTGTTTTGATTTGCATTTCTCTAATTAATAGTGATTTAGAGCATTTCTTCATATGCTTATAGATATCTTTAATTTCTTTCTCTGAAAACTTCCTGTTCATATCCATTGACCATTTATCAATTGGGGAATGACTTGTATTCATATAGATTTGGCTCAATTTTCTATAAATTTTAGAAATGAGTCCTTTATCAGAGACACAAGTTGTAAAAATTCTTTCCCAATTTCCCACCTCCCTCTTGATCTTGGTTGCATTGGCTTTGTTTGTACAGAAGCTTTTCAATTTAATGTAATCAAAATTATCCATTTTGCATTTTATAATGCTCTCTAATTCTTCTTTGGTCCTAAAGTCTTCCCTTTTCCACAGATCTGTCAGGCAAACTCTTCCTTGCTTTCCCAAATTGCTTACAGTATCATCCTTTACACCTAGATCATGCACCCATTTGGACTTGATTTTGGTATATGGTGTTAGATAATGGTCTCTGCCCAGTTTCTGCCATACTGTATTCCAGTTTTCCCAGCAGTTTTTGTCAAATAGTGCATTCTTTTCCCAAAAACTGGGGTCTTTGGGTTTATCAAACAATAGATTGCTATATTCATTAACTGCTGGGTCTCCTGCACCTAATCTATTCCATTGATCCACTACTCTACACATCTGCCAGTACCAAGCAGTTTTGATGACTGCTGCTGTATAATACAGATTAAGATCTGGCATAGCTAGTCCACCTTCCCTAGCGTTTCTTTTCATTAATTCCCTTGATATACTAGACCGTTTGTTTTTCCAAATACATTTTGTTATTATTTTGTCTAACTCTAGAAAGTAGTTTTTTGGTAAATTGATTGGTATGGCACGAAATATATAGTTTAGTTTGGGTAAAATTGTCATTTTTTATTATATTAGCTCTACCCAGCCATGAGCAATTGATATTTTTCCAACTATTTAGATATGCTTTTATTTGTGTGAGAAGTGTTTTGTAGTTTGATCATATAGATTCTGGGGGTTTTTTTGGCAAGTTGATTCCCAAATATTTTATTATGTCTACAATGACTTTAAATGGGATTTCTCTTTCTATCTCTTGCTGTTGAGTTTCATTAGAAATGTACAGGAATGCTGAGGATTTATGTGGGTTTATTTTATATCCTGCAACTTTGCCAAATTTATTTATTGTCTCTAGTAGTTTTTTACTTGATACTCTAGGATTCTCTAAGTATATCATCATATCATCTGGGAAGAATGATAGCTTGGTCACTTCTTTACCTAATTTGATTCCTTTGATTTCTTTTTCTTCTCTAATTTCTACTGCTAGAGATAAGGAAGATAACTATATCCTATTAAAAGGCACCATCGAGAATGAAGCAATATCACTACTTAATATATATGCACCAAGTTGTATAGCATCCAAATTCCTAGAGGAGAAGTTAAAGGAATTAGAGGAAGAAATATATAGCAAAACTATATTAGTGGGGGACCTAAATCTCCCCCTCTCTGAACTCGGTAAATCTAACCTCAAAATAAACAAGAAAGAAGTTAAGGAGTTGAATAGAATCTTAGAGAGACTAGATATGATGGATCTCTGGAGAAAACTGAATGGGGATAAAAAGGAATTTACTTTCTTCTCAGCAGTGTATGGTACACACTCAAAAATAGACCATGTACTAGGGCATAAAAACTTCACAATCCAGTGTGGAAAGGCAGCAATATTAAGCGGATGGTTTCCTTCTGAGTGGTTAGAAGGAAGTCAAATGTTTTATATTCTATCCTCCTATTAACTGAGTATAGTGGGGCAATTATAATATTACTTCATCAATTTTTCTTTGGAAATAGGTTAGCTTGGGGGAAGTATATGTTAAGAAACCTGAAGAACGGGGGGCAGAACCAAGATGGCGGAGTAGAAACACCACTTCCACAATGCTCCAGCCCATACCACTTCAAAATTATGTAAAAGGGGATGCTGAACTACCCCCCTCCACAGAATAACACGAAGAAGCTGACCTCCCATTGAAGACAGCCCAGCAGCCTGACAGGGAGCAGCCAGTGTAGCACTCTGGGAGCTGAGCCTAGGACCGTGTGAGTCTGAGTTTTAGCCCCAGGGTGACCAGACCAGCTGGCTAGAGGGACCCTAGAACACCATCAGCTGTGGTGTTTCCAGAATTACCAACACGTAAATGCCTAGGAAAAAAAGTGAGAGGTTAGTGCTCTATGGAATTTGGGACCAGTATTTGGGAATGCATCAGCTTGTTCCGCTGGGGCAAAAAGCCATTGTGGAGCCACAGCACAGCCACCATTTTGTAGCTTCAATTACAGCATCAGCACATGGCCTGCAGACTGTAGCGGGGTGTGGCCATCAGTCTGTGGTGCAATTCCTCTTGCTTAACCTTCTTGGATCTGGATTACAGTGTGGGGTGGAGGTCTTGGGGTGTGTGACCAGCTTGCCAGAGTGTGTGGGGGCTTCAGGGAGGGCACCCAACTAATACCTCCAGCAGCTGAGAATACCCCCAAAAGCCCAAAAGTCAAGTAATTAAGTGGCAACAGGCCTAGGCAAAGGAGACAAAATAAACAGAAAAATTCAACATTAGGCTCCTATTTGGGGGGCAATGGGGATCAAAGCATGGAACTGCAGGAGGACTGGGAGGTCAGAAATCCTGCACCAAAAGCCCCCAGTGAAAATACAAGCAGGTTCTTGGCCATAGAGGACCTTAAGAAGGATTTTTTAAACCAAATAATAGAAGTGGAGGAAAAATTGGGAAGAGAAATGAGAAGTATGCAGGAAAAGTATGAAATGAGAGTCAACAGCCTGACTGAGGAAAATAACACCTTAAAAAAGAGATTAACTCAAATGGCAAAAGAGGCTCAAAAAGGCAATGAGGAGAAGAATGCCTTAAAAACCCAAATTTGCCAGATGGAAAAAGGAATCTCAAAAGCTCACTGAGGAGATTCATTCCTTCAGAATTAGAAAGTAGCAAATGGAAGCTAGTGATGTTATGAGAAATCAAGATGTTGTTAAACAGATCCAAGCAATTGAAAGAATAGAAGGCAGGGGGGTGGAGCCAAGATGGCGGTGTAGAAACAGCTCTTCCAAGCCACTCTGCCCCCAGATCCCCCCCAAACTATGTAAAAGGGGACTCTGAACAACTTCTGGAGCCCCAGCACCCACAAAACGACACAGAGAAGCTAACCTCCCGCTGAGGACAGCCCAGCAGCCCTGCAGGAAGGACCAGCGCAGCGGTCTGGGAGCTGGCAGCGTGCAGCGCGCAGAGCGCAGGAGCCTAGCCTAGCCGAGCGCAGGTCCGCCTGAGCCAAGGTTATAGCCCCAGGGCGGCGGGGCCAGCAGCCGGCTGGAGGAACCCCAGAACACACGGAGCTGTGGCGACTCCAGAATTATCAACATAGACATGCCTAGGACAAAGTAAGAGGTTGGTGTCCTATGGACTTTGGGACTGGTATTTAGGGAATGAATCAGCTCCCTCCCCTGGGGGCTAGAAGCCTCTGAGGAGACACACTATTTTGCAGTTTTCAGAGACGGCTCCAGCTCCCGGCCTCCAAATCATAGGGAGATCCAGCGATCAGTCTTGGGGGGTAATCGCTCTTGCTTTAACCTCCCTGGATCTGGATTGTGATGTAGGGTGGAAGTCGTGGGTGGGTTTACAGCTTGCCAGAAACGGAAGTTGCCCCCCACACGTTCGGGACGAAAATTCCTCTATCTGGCCTTAAAGCCATAGTGTGGCAACAAGCCCAAAAGTCAAGCAATTAAGTGGCAACATGCCAAGGCAAAGGAAAAAGAAAAATGCAACCCTAGACTCCTATTTTGGGGGCATAGAGCAGTAAAAGGACTGTGAGGTCAGAAGTCCTGCTCCAAAAGCCCCAGGGGAAAACATGAGCGGGTTGCAGGCCACAGAGGACCTTAAGAAGGACTTTAAAAATCAAATAAGAGAAGTGGAGGAAAAATTGGAAAGAGAAATGAGAAGGATGGCGGAAAAGTATGAAATGAGGGTCAACAGCCTGACTGAGGAAAACAACACCTTAAAAAATAGACTAACTCAAATGGCAAAGGAGGCCCAAAAGGGCAATGAGGAGAAGAATGCCTTAAAAAGTCAAATTTGCCAGATGGAAAAAGAATCTCAAAAGTTCACTGAGGAGAGTCATTCCTTCAGAGTTAGACTGGAGTAAATGGAAGCTAATGACTTTATGAGAAATCAAGATGCTGTTAAGCAGATCCAAACAAATGAAAGATTAGAAGGCAATGTGAAATATCTCATGGGAAAAACCACTGACCTGGAAAATAGATCCAGGAGAGATAATTTTAAAATTATTGGACTACCTGAAAACCATTATCAAAGAAAGAACCTAGAAATCATCCTTCAAAAAATTCTCAAGGAAAATTGCTGTGATGTTTTAGACCCAGAGGGCAAAATAGAGGTTGAAAGAATCCACCAATGAAACAATGAAAAAAATTCCGAAAAGAAAACTCCTAGGAATAGTGTAACCAGGTTCTAGAATTCCCAGATCAAGGAGACAATACTCCAAGCAGCCAGGAAGAAACAATTTCAATATTGTGCAAACACAATCAGAATAGGGCAGGATCTGGCAGCTTCTACGCTGAGGGATTGAAGGGCATGGAATATGATATTCCAGAGGGCAAAGGAGCTGGGATTAAAACCAGGAATCATCAACCCTGCAAAACTGAGTATCTTGTTTCAGGGGAAAATATGGTCATTCAGTGGAATAGAGGTTTTTCAAGCATTCTTGAGGAAAAATCCAGAGTTGAATAGAAAAATTGACATTCAGACACAAGATGCAAGAGATGCTTGTGAAGGTAAACAGGGAAAAGAAATCAAATGGAACTTCTCAAAGTTGAACTATTAACATAACTACATGGAAAAATGATAATTGTAAGTGATGAAACCTTTCTCATTATGAAAGTAGTTGAAGAACGTTATATGGGCATATGAATACATATGTGAATGTGTGTATATATGTTTACAGGTATACATGGATAGAGGGCACAGGTTGAATTTGGTGTAAAGGCATAATACTTAAAGGGTGAACTTAAGAGGTGATAGAGGAATGTGACAAGAGGAAATGGGGAGAGATGGGGTGGGGCAAACTATCTCATGTAGAAAAGGCAAGGGGAAGTGGTTGCAGGGGAGGGGAAGAACAGGAAGGCAAAAAGGCAAAATCATGTTCTCATTGAATTTGGCTCAGGGAGAGAATGACATACATACTAAATGGGATATCTAACCCTGCAGAAGAGTAAGGGGGAGGGGAATGAGAGGGGGGTGATGTAGGGGAGGGCATTCTGGGGGGAGGGGAGTTGGAGGCACCCTCTTTTGAAGAGGGACAGGGTCAAAGTAGGGAATGGACCAGGTGGAGGGTTGAAGGGGTGGGAGGGAAATATCGCTAGTCTTTTCCAATATATCTACTATTGTAATGTTTTGCATAGCTATACATGTACAATATATACTGAATTGCTTATCTTACTATCAGGAGTAGATGACAAGAGAGGAAGGGAATGGATCTGGAATTTGAAGTTTTAAAATTAAATGTTTCAAATATATATAAATACTATTCATAATACTATCTATTTTGTATGTAATTGGGAGATAAGATCTGCAGACATTGGGGAACAGAGATTCACCTTGCCCTAATGAAACAGTCAAAGGGGGTATAGGAGAAGATATGGGAGAGAGCAGATTAGATGAGGGATATCCTTTTGAGCTGATATTCTGGGGTGGTGGGTAGGGGGAAATGGGGAAGAAATTGTAAGTCAAACTCTGGTGGAAATGAATGATGTAAACCAGAGGTTAATAAAGCATTTGAAAAAAAAGAAGAAGAAACCTGAAGAACTATTATGGAGATAGCAGCAGAATGTAGACAGAATCTAGAAGCAGATGAAACTCAGGCATTTTGATGATAACTAGACTGCAGCATCATTGGCTACTGGCAAGAATATAGCCATCACACTCACTCCACCATTTTCTTTTTCACTACTTCCTCCTAGTACTTGCTGAAAGAATCTATAAAAGTCTGGATACTTGTCCAATCTATTCCTTTTTCATCTTCCTATTTCCAGCCTAGCTTGGAGAAATGGTGGATGGAAAAAAGATTCAACCCAAACTACTTGCTGCCTAGAGCTGCAGCTGGGTACACTCATAGGGTAGAAAAACAGTTCTTCAAATTGCTGATAGTCAGTCTTGGCCTTCATCAAACTCAAACTTAGTAAAAAAAAAAAACAATTACAGGTCAAATGACAGTGATTTTAAGTCTTTGCCATGACTTGATTCAGGTACAGACATGGAAAGGTCAACAGGTTATCCAAAAATTAGAAGTAGAAAGCTGTGATCAGGCTAATTTATAATGTTATAGGGGGAGTGAATAGGTGATTAAATATGTAGATAGATGACCTGTCAATGTCAATTATGCTTCATATCTCACAGGTTCAAGTCTCTTTTACATCTTAGTAACACTTCTCAGGAGTCATTCTAAATGATCAATGCACCCCTTAAAATATAATTATCAGAATTATACACAGTATTCCATGTGTAGTTTGACCACAATAGGATATAGGGGACTATTATCTTCCTTGATTTCTACATTTTGTCGATGTTACCTAAGCTTGCATTTACTTTATTGGCAGCCAGCATTATCGTGTTGGCTCACATTGAATTTGCAGTCAACTAAAACCCCTAATTCTCTTCTCATTGAACTCCTGTCTATCTGAATCTCTTCCATCCTTTATTTGTGTAATTCTCAAACACAGGTGATATTTGAACTGAATTGCAGGAAAGTACACTCATTTCTGATTATTTTTTTCTTAGAGGGTTCAACAAATCTTTCCAGTCTATTGAGGTTCTTTTGTATTGTGAATGTATTATCAATGCCATTAATTACCTTGAGAATATTAACAAATTTCTATAAGCATGTCATTTATATATTTGTTCAAGTCACTAATTTACAAAAGAACAAAACATGACTGAAAAGATAGATCTCTGAAATGCCATTAAAGACCTTCTTTAATGTTAAAATAAATTACTACTTGACACTCTGTGTATGATTAGACCAGTTATCAGTGCCTTTAACTTTATTGTCATTAAATCCACAGGGTAGCTAAAAATGGATTTTGTCAAATATCTTTCTGAACCATTCTAGTAGCTCTGTTAAAAAGGGAAGTGATATTAGCTTAGTCTGACTTGTTCTTATTGAATCCATATTTCTTTTGGCATAATTTCCAAGATCTTTCTCTTTTGTCTGAAAATCATGACAACATTTACCAATCTCCAACTTTCATATATTCCTGTATTTTAGAAACAGAACTTAAGCTTTCATATATGCAAATTCCTGGGGAGTAGATCATCTAAACCAAAGCAATGCATAATGCCATGGAAGGCTTCCTCTCTCTATCAGATCCCAATCTAGAGTCCATTAGCTAGTGACATGCAGGTACTGGTACTTCTGAGAGGTTTTCTTTGTTAATACTTTTGAGAGAAAATTACTGCACAGAGAGGAATTGAGAGGTCCAGTTGGTGTGGCAAATTCATCTTCTAACTGGGGACCATGTACACAAACACAGAGGAATCCTTTATCTTGTTCCTAAGCTTTCCCCTATGGAGATAGATGTGGCCATTGTTGGCTGCTGCTGATGCTATGTGATGAATGTTGCTGTGCTTTTCTTGACCATGGTTGATGAGCTCACCCGAAAATTCACTGAGAGACAGTTTCATTCTCTCCTGATTACATGTCAGGGAAGCAAGCATATTCCATGATCACAGGCAATTCTCTGAGTTTTAGCCTTGCTCTCCTTCCCCCAATAAAGGGGTAAAATCCAATTTCTGGTGTACCTAGCACCAAGGCTTAGTTCTGTTATCATATTACCCAAATTATACTCCCCCTCCTTTTCCCCTCTTTTCTTTCTTTGCTAACATGATTCCCATTATGTAAAGATAAAATGTACACTTACTAGTCCTTGTTGTATCAATGTTAACTGCTGAAATAAATGTTTGAGAAGGATTTGAATTTGGGTAGAGAGCTAGAGAGAGAACAAGAGAACAAAAGGATGAGAGAGCAAGAGAGAGACAGAGACAGAGACAGAGAGACAGAGAGAGACAGAGAGAGAGAGAGAGAGAGAGAGAGAGAGAGAGAGAGAGAGACAGAGAGACAGAGAGAGAGAGAGACAGAGAGAGAGAGAGAGACAGAGACAGAGACAGAGAGAGAGAGACAGAGAGAGACAGAGAGACAGAGAGAGACAGAGAGAGAGAGAGAGAGAGAGACAGAGAGAGGAGAAAGAGAGATATTCCACTTCAGCATAGGGTATGGGGAGTTAGAGGAGCTAATTTTATAAAATATGTCCAGGCCAGTCCAATTTGATAAGCAGAAGAGATTAAATATGTATGTATCTATGTATGTATATCACATGTACCTCATGTATTCCCTTTTGGATTCTTCATCGGTATTTCTGTGGCATGCTCCTCTTTTCTAATACTCTCTAACTCAAGTGGAAAAGGATTTTAACAATGCTTTTTAATCACTCATATCAGCTACATGAATTGCAAAATTATGTTTGGACTTACACTGCTTACACAGTCTTAATTTTGTACAATTCATCTTGGGTTCTAGTTGTCTATGCTGTACCTTTTCTAGTCTGAAAATAGTTCTTGACCGCGAAGATGAAAGAAAATAAGGAGTTAAATTGATTCACTTTCTATTGTCCAGGAATGTTATAACATCTGCTTTCTTGTTAATTTTTTCCACGACATAGTTTTATAAGAACTTTTTCTTGTTCTAAGCATGTTTTGTGCAAGTCTCAACTCTTTCTTACCTTCAGATTTTCTGTAACAATTTTTATATTTTACTGTAGGTTTTATGGTATTCTTGCTTGTTATTTTTTTAAAGGCATCTGAGAATTTCTGTTACAGCCACATTAGATATTAGCCCCCCCTTTTCTTTCATATTGGAGTAATTTGTGTTTATATGATCAGAATTACATTATTGAGGGCTTTCTACCCCTATTAATTCATCTCCCCTTTTAGAGTCTTTTTCAAGGATCACGAAATCAGAATACATGGTACAAAGAAATGTTAACACTTAATCTGAATTTAAATTGATTCTTGCAATTTTAGGTCTGTTTATTTCAGATATATATGACCCATTCCAGGTGTTTTTGATGTTCTATATGGTCACCTTCTTTCCCCACTTCCCCTGATTCAACCACCATCATTCCAGTGGTTGTGACCAGTTCCTCCTTGTTGGTCAAAATTAGATGCAAAGAGCAATTCCTTTGTCACCTGACTTCAAAGAGATAAAATTTTAATGGAAATAAGCAAAGAAAGTTTGTACCCAAATCTAAGCTGATATAATTTGCAGCAGATATGTAGATTTTTGAGGAGTTGAAATATATCACTGGTACATCTCACTCCTTAAAACTGATATGTATCAGGAACTTATTCATTTTCTTCACTTGAATAGGCTATTTCTAGCATATAATCAAAATTAAATCACTTCTCTTTCTCTTTTTAATCATCATTGAAATGGACACATGTTGTGCTTCTTTTCTCCAGTTCATGGATTTCTATCCAGATTTTTTTTTCTTTTTGACATATGATGCTACTCCACCACTAATTCTATTAATTTATTTTGAACAAAATTTATCTTTCTATTGCCACTTTCTAATTATGAATCTCATCTCCAGAATCCAATGACACCTATGACACTATATTTACCTTCTGATATAAAAATCTCTATTATATTTTTAGTACCCTTATTCTGTCAGTAATATAGAGACATATGAAACCAGCACTGTTCTCCTTCTTGACATGCTTTTAAATAATTTTCTCCTGTTAATTACTAGATGCCTCACTTAATATTTTTCTGTATCCAAAAATAACATCCTCCTCAAATCTCCAGATTCACATTTTTATATAGATATAGTGTTTCCTCTCATTTTCAATTTAAAATTATCTTCTTCAGATTTGCCAAAACTGTAAGCAAACAAATTTTAAGACTTTATTTATTCCAAGAGTTGTTCCAAATTCTGTCTTCCAATAGAATATAAAATTGACAATACCATCTTTTTAAATAATCTATAAATAGGAAGTTAAATTTTTCTCTAAGTAAAGACAAAACTACATAACATGCCCACAAGGTATGTTTGTGTGTGTGTTTGTGTGTGTGTTTGTGTGTGTGTGTGTGTGTGTGTGTGAATATCTAACTCACTTACAGCTTCAACCAAGTTGTATATGTGTACTTTTTAGTCTGAGGCAAATTTCTAGTGAATTTGCACATTGTTTCCTACTTCAACATGGGGAAAAGGCTGGGTGAGATTACAGTAAGTAGTTATTGAAAAGTTAAAATAGCAGATTTATATTTATAAAAATATTTAACTACACCAAGTAGTTTGTATTTTTAAAAATATTTAAGTTATTGTTTTGACAACAGAATGGGAGGAAAGGAAAAGAGAGGGAGATTGAATTGAATTGGTAGTTTTATTCATATGAGGAACTCCCAATGAAGAAATGCCTTCCACTGGAACAGACCGGAAACTCTTATACTGTATTTTATAGTCTTAGAGAAAAACTTGGGGTACTGAGAGGAAGGAAGGAAAGACAGAAAGAAGGGAATTAGGGAGGTAGGAAGGGAGAAAAAGAAGAATTGATAGAGAGAAGGAGGAAGGAAAAAAAGGAAGGAATGCTGGGAGAGAAGGAAGGGAGTTAGGAAGAGACAAAGGTCCAAAAGTGGAGGAAGGAGGAAGGGAAGAAAAGGGGAAGAAAACAATGAAGGAAATAAGTATTTATTATGCACCTACTATATGACAAGTATGATGTGCTCATTGTTTATTGATTATTAAAATATATTCAATCACACAGAGCATGATATATCTCCATAGACTTTTTCAAAAATATATTTTTCATCAACACATCAATATTATTTAAGATTCATTGAAAGATATTATAAAAGAAATGACCTTGTTGTACTAGCCTCTGACCTTAAAATCAGGCAATGCATAAAGTAGAGGTATAGTCTCCAATGGTATTCATCACTGTGATGGAGAGAACTTAGTTCAGAATCAAAATTGAAGGATTCCTTGTGGATTATGAGTTACCAGATGATGCTGTTTGCACTAAAATTTTACTGATTAAATAAACCTAGAAATAGTACAGAGCCTCATAGAAGAGATCTAGAATCATTCAAAGGACTTTGGCCTGATCATTGAAAACAGAAAGACCACGGAGATACTCTCTATTGATTAGATTATGAAATGAATTTGGATTAACAAAGTATATAGGACTTGTCCATTCAGTATTTATGTGTGGAACAGACAGGAGAGAACAAGAGCGAGAGCAAGAGCAAGCCAGAGCGAGAGTGCGAGTGACCAAGAGAGTTGAAGAAGAGAATAAGCTACATTGCTTAGATTGCTTTTGGAAATTACAAAGCTCTTTCAATGATCCAAAGATTACTATGAAAGGCAAAACCCATCTTTACTCTTTTTTTTTTTTTTTTGGCTTTTTGGAGGGGGGAGGGCAGGGCAATTGCAATTAAGTGACTTGCCCAAGGTCACACAAGTAGTAAGTGTTAAATATCTGAGTCCAGATTTAAAACCCATCTTTTTAATCCTAAAATTCTACCAATGTTGCTATATGACAATGAAACATGAAATACAACAATTTTTAAAATAGAAAATAGATATTTCACAATGAGTAATAGAAAAGTGATTAGTGTTTGTGGATAAGCTACAAGTTATGACCCAGGAAGAATTTCAGATAAGAAATGGAATGATAGATATCATCAAGGAATTAAATTATAGGAAAATATGCGGTCTTCAGAGTGCCGGCCCTGGAATCAGAAGGACCTGAGTTCGGAGCCGGCCTCCAACACTTAATCCGCACAAACAAAAAAACCTAGCCGTGTAACCTTGGGCAAGTTACTTAACCCCAATTGCCCAAAAGGGGCGGCTAGGTGGCGCAGTGAGTAAGAGCACCGGCCTCGGAGTTTGGATGACCCAAGATCAGATCCGGCCTCAGAAAATGAGCACCCACGCATAAATCAAATGACTAGCCGTGTAACCTTGAGCAAGTTACTTAACCCCAATTGCTTTAAAAAAAAAATATGCGGTCTTCATGTGACAAAGTCAAAGATGAGGAATGATAGATAGATAGACATAGTGTTCCACTGCTACACTCTCAATATCAGATGAAAGAAAGGTCTCTAGTATGTTGGTCCCTACAGTGACCTACAAGAGTTGTACAATATGGACAGGCATGGTTGGTGTGAGATCTGCACCATTACAAGGAAAAACCAAGTCAATGAAATCACAATTCTATTCAAATGGCTCTTTCTTACATATTTTATTAGACCTCACACAGGCAGCTAAGTGGGGCATTAAATAGAGTGCTAGGCCTGGAGTCATAAAGACCTGAATTCAGATATGGCCTAAGACATTTACTAGGTGTGAGAGACCCTGAGTGATTCATTTAATCTTTTTCCCTTTCTTTCCTCAACTATAACATGGGAACAGTGAAAACATCTACCCCACAGGGTTGTTCTGAGGATAAAATAAGATTATGTGTATAGTGTTTAGCATAGTTCCTTGCACAGTGTAGGCATGAATATGTTTTTTTTTTTCCTCCCTTGTACATCAAACCCATAGAACTTCTACAATTTGTCATATCCAGCATAGATGCTCCCCCATTTGCACTTGATTCAATTTTGGTGTTTTTCCCATTTTCATTATCTCTGGTGCCACTTCTACCTCTCGTATAGGCATACAGGAATAAGATATTAGGCTCCAAGTGTGAGGATTTCACTGTACTTTTATTACAAATCTTCCCTCCCCTTTTCTCTTTTTAGAGTAATTTTCATCCTTAAACACCCTGAGGATGACTGCTTAGTTGGGTGACTTCCCAAGATTTCTCTTAACTGGTTTTACACTTCATTGGTTCTCTCATCTTTGTGTAATAATGCTTCTCATAATTGTCCATCATTCTATTTCATAAGATTTGACAAATGGGTTTCTTTTCTAACCCATTGTTGCCTTTGGCAGTCATCTCTTTCCAGTTGGCAAGTGAGTTGGATGTTTGCTTATTAAAGTGCTGGGATTGTTTTGTCTCCTTGTTGTGACAATAAATTTATACTGGCTAAAATTCTATATATAATTATTATAATCAGAACAGAAAAGAAATATGACTTCTATTTTATATTTCCTACTTTTCATTGTCAGTTACTTATTCAAAATATACAGGTTTGAGTGCATTCAATTGTACATAACATTTTTTTAATACTTTCTTCTTTCTTTTTATTGATTCTAATATTTTATTTGACAAGTCAGTGGTCTGACTTTACACAGACAGTTGATTCATGAATTTCTACCATATCAACACTAAATGTTTTTATTATATTATATCATATTATATTATATTATATCGTATTGTATCGTATTGTATCGTATTGTATCGTATTATATCATATTATATTATATTATATATCATATATAATACCATATAATATAATTTATAAGCCGTTGATTTCTGTCATTCCTTCTTTCTGAATAAAGCTTCCCCTAAATATTATCCCCATCTTTAGTTTTTTTATCCAGATTTTTTGGTGGTCACCAAGTATTAGAGTGTATGCTGAATTAATTTGTAAGTTCTTATCAATTTCTTCATAGAATATCTCTATTTCATTTTGCTCAGGCAACTAATTTTGATATCTAAGAAGCTTTAGTTTTTATCACAGGCTTTTTGCTTTTATTTATTGTTAATACTACAGTGCATGATGATGGAATGTCTCATGGCAATCTAGTCTGTTCTGATGCAATGGAATACTTAGAGTTTCAGTATATAAGTATGTGGTTGCTTTACTTAAGTAGTGGCACAAAGATATATGATGAGTGTTTAGTACAGATGTCGAGAGGCAACGATAAGTTCCATTTGATCTGAAAAGCCCAGGGGGATCAGGTGGGTGTAATTGTAATGAAATTTGAAGATCCCTTTGCATTGCTAAGGTGAGAGGTACTTAGCACCTGGTCTCAAATGAAGCTTCTGTTAAAGAAAGAGAAGGTATGAATCCCTGTTCCTGATGTAACAGGAAGGGGCTGAACAGGGCACCCCTGTTGCTGATGTGACATGAAGGGGCTGAATAGGGAGAAGCAAATACTGTATTTAAGGAAGAGCACAAGCTGGGTAGTCAGAACTTCTTGGGACAAGCATCTGAGGCAGAGCAGTTGCTGATGGAGAGAGAGAGAGAGAGAATTTCTCTCAGTGAGCATATGAAGGATGGCTCCTGCTGCTGGACTGGAACTTCTGTGGAGAATGTAATTTTGATTTTGAGAATGGGAGAAATTTATTTTGATTCTGAGGACAGGAGAAAGTTATTTTGATTTTGGGATTGGAGCTTATGGTGCTGAAGACTTCCGAGGGCCAGCCAGACCTGCTGAGGAGCTGTTGATGATTTCTGAGGGCAAGCTGGAGCTGCTGAGGATTTCCAAGTGTCAGCTGGAGCTTCAGAAGACAGAGGAAACATGACTATGTTGTTGGTACTTTGTCTGTCTGTGGCTTTGTTAAGCTTTGTCTTCCCAGGAACAGAAACAATGGAGGTCTTAAGATGGACTGGACACTGTGAGCTTCAATATGGAGCAGGAACCACATGGTGATCTGGATAAGGAGCTAGGAGCAGTTTGAACTCAGGTGGCAGTTGGTTAGATTCAGGTGGGAACTGGGACCATGGGAGAGGAACCATGGAAGCTGAAAGCCTGCCCTGAGTCAAGATAAAAAGACCTCTCAGTGATACTGAGTAATGACTGATGAAATTGTAACTTGTGACTGAGGGGTGGATGGCCTGTGTATTCTCTACTACCCTTTAAGAGGGTACTGAGTAGTGACTGATGATTGAGTAGTGACTGATGATTGAACCATGACTGATGACTGAATAGTGACTGATTTGTAACTTACTGCGCCCCATGGATGGAGGACTTTGACTTTTTGTATTTTGTGTCACTTAAAGAGAAAAGCCTTGTTAAGGATGATTGAATGACTGAGTTACTAAATGATTGTACTTTGTTCAAAATTATATGATCACTTTGGTGGAAACTATGTGGCCCTTTTAGTCATAAGTTGTTAAGTTTTGACATGGTGAATATTGTATTTTGATTTTCTGTGATAAATTGTAACATTGTGAATGCTGTACCTTGATTTTCTGTGAATGTTTTGCTCTGATTTGTTATCGAATAAATAGTTTACTATACCTTGTAATCAGATCCTTGAAAAGCTGTTCACAGAAGCAGTCCTGTTGAAAGCTGCTCTTGCTTGGCTTTACAGTGGGTTAGCCCCTATATGGTCCTTGAAGAGGACTCTGCCTTCTAGATGGCCACCCACCTAAAGTTTTTGCCTGTGTCCTAGATCATCTACTTGGGTGGAAAGTTAGTTTTTGTCAGCTGGACTAAGTTTAACTCAATTGTAGCTTATCAAACCAAACATTACATGAAATAATGTTCTTTGTTGCCATTAGATTTATGGGGAAAATATTTCCCTAATCCTTCCTTTCCCTCTCCAAGGAGGATCTATTAATCATCCTTCCTTTAGGCTGCACTTTCTTATTTTGTTTTTGTTTATAGCAGGTACTCCATGATTGATGTGATTCAGGTTCTTCAATGTTGTATCAACTCATTGGTTACTAAACAAAGATATGATTTAGAATACAAATAGTCAAAGTAAGTATACACTCAATTGTAGGTGAATCTTAGCACTTTTTTACTTGTCTCACCACTCTGACAATGTCACTGCAAAAGCAGAATGGGGTTTAGGAGAATTGAGGGCAATTTGTCATTTTTTCCATGGAGAAGTATCATAGATCTTAATGTCTGCTAACTCTAGTGCAGGGGTGGGAAACCTGTGGCCTTGGAACCACATGTGATCCTCTAAGTCCTCAAGTGTGGTCCTTTGATTGAATCCAACTTCACAGAACAAATCCTGTTAGTAAAAGGTTCAATGACATTCTGTTTTCTAAAAAAATAAAGAAAATATTGCATATCACCAATTAATAATTTTGTCTTTTTTTAACCTTGAACTTTAGTGTTCTGCTTTTCTAAATTCATTGGAAACAGAAATTAGTTTACACATGTAAACAGTAATTTTAAGAGGACTGGGGTGAAAATTCAATGCAATCTTTGATGTGTCCTGTGTGTGATACATTGAGTAAAATCCTGACTGTAAGTTTTCTTCGTTGTAACATGGAGAAAATAAAATTGTTGTCTTAGAGTTATAAGGTTAGTGCAGGGTATAGCTATTATCAAATATGGTGACAGGGAAGAAATGATTCCAAATATTTAAGGTCTAAGCAACTGTACTTATGATTAGAATCCAGTGTTTCTATCAAAGATTATGGTTCAAAGGATTTAGATCTAGAAGGGAATTCTAAGAGCATCTAGTCCAACTTCTTCATTTTACACACATAGCAAATTAGGCTCTGAGTGTCAAAGTAATTTGGCTGAGGCCATATGGTCAGGTAATATAATAACAAGACTAGAATTAGAACCAAGGCTCTTTGGCTGCAAATGCTGTGCTATCCATACTTCACCATGCTTTCCATGGAGGAATCAAGAAAGGTAAGTTTCAAATAATCAATCTAGATTAAAATGGACTAGTAATGTTATACAAGTCTGCCATTATTGTAAATTCATACCGTTTTGTGATCTTGTTTCCATCTTTTCGTTGTCTATTTAAAATCTTAGCAAATCAGTAAATTCCATTTATATTGACATTGATCTCTTTGGAATATCTACTTTTTTAGCAAAATTATTTGCTTATGTATCACTGGAGTTTCATTCTTGAGAAATTCCCATACCTTTAGGATTGATTTTCCTCTTTGATTTAAGACTATGGGAGTATATATTTTCTTTGAAATCTTTGAAATTAATATGCTTCCAAAATCTAGGGTGTGAATTAGCCCATGCACAATCAGAACACGAATTACTCCCCTTCATTACTTTAAACTAGAAAGGTCACTCTACCAGTTTTTCATGAGTTCTACCACAGTGGCTAGTTATTGGTCAGAATCAGATAGGTCAGAATCAGAATAGCAAAGCCTTTCATTGCTTCTCTCGGTCTTTAAAATAATAAAATAACCATTAAGGCAAATTAAAAACATATTGATCACTTTGATTTTGATCAACATAGGACCCAAGCAGATATATTAAAAACTGACGGTTCCCGTCATTATTACATCATGTCTCCAAACTAGATAGTGATCTCTCTCTGAAACTCATTATCTACTTAATGCTCTTGACTAAAAGATCCTGAAAAACATGCAAAGTTTCAGCAGTTAGAGATGGAATGAATAGGAATTCTGGGAGCAGGAACTGGGGTTAATAAAAAGCACAGCAATTAGAAAAATTCAGGGAATGAATGAAGGAAAGTGACAAATCCAGATTGACTTGTCATAGGCAGATGAATGTTGTATAAAGATGGAAAGACACAGAAGTCTAGACTATGGAGGACTTTGAATGACAGGTTAAGGTTTGGAGCTTATTTGGCAAATAATGAGAAATCTTTGAAAGGCTTTTAAGAGAAGGAAGGTATAATCATAACTTTGTATAAGGAAGATTAATCTGGCAACAGTGTGATGAATAAACTAGAGAGAAAAGAGTCTAGAGGTAAGAAAGCCAGCTATAAGATTATTGTTCTAGTCTAAAAATGAAGGATCACAAGTTAGTGGCAATGAAAAATTGTTTTTAAAAAGAAATTGAGGAACTAAATTAAATGAGACTTTGCAACTGATTATGTAAGGAAAAGTAAAAAAGATAAATGTTAAAATTTTAAGCATAGAAAAATTATGCTTTTATCTTCTATCCTCACCCTCCTTATTTTAATGCTAATCGTTGGGTAGACCTGGGTTTGTGCCCAGAAAAGCATATAACTAGAGTCTGGTCCTGATTGAAATTTGTTCATATTATCTGAACAGAAGTCAGGTAGGGAAAAACTGGATGCAAAAATGCATTGAGGATATGGCACAAAAAATTAATAGTTAGAACTGGAAAAACAAATCAAGAACTTAATGGGATCAGAATTGGAATGCCAAGTGACCTAGCAAGAGGCATGTTCTATCCTATTCAAAGATTTAGTGCTAGTCACAAAGAAGTAATTCAAACTAAAACTTTGTCTATATTCCCTTGAGCTAGGAAGTTCTTATTATAGTCATTTCCCTCACTAACTTACGTTGAAGCTGAGTGGTAGCAATGTCCCTGACAAAAACAGGAAATTTAGAAGAAGGAATAATGTTAGCCAGAGGATACATTTGATTTTGGGCAAGCTGGATTTTGAAGTGCCAGAGAGACATACAGGTATAAAAGCCTAGGAGATACTGAGAGAATACTAGGAAAACTGTAGTTCTTACCATGAAAAGCAAGAAGCAGCATAGCATAATTAGAAAGAGAACCTTGGAGTCAGGAAGACCTGGGTTCAAGTCCTGTCTCTGTCAAATATCCCAAAGCCATAATTGGAGGGGTGGTGGTCATCCCCATGCATAAAAGTTCCACATTCCTTACCTTGTCTTTACCACCACTGCCATTACCAGGTAGGCAAACTCACAAGCCCTGGCAATGGCAGAATACAGAAGACACCTAATATTTCCAAACCAAAACTTCCAAAGTCTGTAGTCCTTGGAAATAACCCCTATAGATATGTTACCTTGTAACTACTTCTGTAATTGCTGCAGCTCCTGCCTCCTCATAATCCGTAAGTACTGACCATCCAGAAAAGAAAATTATCTACATTAAAGTTTTTGACAGTGTTCAATGGTTCAGCAACAGAAAGCATACTGAAGGACTACTAGACCTTCCCATCTGACTTGTAACTCAACCTCCTCAATATCCATTGAAGAAAGGCTCCATGAGAGTAAGGATTGAATTACTTTTCAATTTGTATCCCCACTGCTAAGAACAGAGCTTTGGATATAGAAATCACTTAATAATTTTAATTAAGTAATTTATTCAGTGAATCAACAAGTATGCGTTAAGTACCTACCATGTAGCAGGCATTCTACAAACACAAGCATTCTAAGTTGAAAACAGATGCTGATCTTCATTGGAAGAAGGGATTTCTTCAGCAGAAACTTTTCACATCCATGAAATTTAAAGTCTTTCAGAAAACAAAGGAAGACAAAATAACATGTAGCTCAGACATTTTCTCCGTGATTATTTCAGTGGATCCCCAGAAATGAATATATTGCCAGTGGCAGTCTATTTGTTCAAATCTTAATCCTGACCTCCTTAAAAATGCCACATCTGGCTTCCTCTTCTGCATGCTCATCAGCCTTTTCTTTTATCAAGAAAACTTTAAAAATTGGACTTGAGAAACATATAGGAATTCTAAGAGTTGTTTGCATTCCACTGAAATCTTCCTTTAGCTGAAGGGGATCAAATCAATGAAATATGATGAAACCATATGCTCATTATTTCAAAGTGAGCAGCTGCTGCAGGGAATATTGGAAGATTTATTAATTCTACTAGTCCTGCTCATTAAGTCTAGGTATCTTAAAAACCTCCTGTCTTGCTCAACAAAGGACATCTTAGCATCACTATCTCTGTCCCCCTCACTCCAATGGAGTTTGCACTAGTGATCTTGACATTCTCCTCTCTGTTCTCTTTAAGAGTAGAAGAAACACTGTTCTGTGCTGATCCCAACTACTGGATAACTGGATAACATTCACTCTACAGAAAGAGACTTAATGCATAGGCATCGTTTGGAAGAGACATAAGTAGGATGAGCCTTGGCAACAAAGAATGTTCCCTGCTATGGGCCATATGCACATTTAATTGAGTTTGTAAGTTTCCAGGCATTTTGCCAAATGGTAAGTCTACCGTCTGGTAAGAGAGATGAAGTTTTCCCTCTTCTTCCTACCAACCTTGGGTGCCCAAGAATTCATGGAAGCCAGAGGGCTTCACTTTGGGAGAATTCCAGCCACATTTATAGATATGCAAGCAAACAAAATGAGGCAAGATGCTGGGATGTTCTATTTTAAAAGTTTAATTAATTATGTTCCCTGGCCACACATCTAATCTGCTGGCCTAGGCAAAGCTTGAAGAAGTTTATGCCTATTTGCCCATGCAGATTTGCGAATTACAAAATCAGAATGTCAAAAAGGGATGTAATCTCACCACCTGCTTTCCACTCTTAAAGATTACCTTGGAAGGAAATCTCAGTCTCTCTTGAATGCTCAGGAGAAAAGATTTGAAAATGTACACTGCTGTCTTGCTCCATCTTATATAGCCAGAAAGCAAGGACTCCTTTCCTACTTTTGAATTTTATTCCTTTATTTTTTAAAAAATACTTCTGGGAATTTACCTTCAAGTACTTCTTTTCAAAAGGAAAATGTGTCAATGACATGAATTTAAGAGACAGTGCCTTTTTCAGTATCAAAGCAATTACTCTACCCCACTCCCAGAGAAACAATGATGATTTTTTAAATCAAATAATAGTCAGTCACTTATAGCAAATTCCTCTTAAGGAGGAAGTTATAACTTGTGGATTACGATACAGAGATAATGACTGAGGAATTCACTTTAATCAGTTTTTGTTTTCATTGTAAGAGCAAATTCACTAAGAGAAAGACATAGCCATGGGGAAAGGCAAGACAGAAAGTCATAGGAATTTTATAATTAGATAGACTTTTACCTCTTATTTCCCAGTTTTGCCTTCTCCTTATGGGGGGATGTCTCAGTGGCCTCTTAGTGAATTCAGAAAGTACCACTTGACAAAGAAAACATCTAAATTATCTGAGACTTGAGAAAGAGAGCATGGGGACCCTCTGGACACAATTTTGGATAGATAGAGTTGAAAAGAAAAAAAGTAAGATTAATAGAATGAATAGAAGAAAAATGAAAAACATTCATTAATTGATATGCCACCAAAAGGGAAACTAAGAGGTTTTTGGAGAGCTTTATTCAACTATAACCTTCATATATGTTTCACAGGAGGATAAACAGAAGAGGATATAATGAAAGAAAAAAGAGTAAAAAAAAAATCATGGGTTTGGAGAAAAAAATAAGCAAGGGATAATTGTTATGTATATGTGCTATATCAACCTTGGGTGCCCAAGAATCCATGGAATTCACCCATCAAAAAATCTAGAGGAAGTACCCAAGTTCATTGGATATACCCCCTTCTGTGGATTTTGGGAGAGTATAGATAAGAGTGGCAAACATTGGGTAAGCATGGATGATGTTATCTGTATTATTGAATGAAATAATCAGGTTGATCAATGGAAAATCCTCTGTAATATTAAGGCAAATGTCCATTAGCCGGAAGCAGTTAAGTATGTAACATCTGGAAGTGATAAGCATTGTAGTGAAGCACCCTAAAATCATTAAATTAAGGAAAATTAATCAAAATAAGATATTCACAGTATGGTTATAGCAAAGACTGTGTATCCTTTCTCTCAAGCATGGTTCAACGGATATTGTCAACCACGCTACCTCTGTAATGATAAATGAACTCTTCCATGACCTTGGCTCGAGCACCGTGACTGATTTCAATCTATAATTAAGGACAGAAAGAGCTTTTTCTTCTAATTACTCTGAATATACTACGATAAATTGTAAGTTTTGCTCAGGCCATTTTCCACCAATACATACTTACATTATTTTTCAAGAATAATCAATAGGCAATTGCAAAAGTAATAAGAAGTATTGTTGGAAAGATGATAGACTAAATAAATATATTTACATATTTCTCTAAAATTGATAGGAAGAAGAAATTTACATCTCTGGTTTAAATTACACCAACTGTATCCATAGTCTTTTAAGAAACTCAAAATGATGAGGCGGCTAGGTAGTGCAGTGAGTAAAGCCTCGGCCCTGGAGTCAGAAGAACCTGAGTTCGGATCCGGCCTTAGACACTTAATGCACACACAAACAAAACAAAACAAAACAAAAAACAAACCTAGCTGTGTAACCTTGGGCAAGTTACTTAACCCCAATTGCCCTCCCAAAAGCAAAAAAAAAAAAAAAAACTCAAAATGATTTAAATTATAATGCAAGTATTTTATAATGAAATGAAATCTATAAAATTTAGTTAAATTTCCTACATACAGGATCACAGCTTTAAAAACTGGGAGGGATAGTAGATGCTGAGGTCCAGAGAAATTAAATTATTTAGCCAGGGTCACACAGTCAGTAAATATCTCTGGCAGGACTTTTGTGCCTATAAGAAAGACAAATGGACAAAGGCCAAAGTCCTCAAAAGGCTATTGTGATGATGACATAGAAAATTTGTTATTTAGTCATTTTTCAGTCATGTCCAACTCTTTGTGACCCCAGTTGGGGTTTTCTCAGCAAAAATACTGGAGAGTTTCCTCTTTCCTTTACAGATGAGGAAACTAAGGCAAACCAGTCACTTAAGTGAGTTGCCCAGAGTCACATAGCTAGTAAGTGTCCGAGGCAAGATTTGAACTCAGGGATAATCATCTTCCTGGCTCCGGGCCTGGCACACTATCTACTGTGCCATTTAGGTTCAGATCTTGTCACTTTTCCCTTAAGAGGTAGCCATGGACAGTTGACCCATCAAAAGAGGTGAAGTGTCTTTGTTTGTTTTATGCTCATATAGAAGTACTTTCTGGGCCTTTGTCATATAACAAAATGGTTCTGTGTATATACATGCATACACATCAACATTTACACATATAACTTCTATGTACATATATACATGCACATACAAACACATATAGGTATGTATACTTACATAAAAGTTATATATATATATATATTTCTCTGTATACATAGATCTATCTATTGATATATAGATTCTGACTATACATACGTAAATGCATATACATTTTGTGTGGAGAGAGAAAGAGAGAGAAAGAGGGAGGGAGAGAGAGAGAGAGAGAGAGAGAGAGAGAGAGAGAGAGAGAGAGAGAGAGAGAATGAGAACAATTCTAGGCTACATTTGGGGGGTGGTCTACTACTTTCTGTCTTTTCTGTTCATGTCATCCCATTTTGTCTTTTCATTTTCACCTTTACTTTTTCACTTTCACTTTTTAATTTTCAAATACAAAGATCAAGAGAAACAGCAAAAAGTAAACATAAAAGAGAAATCATAAGGGGTTCAATAAAGTTAAAGTTTATATTCTTATATAGAAAGATGATACTTGTAACTCCTAAAAACTTTATCACTATTAGTGCAGTTAGAAGGAATATACAAGAACAGAGGGTACAGGGGTGATTGACTATGACAAGTTGATCTAAAAAAAATCAATGGTGAGAAAGAAGGATGCACTGAGAGATGTTATAATGCAGTGGAAGAATGCAAAAAAAAATTATTTCAAATAAAGGAGGCATGCAAAGAAGAGCTTTACAATGGAGGGCAAAATTGGTGTGGGGTGGCAAATAACAGAACTGGTTCAAAGAGGAAATACACATTCAATTGGTTGTAGAAATCTATCTTGCCCAAAAGGGAAGTGGGAGAGGAAGGGGATAAAAGAAGTGGAGGGGCTGGTAGGACATTACATGAAGAAAGGCAATGGTCAAAAGCAAATCAAATTTTTGAGGAAGCACTGGATAAAAAGAGAGAGAAGGATAAACTGGAGAAAAAAGTAGGATGGTGGTAAATACACAGTAATTGCAACTTTGAATGTGAATGGGATGAACTCACTCCTAAAACAGTAATGGATAGCAAAATGGATTAGAATCCAACAATATGTTAATTACAAGAAACACACTTGAAACAGAGAAACACAGAGTAAAAATAAAGGCTAGAGCAGAATCTATTATACTTCAGCTGAGATAAAAATTTTAAAAAGTAGAGTTAGCAATTATAATCTCAGACAAAGCAAAAGCAAAAAAAAATGACCTAATTAAAAGACATAAGCAAATAGATTTTGCTCAAAGTTATCATAGACTATGATTCAAAATTAATATTAAAAATATGCACCAAATGGCATAGCATTGAAATTCTTAATAGAAAAGTTAAATGAGTTGCTGAATGAAATAGAAAGCTAAACTGTTCTACTCAGGGACTTCAACTTTCCATTCTCATAACTAGATAAATGTAACCATAAAATGAACAAGAAAAAAATAAGGAGATTAATAGAATTTTAGAAAAGCAAGATGTGATAGACCTCTGGAGAAAATTGAACAGACATGCAAAGAACTATATACCTTTTCTCAGCTGAACATGATACCTTCACAAAAACAAAAACAAAACAAACAAACAAACAAACAAAAAACCCTGACCATGTATTAGGGTATGAAGTGCCTTAGGGTAGGAAAACCTCAGAAAAAATGTAGAAATATTAAATACATACTTTTCAGACTATAATGCAATAAAAATTACATTTAACAAAGGGCATAGAAATAGAGATTAGAAGTTAATTAGAGGGGCAGCTAGGTGGTGCAGTGAATAGAGCACTGTCCCTGGAGTCAGGAGGATCTGAGTTCAAATTTGGCCTCAGACACTTGAAACATTACGATCCATGTGACTTTGGGCAAGTCACTTAACACCAATTGCCCTCCAAAAAAAAAAAAAAGCAAAAGTTAATTAGAAATTAAATAACACATTTGTAAATAATTCCCTAGGGAATGTAATCCTAATTTCATTAAAGAGAATGATAACAATGAGATAGCATATAAAATTTTATGAAATTAATCTAAAACAGTACATAGGGGAAATTTTATATCTCTAAATTCTTACATCAATAAAAGATAGAGAGAGAGAGTATATCAATGCATTGAGCATGCAATTAAATAAAACTAGAAAAAGGAAAGAAAAACTAAAAATCTCCCTTTAGATACCAAATTGGAAATTCTGAAAATCAACCAGGAGATTAATATAATGAAAGTAAATAAATAATGACCTAATATATAAAACCAGGAGCTAGTTTTATGAAAAGGCCAATAAGTAGAGAAACCATTGGTTAATTTAATTAAAAAAAACAAATTACTAGTATCAAAAATGAAACCCCAATGAACATGAAATTAAAGCAATTATTAGTAGATATTTTGCCCAATTTTATGCCAATAAACATACCAATCTAAGTAAAATGGATAAATATTTACAAAAATATGAACTTCTCAAATTAACAGAAAAAGAAATAGAATGCTTTAGTAACCCTATTTTAGAAGGAAAAAAAAAGAACTCAGCAATCAGCTTCCTAAGAAAAATATCCCCTGGGGCAGCTAGGTGAGGCAGTGAATAGAGCACCAGCCCTGGAGTCAGGAGGAGGACCTCAGTTCAAATCCAGCCTCAGACACTAAACACTTACTAGCTGTGTGACCTTGGGCAAGTCACTTAACCCCAATTGCCCTGCCTTCTCCCTCCAAAAATAAATAAATAAATCCCTAGGACCAGGTGGATTCATAAGTGAATTCTACCAAACATTTAAAGATTAATTGATTCCAATAAAACAAACTATTTGGAGTAATAGGTAAAGCAGAAGTCCTATCAAATTCCTTTTATGGTGCTGATACCTAAACTAAGGAGAGCAAAAGCAAAGGAAGAAAACTATAGAACAATTTTCCTAATGAATATTGATGTAAAAATTTTAAATAAAAATTACCAAAGATATTACGGCAATATATCACAAAGATAATACACTATAACCAGATGGGATTTATACTATAAATGCAGGGCTGGTTCAATATTAGGAAAAGCATCAGCATAATTATCTACATCAATAACAATAAAAAGTGATTATCTCAATAGATGTAGAAAAAAGCACTTGACAAAGTACATCTATTCCTCTTAAAATACTAGAAAGCATAGAAATCAATGGAGTCTTTATTTAAATAATAAGTGCTATTTATTTAAAACTAAGAACAAGCATTGTCTATAACAGGAATAAATATCTTCTCAATAAGAACAGGAGTTAAACAAGAATGTCAATTATTGCCACTATTATTCAATATTATGCTAGAAATTAAAGAAGAAAAAAGAAATTGAAAGAATAAAAATAGGTAATGAGGAAATAAAACTATCACTGTTTGCAGATGACATGATGGTATACTTAGAGAACCCTAGAGAATCAACTAAAAAACCTAATTGAAACAATAACTTCAGAAAATTGCAGGATGTAAAATAAACCCACAAAAAATCATTGGCATTTTTATATACCACCAACAAAACACAGCAACAAGAAATAGACAAATTCCATTTCAAATAACTATAGACAACTTAAAATACTTGGGAGTTTACCTGCCAAGACAAACCCAGGGACTATATAAACACAATTACAATACACTTTTCACACATATAAAGACAGAGCTAAACAACTGGAGAAATATTAATTGCTCATAGGTACACTGAACCAATATAAGAAAATGACAATTCTAATTGAACTAATTTACTCATTAAGTGTCATAACATCAAACTATGAAAATGTTATTTTATAGAGATAGAAAAAAATAAAATTCATCTGGAAGAAAAAGGGGACAAGAATATAAAGGCAATCATTTTTTTAATGTGAAGGAAAGTGGCCTAGCAGGAACAGATATCAAACTGTAATATAAAGCATATTAGAATGGGCAGCTAGGTGGCACAGCAGAGAGAGAATCAGGCCTGGAGTCAGGAAGACTCCTCTTCCTGAGTTCAAATCTGGCCTTAGACACTTGCTATCTATTTGAGCCTGAGCAAGTCACTTAGTCCCGTTTGCCTGTTCCTTCATTTGTAAAATGATCTGGAGAAAGAAATGGCAAACTATTCCAGTATCCTTGCCAAGAAAACCCCAAATTGAGTCACTAAGAGTTGGCCACCATAGAAAACAACAAAATCACACCAGCAAATTGTCAAAATAATATGGTACTGACTATGAGATAGAGTGGTGGATTAGTGGGATAGATTCAGAACACAATAGATAATACACAAATGCCATTCCAATGTATTTGATAAACCCAAAGGTCCAAGCTTTAGGGAGGAGAGGTCAGTATTTGACAAAAATGCTGGGAAAACTGGAGAACCATTTGGCAGAAACTAGGTAAAGACCAATTATCTCACACCATATATCAAGATACTGTAAGTAGATGATTTAGACCTAAAAATGATAGCATAAATAAATTAGAAAAGCATGCAATATTTTACTTGTCAGTTCTATGGATAAGGGAAATATTCATGACCAGAGATAGAAAGGGTCATGGAGGGTAAAATGGATAATTTTATTACATTAATTTAAAAAGTTTTATATAAATAAACCCAGGCACTTAAATTTCATAGAAGGAAAGCAGGAAATTGGGGGGAAATATTCACAAGTTTTTCTCATAAAGACATCATTTCTCAAATATATAAAGAAATGAGATAAATTTACATGAATATAAATTATTTCCCAGTAGATAAGTGGTCATAGGGTATGGAAAGAAAACCAAAAATAATCAAAACTACCTATAGTTATATTAAAAATGCTCTAAGTCATTATCAGTTCAAGAAATTCAAATTAAAACAACTCAGGTACCACCTCACACCTATTACATAGGTCAAGATGACAAAAAAGGAAAATGACAAATATTGGAAGGGATGTAGAAAACTGGGGAACTCATTCACTGTCTCTGGAGTTGTGAATTGATCTAATCATTCTGGAGAGAAATTTGAAACTATGTCCAAAGGGCTCTAAAGCTTTGCATGTTCTTTGATCCAGAATTACTAATAGTAGTTATATATCTCAAAGAGACAAAAGAAAAAGAAAGAAACTCTGTACAAAATATTTATAACAGTTCTCTGAGACAAAATTAGAAATTAAGGGCAGGCTCATCAATTGAGGAACACATTGTACCATATGATTTTGAATAGAATACTATTGTGCTATAAGAAATGACAAGCAGGATGCTTTCAGAAAAACCTGGGAAGACTTATGTGAATTGATGGTAAGTGAAGTGAACAGAATCAGGACCAGCATCATATACAGCAACATTAATATTAAATGATGATTAACTGTGAATGACTTAACTGTTCTGATATATCCAAGTCAGTACTGAAAGACATGATGGAAAATACTATCTGCCTCCAGATAAAGAACTGATGGAATCTGTACAAATTGAAACATTTTTTCACTTTATTTTTCTTGCTTATTTTTTGTAACATGGTTAATATGGAAATCCGTTTCACACAATTTAATGTATATAATTGGTATCACTTTTCTTCCCTTCTCAATTGGTGGGACAAGGATGGAAGGAAGGCAGGGAGAGAATTTTGAAGTAAATTAAAAAAAAAAACATGTGGGGCGGCTAGGTGGCGCAGTGAATAGAGCGCCGGCCCTGGAATCAGAAGGACCTGAGTTCGGAGCCGGCCTTCGACACTTAATCCATACAAACAAAAAACCTAGCCGTGTAACCTTGGGCAAGTTACTTAACCCCAATTGCCCTAAAGGGGCGGCTAGGTGGAGCAGTGAGTAAGAGCGTCGGCCTCGGAGTCTGGATGACCCAAGATCAGATCCGGCCTCAGAAAATGAGCACCCACGCATAAATAATGACTAGCCGTGTAACCTTGAGCAAGTTACTTAACCCCAATTGCTTTAAAAAAAAAAATGCTAAAAATAAATAATAAATATTGAGTAGTGGGAGCTGGGCATGATGGGTTGGAGAAAGATGCCACTGTGGTAGTATTTCCTCACAGGTACTTCCCTATACCAAAATAATCACAAGTTAAGTTGCTACCCATTATTTTGAACATTCCATTAATGTTCCTTTTTTCTCTTGTTTTTTTTTTCTTTTTGCATCAGTATCAATGCCCATTATGCCCCTATAAATAAAAGAATTCCTGTTTTATAAAAGAGAAAGCAGGATTAAACAAAACAAATGTATACATTATTTGTATCAGAAAATACATCTCCCTCTCTATCATTACCCAACCTCTTTGCTAGGAAATGATAAATTATTTTTTTTTTTTTTTGCATAAACACCTATTTTCTTAGGACAAGTTTAATAGAGCTACAAAACATGAGATGGGTTTGAGCCCAAAGAGGTGACTAGTACAAACAATGTTAACACAGCACTTGGTCATTAAGAGTGAGAAAGAGGGCTGCTGCCCTGAGGGAGGGAGGAATGATCTGGATGAATCAGGCCCCATGAGCAGAGGGCATGCCCAGCTACCCCACACTGCCTGGGCTCCTGCTACAAAGACCTTCCAGTTGAAAGGTTGGGGAAGATCAAGCACATTTGTCCTGCAGACAGTAGCTAGCAAATCTGCAGGCCCCATGGGCGGAGGGGGGGAGAGGAGGAAGAAGACCATCCATGGCTTCGGAGAGCAGATCACTGCTGTTTCGAGAAGTATTCCTTACTCCCCTGAACATCAGGCTTGATGGTGTCACTCCCTGGTTTCCAGCCAGCAGGGCACACTTCACCATACTTGTCTGTGAACTGGAAGGCCTGGACAAGCCGAAGAGTTTCATCTACAGATCGGCCCACGGGAAGGTCATTGATGGTGATCTGGCGCAGGATCCCCTTCTCATCAATGATGAAGAGACCCCTGAATGAAATTCCCTCATCTGCCTTTAAGACCCCATTATCTTGAGCAATGGTGCGTTTGCGGTCAGACAACAATGGGATATTCACAGCTCCCAGTCCACTATTCTTCTTGACCGTATTGACCCAGGCAAGGTGACAGAAGTGCGAATCCACTGAAGCACCAATCACTTGGCAGTTGATTTTCTTAAATTCTTCAGCTCGATCACTGAAAGCAATAATCTCTGTAGGACACACGAAGGTGAAGTCCAAGGGGTAGAAGAACAACACAACATATTTCCCTTTGTAGTCAGAAAGGCTGATATCTTTGAACTGCCGATCAGGCATAACAGCGGTAGCTTTGAAATTGGGGGCTGGGTACCCAATCTTGGCATTTCCAGCAGACATGTTGACAGCAACAGCAAGGCTCCACAGACAAGCTCGGAGAAAACTGGAACACGTGAGGCGGATCTGGAGAACCGATAAATTATTTTTTATCAGTTTTCTAAAGACATTATTAGTCATTGCAGTGATCAAAGTTTTCATATATTTAAATGTTGTCTTCCTTTATATTACTGTAGTCATTATACCAATTGTCCTAGTTCCACTCATTCCACTCTCCATCATTCATAAGGTTTTTCTAGGTTTCTCTAAATCTGTCATTGTAAATCATATCATATTTAATTCAGCTATTTTTCATTCAAAGTCTACCCACTTTGTCATTCCTCAATTAGACTGTGAGACTTGAGAGGAGGAACTATCTCCCAGCTTTCTTTTATTATCCATAGCATTCCGCATAATGTCTGACACATAATCAATACTTATTAAATGTTTGTTGACTAATTACTGTTTTGTACTATAACTTAAAGTATTTCTATATTTTTGTATATGTTATAGGGGATGTTTATCATTGTTTTCTTTGTGGGAAATAGAAGATATGTTTTATAATATTATTGTTGGTTCAATGGTATGCATCATTTAGTCTCTGTTGGGATATAATTCCAATTGCTTGTGAGAATGGTTGTAACAGTTCACAGATGACCCAACAGTTCATTAGTGTGCCTTTCCTCCAATAGTCCTTTCAAAAATGCATTTTCTTTCTTTTTTTGCTGTCTGTTTTGTTTGTTTTCACTCACAAATCACATGTTAATTCAGAGGCTCTAATCATAGGCTTCTGTATTATTTCAGGCTCACAGGATCCACAGGTGAACCTTAGAGATGATCTAATTCAACACATTAAGTTAGAAATTAAGAAACTAGAACCCAAAGGAGTTAAAATAAATGATCAAAGTCACAGAAATATTCTGGAGCAAATAGTCAGGATTATAGTCTGTTTCTCTTATTCAAAATCATTCACTTCTTCTCTCACTCTTTCACTTCCTCTTCCCTTAATCTCTTCTATAGTCTGCTTCCTTACTTCATCACTCAGCTAAAAATTTTCTTTACCAGATCACCAATGATATCTTAGTTGCTGCATCCAGTACCATTTTCTAAATCTTCATGCTTTATCTCTGCAGCTTTTGACACTGTTGACCACACTCCTAACTTAAATACTCTCTCCTCCCTGGGATTTTGTAATTATTCTCTCTCTTGGTCCTCTTCCTACCTGAGTACTCAATCTTAGTCTTCTTTTCAGGATTATCAACCATAGCAGCCCCCTTACCAGTGGTATTGTATATCCTATGAATCTATCCTGGGTCCTCTCCTCTTTCTCTATACTCTTACTTAGTGAACTCATCAACTTACATAGGCATACTTTTCATCTCTCCTGATGACTCCTAGACCTATATTTATAGCCTTAATGTTGATCCTGAGTTCCCATCCTATGTCACCGATAGCCAAATGGACATTTCAAACCCAAGTCCAATAGAAATTTCTCTCCACCTTGTCTGAAGGTAATTTAATTCTCTCCCCAACCCTGCCCCAATTATCCCAGTCCTCTTATAAACTTCACTATTTTTATATAGGAAACCATCACCATCATTCTAGTTCCCCAGGTTCCTAATCTCAGTAGCATTCCTGACTTATCACTCACACTTACCACATATATTCATTTAATTGCCAGACCCTTTCAGTTGTACCTCCACAATATTAATTACATCAGTCACCTTCTCTCCACTCATAGTCACTCCTCTGTTGTAGGCTCTCATCAACCCTTGCTTGAATTATGGCAAATAGCCTCCTAATTGGTCTCCTTGCCTTGACTCTCTTCCTTCCTTTATCCTTTCTTTTCAGCTGCTAAATAGATTGTAATAAAGTAAAATCCTGAATATGTCATTCCTCAACCCAATAACGAAAAGTGGCTCTTTATTATGTGCAGGATCAAATACAAATTTTTATATTCAAAATCTTTTACAAATTGCTCTCAACATATTTCTCCAGTCTCATTATACTTTTCTTCCTTGCTTACATAACTGCTGACTAGGCAAATCTGTCTCCTTACATTTCTTCATACATTGTTTGCCATTTATCTGTGCCTTTACATTAGTAAGCCCCATGTAAGAATTTACTCTCCTCACCTTTATCTCTTGGAAACCCTTATTTTCTTCAAGTACCGCCTTCAATATGAGCCTTTTCTTGATCCCCATACCTTATTGCACCTTCCTTTTCAAATCACCTGATATTCATTGCCTATTTGTACCTATTTTGTAAATCTGTATGTGTGTGAATGTGTGTGTGTGTGTGTGTGTGTGTGTGTGGGTGGGTGTATGAATAGGAACTGTTATCACTTTAATCTTTCTGTTCCTAACAAATTCCCTCTGTGTTTGGCATAGAATAGGTGTTTACATAATCATACCATCAGCGATCTATAACTAGAAGTGATTTAAAAAGCCATCTAGTCTAAAATACTCATTTTACCTGTGAGGAAACTGAGACCTAAGAAAGTTAAATGATTTTCCAAGGCCAGATGGGTGTTAGAGGTAGGATTTGAATCTGTTACCTGACTCAAAAGCTAGAATTATTTCCAGTGTACTCTTTGTTGGCTGATTGATTCTCACCTATCATTACTATTTCATTAATTTCACAGTGTTTTTGGTTTGTTTGTGTGTTTGGGGGCTTTATTTTTAGTCTTTCTCCATCCCTCCACTGGCCATTTAAAAAAAAAAAAGAAATTCTAACTCTGTAACACTCTTCTGTAATACTCAAATCATAAGACCATACTCTTCAATAAGATTCATATTTGCTCCCAGTGCTACCTTTGTGGAGAAATAACATGGATTCCAATAACTAAATTTTTTTTGGCCTCCTTTATGTTGTAATAGAAAGTTCACTAGATTTTGTACAAAATTATTTGTTTAAATCCTGGCTGTATGATTTACATTTTCAGAACTTGATTCACTCATTTGTTAAATGAAGGTGTTTTTCTTGTTGATCTCTTTTGGCTCTAAGTCATAATGATAAACCCTACTCCATATGCGTATTCATTTTAACAATTTGAATGATCATTTTCCTCTGCAATCACTGTCCCACAAGTCTCTAGCTTTTACAAAGTAAAATGAGAGAATTTACTGGTCACCATTCTGACTTTCTTCCCCTACAAATTCTAAATCTCCTCTTTCACCACTTTCAGATTTTTCCTTCATTAACTTCTTGCACGATACAGTAGAATAGGCAATGGATGACTTTCAGTGAAGATGACAATGTAGAAGATTCTAGAGGAGTACAGATTCTAATGATTATCCCAGGGCACCAGATGGAACAATAAATGATTATTTCTGAATTGAGATTACACAGGATCGTGTTCAGAAGCCAAAGGTTCTTGAAGAGGAGTAGAGTTAAGGAAAGTGGCAAGCCACTGCAGGCTTCAGGAAATAGGGCTCAAAGCTTGCAAGAACTCAGCAGGAATCCACCATGGGGGTAAAAAGATCATCAATATCTAGTTAGTAAATGCGGCCCGAAACCATTGACACTAGCCTATTAGATGAGCAACAAAGGGAACAAAGTTAGCTCCTAATAGGTCGCTATGATGGAGTACAGGTTCTAGGAACCCCCTTGAATTTTCCTACATGATGAGGCATTTACCTGAGGCCATAAACCTTTCATTATCACTAGACCCAAATCTGTGCTACTCTTACTGTCCGGCTACTTCCCACCCCTGATCCTATCAAAATGTCTATACCCAAATCTGTTACCCTTAATCTAGCCTAGCCCTCAATTGTATGTCATCTCAGGTAGTCTTCAGCTATTTCCCACCCTTAATCCCATTCTTGGAGTCTGACCTCAGTCCCATCAAGGTCCTCCTTAGACTCCTCCTCAAGACCCTCCCCAAACCTCTCCTCTAGACTACCCTTAAATCCTTCCCATATTCTCTCTGTATATAAGATCCACCTTGCCTCCATGAAGGGGCTGAGATTCAATCTAGCTCAGACTCAGTCTGTGTCAGATTGCTCTGGCCTACTTGTCAATACAAGCATCCCAAATACTTAGCTTCCTTAATAGTCTTCCCATTTGGTGAATATTTTACTTTGGCTGAGAGAAGGCTTGAGTTGAATTCATTAGGCAAGACTTGGTGTGTTGGTATTTTGGGGTCTCAAACACCCCTAAACCCCAAACCTCAACAACTGTGTGAAGAAAGATGGAACTCATCAATGTACAACTTAGAGTTTGAACCATAACGGGTGATTGGGTCAGTTAAACAAACAGGTACATATGCCTGAAGCCTTGAAAAAGGATTAAAACCAGCATGACCTTTGACATCTGTATATAGTAACAAACAATTCTTTGGTTTAATACAAGCCAAAGAGGAGAGTAACTGCACAAGTGCAAGTAGAACCTCAGGGGGTAAAAGAAAACAAAAAACCAAAAACAAACCATGATTTGGCCACAAGGACAACAACAGTGGCTGGAAGAAATGAAGCAAGTGATGAAATTTAAAGGAGAAAAGAAATCATAGCTACCTAGGAAAACTAATGAAGGAAAATAATGAGCTTAAAACAGAAAGTAGAAAACTTGTCTTCAGTAGAGATTCCCTGAGAAATAGAAGAGTAAACAATTCAATGATTCCATGAGACGAGAAAAAATATTAGAATAAAATAAAAAATGAAAACTTAACATGTAAAATATCTACATTCAAAATCAACTCACAAGAAAACAGATTTAATAAACATTGGACTCACTGAAAACTATGATGAAGCAGCAATTTTAAATACTGTATTGCAAGAAACCGTAAAGCTGCACAGATGTTTCAGAAACAGAAAGTAAAGGAGCTTAAGCTGAACACGAGAGTGTGGGAATGAAATGATGACTTCAGGCATTTATCCTGGGGCAAGGGTTTTTATAACAAAGGTGGTTGCATCTGGTTTTCTTGTGGAAAAAATTATTAACCAGCTTGTACTTAATTACTGGTGACTGTGCAATCTTTGGGGGTCACTTCTCAGTTATCACACCCTGTTTCCTCGATAGTCATGGAAAGATCGTAAGCTAACGCCCTGAGCCATAATTAGCCCACATGGGGAGTGGGGTCTAGGGAAATTCTGACCCAGACTCTACCCATGACTGGACTGGCTCACATTGGCCCTCTACAGTTATCCCTAAATTCCCACAGGCTACTTCCTACCCTTGATCTCTTCTAAACCACATTCTCCCTAGGCTGCTTGTCCAGATCCTGCTGTTCCCTGGGAGCACAGAAGAGGAGCCATGGGGTTTGGAGTTAAAATGAAAGAAGACTTTACCTGTGTACTCAGTGCTAACTGATGATATTGCAACTTATTGTGACCTAGGGGTTTGTATTTTCTTTTTTTTTCTTTTTAAACAAATGCTTTATTAACTTCTGTTTTACATCATTCATTTCTGCCAGATTTTGAGTTACAATCATTTCCCCCCCGTTATTCCCCTACCCAACCTCCCAGAATAGCAGTCCCACAAGATATCACTTCCTCCAATCTGCTCTCTCCCATACATTCTCCCATACCCCCTTCGACTTTTCCATTAGAGGAAGGTGAATCTTTGTGTCCCAATGCCTGCACATCTTATCTCCCAATTATAAGCAAAAGAGTATTAATAATAGTATTTATATATATTTGAAACAATTAATGTTAAGACCTCGAATTTAAGATCCATTTCCTTCCTCCCTTGTCATCCATTCCCTCTGGGGAGATAAGTAATTCAGTATATGTTGTACATGTCTAGCTATGCAAAACATTATCATAGTAGATATATTGTACAAGGCTGCTTATAATTCCCTCCCACGCATCCCACCCTCCACTTGGTCCATTCCCTACATGATCCTGTCCCTCTTCTATAGTGGGTACTTCCAACCTCCCCTCCCCCCAAGGATGCCCTCCCATCCATCATCCCTCATCTCATCCCCCTCCCCCCTATTCTGCTGCAGGTTGAGATATCCCATTTAGTATGTATGTCATTCTCTCCCTGAACCAAATTCAATGAGAATGTGGTTTTGCCTTTTTTTCCCTTCCTATTCTCCCCCTCCCTTGCAAACCACTTCCCCTTGCTTCTTCTACATGAGATAGTTTACGCTACCATGTCTCTCCCCATCTCCTATTGCCACTTTCCTCTCTCACCTCATAATTTCATCCCTTGAGTATTCTCCCTTCCCAACAAATTCAACCTATGCCGTCTATCCATATATAACTGTAACCATATATAGACACATTCACATAGGTATTCATATGACCACACACCCTTCTTCCATTATTTTCATAGGGAGAAATAGATCATCAGTCCCAGTTATTGCTTTTCCATATAGGAATGTAAATAGTTCAACTTTGATAAGTTCCTTTTCATTTCTTTTCCCTGATTACCTTCTCAGGCATCTCTTCCTTCTTGTGTCTGGATGTCATATTTTCTATTCAATTCTGGTTTTTACCTCTAGAATGCTTGAAAGTCCTCTATTTTCTCCTGAAACAAAATACTCAGTTTTGCTGGGTAGGTGTCCCTTGGGTTCATTCTCAGTTCTTTTGCCCTCTGGAATATCATATTCCATGCCCTTCGATCCCTCAGTGTAGAAGCTGCCAGGTCCTAGGCTATTCTGATTGTGTTTCCACAATATTGAAATTGTTTCTTCCTGACTTCTTGTAGTATTTTCTCCTTGATCTGGGGATTCTGGAACCTGGCTATAATATTCCTGGGAGTTTTCTTTTTGGGATCTTTTTCAGGAGGTGATCTGTGGATTCTTTCAACCTCTATTTTGCCCTCTGGATCTAAAACATCAGGACAATTTTCCTTGAGAATTTCTTGAAGGGTGATTTCTAGGTTCTTTCTTTGATCGTGGCTTTTGGGTAGTCCAATAATTTTTAAATTGTCTCTCCTGGATCTATTTTCCAGGTCAGTGGTTTTTCCCATGAGATATTTCACATTGCCTTCTAATCTTTCATTTGTTTGGATCTGCTTAACAGCATCTTGATTTCTCATAAAATCATTAGTTTCCATTTGCTCCAGTCTAACTCTGAAGGAATGAATCTCCTTAGTGAACTTTTGAGATTTTTTTCCATCTGGCAAATTCGACTTTTTAAGGAATTCTTCTCCTCATTGCCCTTTTGGGCCTCCTTTGCCATTTGAGTTAGTCTGTTTTTTAAGGTGTTGTTTTCCTCAGTCAGGCTGTTGACCCTCATTTCATACTTTTCCTGCATCCTTCTCATTTCTCTTTCCAATTTTTCCTCCACTTCTCTTATTTGATTTTTAAAGTCCTTCTTAAGGTCCTCTATGGCCTGCAACCCACTCATATTTTCCCCTGGGGCTTTTGGAGCAGGACTTCTGACCTCACAGTCCTTTTCCTGCTCTATGCCCCCAAAATAGGAGTCTAGGGTTGCATTTTTCTGTTTCCTTTGCCTTGGCATGTTGCCACTTAATTATTTGACTTTTGGGCTTGTTGCCACACTATGGCTTTAAGGCCAGATAGAGGAATTTTTGTCCTGAACATATGGGGGACAACTTCTGTTTCTGGCAAGCTGTAAACCCACCCACGACTTCCAACCTAGATCACAATCCAGATCCAGGGAGGTTAAAGCAAGAGCGATTACCGCCCCCCCCCAAGACTGATCACTGGATCTCCCTACAATTTGCCAGGAGCTGGAGCTGCCTCTGAAAACTACAAAATGGCGTGTCTCCTCAGTGGCTTCTAGCCCCCAGGGGAGGGAGCCGACGCATTCCCCAAATACTAGTCCCAAAATCCATAGGATGCTAACCTCTTACTTTGTCCTAGGCATGTCTATGTTGATAATTCTGGAGTCACCACAGCTGCTGGTGTTCTGGGGTTCCTCCAGCCAGCTGCTGGCCTTGCCGCCCTGGGGCTAAAACCTCGGCTCACCGACCTGGGCTCCGCTCGGCTCGGCTCCCTGCTCTGCGCGCTGTGTGCTGCCAGGTCCCAGACGGCTGCACTGGTTCTTCCTGCAGGGCTTCTGGGTTGTCATCAGAGGGAGGTTAGCTTCTCTGTGTCGTTCTGTGGCTGCTGGGGCTCCAGAAGTTGTACAGAGTCCCCTTTTACATAGTTTGGGGGGAATCTGTGGGCAGAGTGGCTTGGATGAGCTGTTTCTACTCCGCCATCTTGGCTCCGCCCTCTGGGGTTTGTATTTTCTGCTACCCCTTAAGGATGATTGACATAATTATGATTTCCCCTTGAGGATGATTGGCATAAGGATGATTGGAAGCCAGCCTAGAATCAAGATGAAAGAGACTTGCCTTGGGTACTCTATATTGATTGTGACTTACTGAATGATATGTTTTCTTTAAGACTATATGAGCACCTTAGTAATAAGTTGTTATGTTATATTTTTGCGAATGTTGTGCTTTAGTTTCTTGAATTTTTTGCTTTAATTTATTGTTGAATATAGGTGGCACAGTGAATAGAGCGTCGGCCCTGGAGTCAGAAGGACCTGAGTTCGGAGCCAGCCTCCGACACTTAATCCACACAAACAAAAACCTAGCCGTGTAACCTTGGGCAAGTTACTTAACCCCAATAGCCCTAAAGGGGGGGCTAGGTGGAGCAGTGAGTAAGAGCGCCGGCCTCGGAGTTGGGATGACCCGAGATCAGATCCAGCCTCAGAAAATGAGCACCCACACATAAATAATGACTAGCCGTGTAACCTTGAGCAAGTTACTTAACCCCAATAAAAAAAAAAAATTATTGTTGAATAAATAGAGAGTTCAGTATACTACGTGATTAGATCCTTAAAGTTATTCACAGCAGCAGCCCTCAGGAAAGGTGCTTATGATTGACTTTACAAGTGACTATTTTTTTTCCAATTTAATGGGTGTAAGGTAAAAATAGAAAGTTTTTTTAAATTTACATTTCTCTTATTATTAATGATTTAGAACAATCTTTCATATAATAATTTGTGGTTCCCAATTTGTTCATATCCTTTGACCACATATCCACTGTGTAATGACTCTTAGTCTTACATATGTCTTAGTTTGCTATATATTTGTGATATCAGACAATTATAAGAGATATGTCACTCAGTTTTCCCAACTGACATTTTTTCTTAGTTGCATTGATTTTGTTAGGAAAAAGCCCCCCCCGCCCCCGCACCAATTCATATACTCAGAATGATCTCTTTTATCTTTTGTTTTGTTCAACAAGCATTTTAAAATATTTTACCAAAAGCAAAACAATAATCACCAATACAAACAACTAAACTTGACTGGTGACTATTGTCATTTAAATTGATTACAAAGCATAGAGTATCATAACCCTATTTTAGTCATTCACTCTAGATATCTACCAGAGTTCTTTGCCCACTATTGATAAATTTATATTTTTACATAATTTTTACTTCTAGATATAGCTTTCCACTTTCCCCTTTCCACCAAGAGAGAAATCCCTGGGGGAAAAGAAGAAAAAGAGAGTGGTAAGAAGTTGAGCACAATTAACTAATACATCAACAATTCTGGCAGTATATGCTGTGTCCCAAGCCTATAAGCTCCCACTTATATAAAAAAGAGAGGCATACGTATTTTCTCAACTTAGAGAAACCTAGCCAGACTAAGTCATTATAATTTCACAGAGACCCTTTTGACTTTTTATTTTGTTCTTTCTACTATTTTTAACCCTTTTGTCTCTTGTTTTCCTGGTTTTGTTTCTACCTTTGTTTGGATAATAATTCTTCCCCATATTATAGTTACAAAAGGAATGCAATATGATTTTCATCTATTTTATTGTGGTATGGCTTTTAATATTCAGGTTATGAATTTATTTTAACTTTGTAATATAAGATGCTGATTGGATAAAGTAGTAAAACCCTCCAAGACGTAGTCTCTTGTCTGGGTAGTGTGGCATTTGAAAAGTTGAAGAGACATAGTTTCTGGGTAACTTAACCATTTTATTAATAAAGCTAGCATGTTTATTAGTAAAAGGAGGTCAATGGCCCTTTCAAATGCCAAAGATACCTCATGGAAATATGCCTTTGGAAGAGTAAGTGCTCCTGAGGGGAGCAATCAACTCTGATTGATTGATTAAATGTAGTTAAAAGTTAATGAGGAAATGGATATTAAAATACTACAATGAAGGGTTGGGTTACATTCCAATGAGGGTCTTGGAGGTACATATTTTGGATCAAGAGACATCTATTTCCATATCACTTGTCTGACAAAAAGAAGACAACATTTTCCCAGACCTGTTTCAGAAAGCAAGAATGCTCCCATCCTCCCATTAGCCCAAATTTAGAATTCCTTTTACTATCTGATTAGATTTTGGTCTGGGTAAAATGTTGAGAAAGATTTCCCACACTGGTTGATTTCTGAATGAGGAAGTAGAAAAGGGGGGAAAAAACAACAACTTGGTTCTGATTCATTAATTAGTTGTGAATATAGGAGGGAAACAATTTCAGTAGTAAATTAGCTTTTGAAGACAATGACATGATGGCAAAAGGAAAAACAAATTGTTAGAGTCCTGACTTAAAATTATTTCAATTAAGTCTTGTATTTCTGTGATATTCAGGATAACATTATAAAGCCTCCACTTAAGTTTTTAATTCCCTCATCTTTGGAATTTTGGGAGAGTTTTAACTTTTAAGACCCTCCTTCCCCCACTTAGTAAACTAAAATTCTTGTCAATGTAACAGATTTTTTTCTTACTTATTCCCTCTGGAATCAAGCAGAAGAATCTGATCTCTTGTCCATTTGATAACAGTTCAAATTATGGAAGCTGCATGTTTTCAAATGCTTCTCAATTCAGAATATGGGGGAAATAGGAAGGGCTAGTACAGGACTGGACAGAATCACGATTGAGAAAGTGTGTTTTCTGAAAGAACCCTATAACTGATGCCTCTATGAAATGTCACTGCCTTCTAGTTGAACACTTCACATACACTGCAGCTGCTAAGGAAGTGGGTTCAATAACCAATTAAATGTGTAAGGGAAATTTAGCTACAAGGAAGCAATTAAACAAAAGAAAGCCTAACTGAAAGAAATATTCAGAAATAGAACTCTTTCAGTACCATGGTTCTTTTATTTTTTTTTTCATTTGAACAAATGCTTTATTAACTTCTGTTTCACATCATTCATTTCTGCCAGATTTTGAGTTACAATCATTCCCCCAACCCTGTTTTCCCCCTACCCACACTCCCAGAATAGCAGTCCCACAAGACATCTCTTCCTCAAATCTGCTTTCTCCCCTATCCTCTCCCACACCCCCTTCGACCACTCCATTAGAGGAAGGTGAATCTTTGTGTACCAATGCCTGCACATCTTATCTCCCTATTACAAGCAAAAGAGTATTAATAATAGTATTTATATATATTTGAAACATTTAATCTTAAGACTTTGAATTTCAGATCCATTTCCTTCCTCCCTTGTCACCCATTCCCTCTGGGGACATAAGTAATTCAGTATATGTTGTACACATCTAGCTATGCAAAACATTATCATAGTAGATATATTGTATAAGGCTGCTTATAATTCCCTCCCCCTCATCCCACCCCCCACCTGGTCCATTCCCCACTTGATCCTGTCCCTCTTCCATAGTGGGTACCTCCAACCTCCCCTCCCCCCAAGGATGCCCTCCCATCCATCATCCCTCCTCTCCTCCCCCTTCCCCCCATTCTGCTGTAGGTTGAGATGTCCCACCTAGTATGTATGTCATTCTCTCCCTGAACCAAATTCAATGAGAATGTGGTTTCGCCTTTTTGCCTTCCTATTTTTCCCCTCCCCTGCAACCACTTCCCCCTGCTTCCTCTACATGAGATAGTTTACCCCACCCTGTCTCTCCCCATATCCTCCTGCCACTTTCCTCTCTCACCTCACAACTTCACCCCTTGAGTATCCTCCCTTCCCAACAAATTCAACCTATGCCCTCTATCCATATATAACTGTAACCATATACACACACATTCACATATGTATTCACATGACCAAACACCCTTCTTCCATTATTTTCATAGTGAGAAAGATTTCCTCAGTCACAGTTATTGTTTTTCCATATAGGAATGTAAATAGTTCAACTTTGATAAGCTCCTTTTGATTTCTTTTCCCTGATTACCTTCTCAGGCATCTCTTCCTTCTTGTGTCTGGATGTCAAATTTTCTATTCAATTCTGGTTTTTCCTCAAGAATGCTTGAAAGTCCTCTATTCCACTGAATGACCATATTTTCCCCTGAAACAAAATACTCAGTTTTGCTGGGTAGGTGACCCTTGGGTTCATTCCCAGTTCTTTTGCCCTCTGGAATATCATATTCCATGCCCTTCGATCCCTCAGTGTAGAAGCTGCCAGGTCCTGTGCTATTCTTTTTTTTTTGCTTTTTGGAGGGCAAGTGGGGTTAAGTAACTTGCCCAAGGTCAGACGGCTAGGTTTTTCTTTGTGTGGGTTAAATGTCTGAGGCCAGATCCGAACTCAGGTCCTTCTGACTCCAGGGCCAAAGCTCTACTCACTTCGCCACCTAGCCGCCCCATCCTGTGCTATTCTGATTGTGTTTCCACAATATTGAAATTGTTTCTTCCTGGCTGCTTGGAGTATTTTCTCCCTGATCTGGGGATTCTGGAAACTGGCTATAATATTCCTAGTAGTTTTCTTTTTCGGATCTTTTTCAGGAGGTGATTGGTGCATTCTTTCAAACTCTATTTTGTCTTCTGGATCTAAAACATAAGGGCAATTTTCCTTGAGAATTTCTTGAAGGGTGATTTCTAGGTTTTTTCTTTGGTCATGGTTTTCGGGTAGTCCAATAATTTTTAAATTGTCTCCCCTGGATCTATTTTCCAGGCCAGTGGTTTTTCCCATGAGATATTTCACATTGCCTTCTACTCTTTCATTTGTTTGGATCTGCTTAACAGCATCTTGATTTCTCATAAAGTCATTAGCTTCCATTTGCTCCAGTCTAACTCTGAAGGAATGAATCTCCTCAGTGAACTTTTTTTTTAATTTTTTAAACAAATGCTTTATTAATTTCTGTTTTACATCATTCATTTCTGCCAGATTTTGAGTTACAATTATTTTCCCCCCATTATTTCCCCTATCCAACCTCCCAGAATAGTAGTCCCACAAGATACCGCTTCCTCCAATCTGCTCTCTCCCATACCTACTCCCATACCCCCTTTGACTTTTCCATTAGAGGAAGGTGAATCTTTGTGTCCCAATGTCTGCACATCTTATCTCCCTATTACAAGCAAAAGAGTATTAATAATAGTATTTATATATATTTGGAACATTTAATGTTACGACCTCGAATTTCAGATCCATTTCCTTCCTCCCTTGTCACCCATTCCCTCTTGGGAGATAAGTAATTCAGTATATGTTGTACATGTCTAGCTATGCAAAATATTATCATAGTAGATATATTGTACAAGGCTGCTTATAATTCCCTCCCACTCATCCCACCCCCCACCTGATCCATTCCCTATTTGATCCTGTCCCTCTTCTATAGTGGGTACTTCCAACCTCCCCTCCCCCCAAGGATGCCCTCCCATCCATCATCCCTCCTCTCATCCCCCTTCCCCCTATCCTGCTGCAGGTTGAGATATCCCATTTAGTATGTATGTCATTCTCTCCCTGAACCAAATTCAGTGTGAATGTGGTTTTGCCTTTTTAGCCTTCCTTATTCTCCCCCTCCTTTGCAACCACTTCCCCTTGCTTCTTCTACATGGGATAGTTTACCCTACCCTATCTCTCCCCATCTCCTCTTGCTACTTTTCTCTCTCACCTCATAATTTCATCCCTTGAGTATTCTCCCTTCCCAACAAATTCAACCTATGCCCTCTATCCATATATAACTGTAACCATATACACACACATTCACATATGTATTCATATGACCACACACCCTTCTTCCATTATTTTCATAGTGAGAAAGATATCATCAGTCCCAGTTATTGTTTTTCCATATAGGAATGTAAATAGTTCAACTTTGATAAGTTCCTTTTGATTTCTTTTCCCTGATTACCTTCTCAGGCATCTCTTCCTTCTTGTCTGGATGTCAAATTTTCTATTCAATTCTGGTTTTTTCCTCAAGAATGCTTGAAAGCCCTCTATTCCACTGAATGACCATATTTTCCCCTGAAACAAAATACTCAGTTTTGCTGGGTAGGTGACCCTTGGGTTCATTCCCAGTTCTTTTGCCCTCTGGAATATCATATTCCATGCCCTTCAATCCCTCAGTGTAGAAGCTGCCAGGTCCTGGGCTATTCTGATTGTGTTTTCACAATATTGAAATTGTTTCTTCCTGGCTGCTTGGAGTATTTTCTCCTTGATCTGGGTATTCTGGAACCTGGCTATAATATTCCTGGGAGTTTTCTTTTTGGGATCTTTTTCAGGAGGTGATTGGTGCTTTCTTTCAACCTCTATTTTACCCTCTGGATCTAAACCATCAGGGCAGTTTTCCTTGAGAATTTCTTGAAGGGTGATTTCTAGGTTCTTTCTTTGATCATGGCTTTCAGGTAGTCCAATAATTTTTAAATTGTCTCTCCTGGATCTAATTTCCAGGTCAGTGGTTTTTCCCGTGAGATATTTCACATTGCCTTCTAATCTTTCATTTGTTTGGATCTGCTTAACAGCATCTTGATTTCTCATAAAGTCATTAGCTTCCATTTGCTCCAGTCTAACTCTGAAGGAATGAATCTCCTCAGTGAACTTTTGAGATTCTTTTTCCACCTGGTAAATTCGACTTTTTAAGGCATTCTTCTCCTCATTGCCCTTTTGGGCCTCCTTTGCCATTTGAGTCAATCTATTTTTTAAGGTGTTGTTTTCCTCAGTCAGGCTGTTGACCCTCATTTCATACTTTTCCTGCATCCTTCTCATTTCTCTTTCCAATTTTTCCTCCACTTCTATTATTTGATTTTTAAAGTCCTTCTTAAGGTCCTCTATGGCCTGCAACCCACTCATGTTTTCCCCTGGGGCTTTTGGAGCAGTACTTCTGACCTCACAGTCCTTTTCCTGCTCTATGCCCCCAAAATAGGAGTCTAGGGTTGTATTATTCTGTTTCCTTTGCCTTGGCATGTTGCCACTTAATTACTTGACTTTTGGGCTTGTTGCCACACGATGGCTTTAAGGCCAGCTAGAGGAATTTTCGTCCCGAACATGTGGGGGGCAACTTCCGTTTCTGGCAAGCTGTTAACCCACTCACGACTTCCACCCTAGATCACAATCCACATCCAGGGAGGTTAAAGCAAGAGTGATTACCCCCCAAGACTGATCGCTGGATCTCCCTATGATTTGGAGGCCGGGAGCTGGAGCCGCCTCCGAAAACTGCAAAATAGCGTGTCTCCTGAGAGACTTCTAGCCCCCAGGGGAGGGAGCCGACACATTCCCTAAATACCAGTCCCAAAGTCCATAGGACACCAATCTCTTACGTTGTCCAAGGCATGTCTATGTTGATAATTCTGGAGTCGCCACAGCTCCTGGTGTTCTGGGGTTCCTCCAGCCAGCTGCTGGCCCTGCCGCCCTGGGGCTAAAACCTCAGCTCACCGAACCCGGGCTGGGCTCGGCTCCTGCACTCTCCCAGATCACTGCACTGGTCCTTCCTGCGGGGCTGCTGGGCTGTCCTCAGCGGGAGGTTAGCTTCTCTGTGTTGTTCTGTGGGTGCTGGGGCTCCAGAAGTTATTCAGAGTCCCCTTTTACATAGTTTGTGGGGAATCTGGGGGCAGAGTGGCTTGGATGAGCTGTTTCTACTCCGCCATCTTGGCTCCGTTACCCTCAGTGAACTTTTGAGATTCTTTTTCCACCTGGCAAATTTGGCTTTTTAAGGCATTCTGCTCCTCATTGCCCTTTTGGGCCTCCTTTGCCATTTGAGTTAGTCAGTTTTTTAAGGTGTTGTTTTCCTCAGTCAGGCCGTTGACCCTCATTTCATACTTTTCCTGCATCCTTCTCATTTCTCTTTCCAATTTTTCCTCCACTTCTCTTATTTGGTTTTTAAAGTCCTTCTTAAGGTCCTCTATGGCCTGCAACCTGCTCATGTTTTCCCCTGGGGCTTTTGGAGCAGGACTTCTGATCTCACAGTCCTCTTCCCGCTCCATGCTTCGACCCTCTTTGCCCCCAAAGTAGGAGTCTAGGGTTGCATTTTTCTGTTTAATTCGTTTCCTTTGCCTTGGCATGTTGCCACTTAATTACTTGACTTTTGGGCGTGTTTCCACTCTATGGCTTTTGCCACCAGATAGGGGAATTTTTGTCCACAACATATAGGGGGCAACTTCCGTTTCTGGCAAGCTGGAAACCCACCCAGATCTCCACCCCAGATCACAATCCAGATCCAGGTAGGTTAAAGCAAGAGTGATTACCCCCCAAGACTGATTGCTGGATCTCCCTACAGTTCGCACCCCAGGAGCTGGAGCTGCCTCTGAAAACTACAAAATGGTGGTGTCCTCAGCAGCTTCTAGCCCCCAGGGTAGGAAGCCAACACGTTCCCCAAATACTGATCCCAAAGTCCATAGCGCATTAACCTTTCACTTTGTCCTAGGCATGTCTATTTTTATAATTCTGGAATCACCACAGCTGCTGGCGTTCTGGGGTCCCTCCAGCTAGCTGCTGGCCCTGCCGCCCTGGGGCTAAAACCGCAACTCAGGCAGACTGGACCTGTGCTTGGCTCCCCGCGCTCTGCGCACTCCCGGCTCCCAGAGAGCTGTGCTCACCCTTCCTGCAGGGCTTCTGGGCTGTCCTCAGCAGGAGGTTAGCTTCTCTGTGTCGTTCTCTGGGAGCTGGGGCTCCAGAAGTTGTTCAGAGTCCTCTTTTACATAGTTTGGAGGAAATCTGGGGGCAGAGTGGCTTGGACATGCTGTTTCTATTCAGGCATCTTGGCTCCGCCCCCCAGTCAAAACCATGGTTCTTTTAAAAAAATAAAACATCTAATTTCAGTGTTCAGATCTCATTGCTGAAAATAATTATTTCTATCTCAACCCCAAAATCTAAAAGCATGTGTACAGCAGTATGACATATGATGGAATGACACACTCTTACACTTGGCTGTAGTGGAGATATATAATGCCTATAGTATGAAACAACCCTCTTAGGGGCTGTTCCTTTGATACAACATGATTTTTCCCCCTGTTATTATGAAAATACGCCTCCAAGTTGCAAAGCTTTAACATTTGGAGTATTGTTATTCCAGCCTTTTTAGTGTACCATCAACATTATATAATGGTTCTAAAAAAAAAAATCTCTCCTGAGATGTTTACTTTAGAGGTCCTGTTAAATGTGTTACACCCAAAAGACCATGTGACCTGGAATTTTATAACTTTTTAGGCTGATATCACTGCTAAATGACTACAGCAGATGTAATTCAATATATATAATCTTCTCAATATTTAAATGGGCAAGTAAAAGACACATTCAAGGAGTGCCAGTGCCACAATGAAATTTATAAGATTCCAGAGGCAAATACAATACAAAGTTAGTGTAAATCATAAAATTAAACAAAAAGAAACCTTATGGAAGGGAGTATTTTAGACATCAGGTTTTATTTTTTAAAGGGTTTTGTTGTTATTTCTCTGTAATGTCTGACCCTTTGTGACCTCATTTGGAGTTTTCTTGGCAAAAATACTCGAGTGGTTTGCCATTTCCTTCTCCAATTCAGTTTACAAATGAAGAAACTGAGCCAAACAGGGATAAGTGTTTTGCCCTTGATCAAACAGCTAGTAAGTGTCTGAGGCTGGATTTGAACTCCAGAATATAAGTCTTCCTGGCACCAACTCTATCAACTTGTGCCACATAACTGCTCATAGAAAGTAGAATGGATTCCCATATCACCTACCCATCAAAACTGAGTATCATGTTTCAGGGGAAAATATGGTCATTCAGTGGAAGAGAGGACTTTTAAGCATTTTTGATGAAAAACCCAGAGTTGAATAGAAAATTTGACATTCAAATATAAGAAGCAAGAGAAGCACATGAAGGTAAACAGGGAAAAGAAATCATAAGGAACTTATCAAAGTTGAACTATTTACATCCTTATTTGGAAAAACTATAATTGTAATTGATGAAACTTTTTCTCAGTGTGAGAATAATTGGAGAGAATAGAAATGTGTATATACAAATACACATACATACATACATACATACACGTCTATATAGGAGGGTATATGGGTGTATGGATACATATGTGAATGTGTGTATATATGTGTACAGGTATACATAGATAGAGGGCTCAGGACCAATTTAATAGCAAGGGATTATACTTAAAAGGTGAAATTAAGAGTTGAGAGAGGAATATAATGAGACGAGATGGTGTGAGACAGAATGGGGTAAATTATCTCATATAGAAGAGGCAAGGAAAAATGATTACAATGGAGGGGTAGAACAGGAAGGCAAAAGGGAGTGGGTCAACCTTATTCTCATTGAATTTGGCTTAGGGAGGGAATGACATATACACTAAATAGGGTATCTCACTCTACAGGAGAGTAGGGAGGAAGGGGATGAAAGGGGGGAAATGATGGAAGAGAGGGCAGGCTAGGGGGGGAAGGAAGTTGGAAGCACCCACTTTTGAAAAGGTACAGGATCAAAATAGAGAATACAACAAGTGGGAGGTGGGATAGGAGGGAGGGAAATATAGTCAGTCTTTTACAATATATCCAATATGGAAATGTTTTGCATAGCTACACATGTACAACCTATACTGAATTACATATCTTCCCAGTAAGGGTGGGTGAGGATGGAGAAAGGGAATGAATCTGGAATTCAAAGTATGTATATATACGTATTTGTGTGTGTGTGTCTGTACATATACATACATACATACATATATACATGCATATATACACATACATATATATGTGATATTATTAATACTATTTTACATGTAATTGGGAAATAAGACATACAGGCACTGGGGCATAGAGATCCACCTTGCCCTACTGGAAAGTCGGAGGTGGCATGGGAGAAGATATGGGAGACAGCAGATTGGAGGGAGGGATATCCAGTGGGATCACTATTTTGGGGTGGTGGGTAGGGGAAAAATGAGGAGAAAATTTGTAACTCCAAATCTTGAAGAAATGAATGATGTAAACTAGAAGTTAATAATTGATTAAAAAGAATGGGGGCAGCTAGGTGGCACAGTGAATAGAGCGCCGGCCCTGGAGTCAGAAGGACCTGAGTTCGGAGCCGGCCTCTGACACTTAATCCACACAAACAAAAACCTAGCCGTGTAACCTTGGGCAAGTTACTTAACCCCAATTGCCCTAAAGGGGCGGTTAGGTGGGGCAGTGACTAAGAGCGCCGGCCTCGGAGTTGGGATGACCCGAGATCAGATCCAGCCTCAGAAAATGAGCACCCACGCATAAATAATGACTAGCCATGTAACCTTGAGCAAGTTACTTAACCCCAATTGCTTAAAAAAAAAAAAAAAGAATGGATTACCATTCCCTAGTCCATATCATTTGATAAATAAGGAGTCTAAGGCAAAAAGGTTAGTGACTTGCCCAGGGTCACATAACTAGTAAGTGTCTGAGGCCAGATTTTAACTCAAGACTTGCATTCTATCTACTCCTTCACATAGTTGCCCTTTAAAATGAAGTTAAGTCTTTCTGACTCTAAACCCACTGCTATATCCACTACTCTACTCTGTCCTGGTGGTATTAAATCATTTTTAGTTGTGTTTGACTCTTCAGGAACTCATTTGGGAATTTCTTGGTAAAGGTATTGAAATAATTTGCCACCTCCTTCTCCAGCTCACTTTACAGCTAAGGAAACTGAGGCAAACAGGGTTAAGTGACATGCTCAGGGTCACACAACTAATAAGTCTCTAAGGTTGGATTCGAATACAGGTTTTTGAGACTCAAAGACCAGCACTCTATCCATTGTTCCACCTACCTGCAACTCTTTTGAAAGGGCCAGACTGGTTTTTTATGTCTACCATGATTCATCTGCAGTGTTACTCACAGAATCATGTAACCTATCCCCCCTTTTTTCCTCTACATTGAAATTTTAAAGACAGTAAGAAAACATAATTTTGTAACTTTTTCAGTATCGCTCATAGAAGAATCCTTTGTCATTAACATCCTATTGGAAATTTTGAACCAGAGGTCACAAAGCTCCTCCAGACTCAACATATCCAACACAGAACTCATTGTATTTCCCCTCAACTCCAACTCCCTATCTGAACATCACTTCCTTTGAGAAATTCAGGTCATAAACAATGCTATCCTTAATTCTTCAAGCTCGTTCACCACATCTATACAATCACTTGACAAATTTTCCTATTTAAATTTTTTTCACTTCTCAGTATTTCTCTTTATTTGCATCCCTTTGTTCAGTCCCATATAACTTCTCACCTAGATTAATGCAATACCCTCCAAATTGGTCTCCCTGTCTCAAGTCTCTCCCTACTCCAATTTATCCTCTACACAGCAAAGTGATTTTCCTTATGTGCAGATATATATCATTCTCCTACACAATATATCTTAGTAACTCCTTTTTGCCTCTAACATAACATAAAGAATCCTTTGTTTTGCTTTTAAAACCACTCACCACTCTATCCCAAGCTATTTGTCCAGTATCATCATACACTGCTCCTCTATATTTTGTTGTTCAGTTGTTTCAGAAGCATCTGTCTCTTCATGACCCAATTTGAGGTTTTCATGGCAAATATACTAGAGTGGTTTCCCATTTCCTTATCCAGCTCATTTTAAAGAGGAGGAAACTGAGGCAAATAGAGTTAAGTGACTTGCCCCAGGGTCACTCATCTAGTAAGTATCTGAGGCCATACTGGAACTCAGGAAGATGAGTCCTCTTGATTCTAAACCCAGTATTCTATCCATTTCACCACTGAGCTGCCATATCCATCTAAACTTTCCCTTCTTTCTATTCTTCAGTGGCAGCACTCTGATCCCCAATTCCATTTTTTTGACTAGCCAACCTCATGACTGTACTGTAGTCCTTCCTCACATCACTTTCATGGAATCCTTCACTTTCTTCAAGATAGAGCTTTCAAGCGCTACCTTTTCTATGAATCCTTTCCTGATATCCTTGTTCCAATTGTTAGCTTCTTTGCTCTTTAGCTTATTTGCATTTATTTGCCTTGTATTTATTGAGTATATATTAATTCTATATTAATGTATGTATGTATGCATGATATACCCTTTACCCAATAGAATGTCAACTTCTTAAGAACAATTACTGTTTCATCATTTTTTTCCTTTGTATTATCAGCACTCAGCAAAATTCCTGGCATAAAGTAGGTTCTTAACAAATGTTTATTGACTGATTAAATACTATAATTGTAGTTTGCATTTAATTTCATAAAATCAAAATATTTCTCTACGGAAAGGAATGATATCTTCTCCATTTTAATTTATTAATTCATTAATCTCCACTAATAAGTGTAAGGGCATTATGCAGTTTTAAACATGTTAATGTCAGTCTTAAAAATGGCCCACCTTTGTGTCAGGAATAACCTTAGGTTCCTTAAATGTACTATTTAATGAATTACATCTTATGATCTCTTTATAATGTTTGAAATTTTTGTATTGATTCAAAAAGGGAACAGGTGATTAGCTTGTCAAACAAGCAAATCATGCCTCTGGGTACTTTCAATAGCTGGAGGAATTTTGGCATTGAGCCAGTTAATTAGTAGGTTACTATAATGGTGAGGCCTCCAAGCTCTGGAACTAAGGATTCCAATTCAGCAATGAGAGCCAGGACTTAAAGAAAATCACTCTTGGAAAGTCTCTTTTTCTCTGTCTCTGTTTCTGTCTCTTTCTCTCTGTCTTTGTTTCTCTGTCTCTGACACATTCCATCTTGTCTCTGTCTCTCTGCCTCTCTGTCTGTCTGTCTCCCTCTCATTTCTCCCTTCCATTGACCATATTTTTTTGATAGACTGGACCAGTAGGAGACAAGATACCCTGTTAAGAGCAGAGTAATATATCAGAGACAGAAGGATGCAGAAAGACAGTAACTCCAGGAGGGGGCAACCTTAAGGACTATGAAGCCTTTGAACCATAGAAAAATGCTTTCCATAAACTCAAGAAATTACTTCCAGGCTGTAAAGTACAAGGGATTGTGAGTTAACCTTTTGTCGCACATGTATTCTATGTATATGCATCACTATCACTGTCACTCTTCCTATGGATCTATGTGTGCCATGGGAGTTTAACTCCCAGGCTTTGAGGGTGAATGTTTTGTATCAACTGTTCTTACCAAACCACTTTAGTAAATGCCTTTGCTAAAGGCAAATGAAGTCAGCTGTTGTGTTTGTCCTTTGTTTTCAAAGAGGACCATGACATCAGGAAAATGATGACATGATTTATTGTTGACTTTGATCTGAGTGAGGGAGGACTGTGCAAGGTCACCATCCTCACTTTCACCTCCAGAGCCATCTGGGTCCAGTGGCCTGATATTCATTAGGATGACTGGAGATGGCCCAGGATGCCCAGGGAGACCAAAGGCAAATGAAGCCAAATGACTGAGAAGCATACCAATGGGCTTATATGGGACAGTGCTAGAAATGCAGCCACTTAGGTTTGCTCCTGAGATTAGCTGAGTAGAGTAGTAGTCAACTTCCCTCTGGACATCAGAGTGCTGTACCACATATATTAGTCTTTTTACATATTTCTCCCCTCCCCTTATTTGTTCCACCCAGACGACTTATACCTCATAAACAATTCATATCTTGTTTTCATTCATTTTGGAATGACTGTCTCCCATACTTGGAATGCCCTTCCTTCTCACCTCTGCCCCTTGGAATTTTTGGTTTCCTTCAAAACTCGGTTTAAGTATCTCTTCCCATGGGAAGCCTTTCCTGATCATGTTAGATTATAATACCCTTTTCTCTGATCTGCCTTTTATTCATTTATTATAAATTTTCTATAAACCTGTATAGAAAGTTATATATTCTATAAACACATATATGTGCATGTATATGTTTATATGTGTTCTTGCCATATCTTTTAAGTAAATATCCCTTTGTAAAAGCTAGTCCAATTCATTATACCCCTTACTGCTATGACCATCCCTAGATTTTGGTCCATTTGATTTTGAATGGTATTTTCTCTCTTTCAAAGTTTCCCCTCTTAAAGAATTTGCAATCTACAAGCTTTAATATAGAAGTATAATACTGACATATATTAATTAGTAGAATTTAGAGGAATTGGTGATATGTACTAGGGTACCTTACCTCTGATTTCCAGTGCCCTTAAGAGCTTTGATGAAGACATTTTCTAAGGAAGAAGAAATGACTCAGAACTTCCTCTGATCCGAGAGTGTTTATCACACTCATTTATTCTCCCTAGGTTCTTTGTCCCCAAAAGTGAGATCAGCATGCTGGGAGCTAACACAAACACCTTAACTGCAAGTAACAAACAGTAACATCCCCTATGCAATATTATTCAGAAAAGGGGCACAGCACCATGATAATACATGGACCCAAAGTAAAAAACATAGGGGAAACTTATCTGCCTGATAGTGTCAGCACCTTCCTGGACCTTTGCTTCACAGTGTATGCCCTATGAAACAATGGCAGAATTACAGAGTTAGTGTCAACATTAAAGAATTTAACATCAACTTTGATAACCCTTTCCTGTTGGCTGATAACTAACCCCTACCGTCTAAACATTTAAGCAGTTACCTTTTGGGTTAATAATGTTTCAGAACTAATCTGATAAGCAGATTTGGAGAGCCTTGCACTTCATGAATCATGTCAAATCACAAAGAATCATAGAATGCAATACTTGGAACAGTCTTAAGAGCTCATCCAGTCCAAGGAGTACATGATCATGATTACATTCTGCAACTTCAATGCTCCACAGTCAGCCTCTGCTTGAAGTTATCCATTGAAAGAAAGTTTACTGCCTCTTAAGTAACACTACTCTCATTAGGAATAGGTGAAAGACAAAAAAATACATATAAAATTCATAAAGAAAGAAGTCAAAGGGGATAAGGAAGCGGGCTATTATAAGGGTGGATTTTAGATGGAACCCTACTCACATCAGATTTGGGTTAAAGAAAGAACAATATATACACTTAGAAGGGAATAAGAGTCTACTAAATTTACAAAGAAATAAGAGGGTGAGAGAATAAGATGGGGGTATAGAAGGGTGTCTAGATTAAAGGTAATGGGATAAAGAGGGGATTTATATGAGCATATATATATATATGTATATGTATGCATATATATATACACACACACATACACACATACATATATGTACACACACATATTTGGAAGGCCAAAAAATTTTCTAAATTCAGAAAGAAACAAGAGGGTAAGGGGAAAGGTAGGGAGAAGAAAAAGGAGGAATCTTTGTGGGGGGAGTGTTGTAGGCAAAGTGATGGGGGGCAAGGTAGTAGGTAGAAGTAAAGTAGAAGAGCTCAGAGATACAGGAAATAAGGGATGCATACAAACATAAAATAAAGATCAGGAGTAGAATTTATTAAGGGGGAAAAAAGCAGGAGTAGTAATAATGATCTCAGACAAATTTATCACTAAAATAGGTTTAATAGAAAGAGAAAAACAGAGATATTAAACTATATGTCAGCAATTTTAAGCAATATTGCTTTAGACTATTCAAAATAACTAGACAGCATAAGGTTGGCATATTGCTGTGGTATAGAAAAAGATGAGTTGGTGAACTTAAAAGTTATGGAAAGATTTTAACCCATGAAGGAAGACACAATCCACCCTCAGAGAAATGGAGGACAAAAAATACAGTACACCCTTATGTAGGTGCATATGATATGTCTATATATGACTATGATTACAAATATCTAAGTATATGGATGTGTACATATATATGTATATGTATGTGTGTATGTATGTGTGCCTGTGTGTATTTGTGTGTGTCTGCACTTAATTGGGGTGGGGGGGCAAGAAGGGGAGGAAAAAAGAACAAAGTAAAATATGCACAGTAGAGAACAAAAGAAAACTTACAAGAAAGCAAAGATGGATAGTTCTCAACACAATGTGTAGTATTTTTTATAGAGGCTTACTTGAAATGGAAATTTATTGCTATGTATTTTGAATCTTCTCTTAAATTCTGCTACACCCATGGCAATATTTTTTTTCTTATTTTGTATCTAATTTTAGTATTTAAGTTTATGTTTTTCCTTTCCTTACTGTGTACTTTTTAATATGTAAGTTTAAAATAATTTAAATGTCTCAAAATAAATAGCTCTAGATGCTTCAAAACCAGAACTCACAAATATAAACTATGATAGGTATTCTCATGGGAGGCTAATGATTTGAGACTGGATGGATTGTCAAAATATCTTCCCTGTACTTGAAATATGAGCATTATACTGATATTCTAAAGAATAAAACATAAATACAATAAATTATAAAAATAAACATAGACATAAATGTTGTCACAATGACACAAGGGTGTCTTTTTTTTTAGGATAGATGTTTCACCTGAAAATATCAGATGGGTGCTGATTATTTTAAAGACAGCCATATACTGAGAACTAGATCTGATAATCCCTATCTACTGACAGTTGGCAAGTGGCAATTAACTCTCACAGTTGAATCTCTAGTTAGAGATAGGCCCTCTACACCAGTACTGGGGTACTCTCTTATACATAGTTAACTTTTTTTTTGGATGGCAATGAGTCTGTTAAATAATATTATGAAAGAAGTAAAAATATGGTAGGTGTTACTTAACTATTTTAAATGGGCAAGTGATAGAATTTTGAAATAAATTGGCCATAATAAAAAGTTTGATCCATTTCCATTAGCAATAGCTCAAACATGAAAACTGGAAAATTTATGTGTTTATTTCCAAGCTTAGTGCTAAATTTATTCTCAAGAAAGGTAGAACTTGAAGCATCATAAACACTTTTGAGAAGGACAGAGTCGTAGGAGAGAATAGAATAAATGGGAGTGGGATGGGATGGAGGGAAATCTAGTTAGCATTTCACAATATAACTGTTATGGAAGTATTTTGCATGACTACACATGTATAACCTATATCGAATTACTTGCCTTCTAAATGAAGGTAGGTGGGAAGGGAGAGAATGTGGAACTTAAAGTTTTAAAAAGAAATGTTAAAAATTGTTTTTATATGCAACTGAGAAATAAGATATATAGTCAAAGGAAATCTTTCTTGACATACAGGAAAATAGAAGGGAAGGGGATAAGAGAATTGTGAGGAAAGTGTGATAGAATACAGTGCAGATTGGGAGAAGGGGTAATCCAAATGCACCACATCTTGTAGTAGGGGAGGGAACAGATGGGTAGAAAATTTGGATCTCAAAATCTTTTGGAAGTGAATATTGAAAACCAAAACTTATTTAATTAATAATAAAAAATCTCCAAAATAGCAGCTTTGAGATATTTCATATTACCCTGCAAGCAGATTTTAGTTACATCACACTACTGGGCAATATAAGTAGCAATGCCCTCAATAGGCTGCTGATTCCTCTTTTGAAATAGAAATCTCTGAACAATGATAGTAACTGGTGCTATTAAGAAATGTGTTTTCATTTACTCCACAAGTTTATTACATGTATTGGTTTTATTCAAATATTATTACTCTTATATCCCTCAGTTTTTTCAATAACTTCTATGGGATACGCTTATCCACAAATTATTACAATATAAAGATATGGAATTTCAATAGAACCAAGGAGATTAATTTTGCAATTTAGTGTCCTTGGGAATATATAATTCTGAGTTCCTACATTTTTCCTTTAAAAATAAAATTCTGGCTAGAATTTTCCATGAATTATAAGTTTAAAAAACATAGCTCTTTATTATAATTTGATTCAGAATTTATAAATTTCACCTTTTAATAGTTACTAATAAAACTAATTTCTTACTCCAAGTGTACTGGTCTCATTGACTGACATCACTGGAATGTCTTTTTTCCCATAGTTAACAAACTTATTTTTGTCTTAAACTGCTTTTACTTTCCTTCTTTATCTTTTGGCTCTTACTGAGACCTGGACCGTCTTTATCATATGGAAACCTTAATGGGTAAACCTTTCAAGTTATGGTTGCTTTTTCACTCATGAATCTCTCATGACCCCTCCAACTCACAGTACAGTATTATTTTCTTATATCCAATTAGCACTTCTAGACTCCACGGCTACCATCAACACTCAAATAGTCTCTTCTTCTTCAAAGGTTATTTAACCAGTTAATCATCCAATCAAAATTTGGTAGCTATTAAGAAAAGTTTGTTGACTTGAATTATAACATTGATTTACCCATCACAGCACTCTTCTTCCTTCCTAAATGAATTCTGTGCATGACTTCGAGGTTTTTCTCCATCACAAGTTCTTTCCTCATACTAGGGCAACAAATATAAAACAAATATCCCCAAATACAATGATGCTCCTTCAAATCTTCTAACTTTCCACTTCCTCAATCTACTCAGTACCCATGATTTACTTCTCAGCTCTACCTCAGCTATATACAGTGATAGCAATATCCGTGAGCTTTCTATCACTCACAATGTTCAACTTTCAAGTTCATAAATTCTGAAATCCCTTTGTTTAATCATAATCTTCTATCATTCTGTATTTCCTTCTGCTTTATGACTACTAACATTATTCATCAGTCTCCTTGTAACCTCTAATCCTTCTACTCCTTAGTCCATTCTCGGGTGATCACCCTTGACAGGCCATACTCTCTTCCTTTCTCTACCTTGACCTCTTGGTGAAGAATTTTAACTCCAAACATGTTTCTATACTGCACTGTGAGCTCCTGGAAGGCAGAGACTATGTTTTTGCTTTAATTTTTCTCCCCAAGACTCATCATATTGCCTAGTACATAGTGAGTGCTTAAGAAAAGCACTTGACTTGAATTAAGACATTGCACTATATATAATCCTACTTCCCAATGTCACTAGATATCCATTTATCATTCATTTATCATCTAATGTGCAGAAATTAGAATAGGAATGAGGCTTGTGCTTTCATTGGCATATGAAACGCCCTGGTAAGACAACTTCCTCTATCAACACAGATCAGCAGTCACTACTCAATTTAGAGTTTTAGAGAGTTACCTAGAAGAGAAGTGTCAAACATATGGTTTGCAAGATGTGTACAATACAACACACTCCCAAGTATGGCTCAAAACCAGAGGAAAAAGTAGCTCCTATATGATTTAATGTATAGATTTATTAAGAAATATATAGGGGGGCGGAGCCAAGATGGCGGAGTAGAAACAGCTCTTCCAAGCCTCTCTGCCCCCAGATTCCCCCCAAACTATGTAAAAGGGGACTCTGAACAACTTCTGGAGCCCCAGCACACACAGAACGACACAGAGAAGCTAACCTCCCACTGAGGACAGCCCAGCAGCCCTGCAGGAAGGACCAGCGCAGAGGTCTGGGACCTGGCAGCCTGCAGCGCACAGAGCGCAGGAGCTGAGCCAAGCCCAGGTCCACGTGAGCCGAGGTTTTAGCACCAGGGCGGCAGGGCCAGCAGCCGGCTGGAGGAACCCCAGAACACCAGGAGCTATGGCGACTCCAGAATTATCAACATAGACATGCCTAGGACAAAGTAAGAGGTTAGTGTCCTATGGACTTTGGGACCTGTATTTGGGGAATGCGTCAGCTCCCTCCCCTGGGGGCTAGAAGCCGCTGAGGAGAAACTCCATTTTGCAGTTTTCAGAGGCAGCTCCCGCTCCCAGCCTACAAATTTGTAGGGAGATCCAGCGATCAGTCTTGGGGGGTAATCGCTCTTGCTTTAACCTCCCTGGATCTGGATTGTGATCTAGGGTGGAAGTTGTGGGTGGGTTTACAGCTTGCCAGAAACAGAAGTTGCCCCCCACACGTTCGGGACGAAAATTCCTCTAGCTGGCCTTAAAGCCATAGTGTGGCAACAAGCCCAAAAGTCAAGCAATTAAATGGCAACATGCCAAGGCAAAGGAAACAGAAAAATGCAACCCTAGACTCCTATTTTGGGGGCATAGAGCGGGAAAAGGACTGTGAGGTCAGAAGTCCTGCTCCAAAAGCCCCAGGGGAAAACATGAGTGGGTTGCAGGCCATAGAGGACCTTAAGAAGGACTTTAAAATCAAATAAGAGAAGTGGAGGAAAAATTGGAAAGAGAAATGAGAAGGATGCAGGAAAAGTATGAAATGAGGTCAACAGCCTGACTGAGGAAAACAACACCTTAAAAAATAGACTAACTCAAATGGCAAAGGAGGCCCAAAAGGGCAATGAGGAGAAGAATGCCTTAAAAAGTCAGATTTGCCAGATGGAAAAAGAATTTCAAAAGTTCACTGAGATTCATTCCTTCAGAGTTAGACTGGAGCAAATGGAAGCTAATGACTTTATGAGAAATCAAGATGCTGTTAAGCAGATCCAAACAAACGAAAGATTAGAAGGCAATGTGAAATATCTCATGGGAAAAACCACTGACCTGGAAAATAGATCCAGGAGAGACAATTTAAAAATTGTTGGACTACCTGAAAGCTATGATCAAAGAAAGAACCTAGAAATCACCCTTCAAGAAATTCTCAAGGAAAACTGCCCTGATGTTTTAGATCCAGAGGGCAAAATAGAGTTGAAAGAATCCACCGATCACCTCCTGAAAAAGATCCCAAAAAGAAAACTCCCAGGAATATTATAGCCAGGTTCCAGAATCCCCAGATCAGGGAGAAAATACTACAAGCAGCCAGGAAGAAACAATTTCAATATTGTGGAAACACAATCAGAATAGCCCAGGACCTGGCAGCTTCTACACTGAGGGATCGAAGGGCATGAATATGATATTCCAGAGGGCAAAAGAACTGGGAATGAACCCAAGGGTCACCTACCCAGCAAAACTGAGTATTTTGTTTCAGGGGAAAATATGGTCATTCAGTGGAATAGAGGACTTTCAAGCATTCTTGAGGAAAAAACCAGAGTTGAATAGAAAATTTGACATCCAGACACAAGAAGGAAGAGATGCCCGAGAAGGTAATCAGGGAAAAGAAATCAAAAGGAACTTATCAAAGTTGAACTATTTACATTCCTAAATGGAAAAGCAATATCTGTGACTGATGATATCTTTCTCACTATGAAAATAATGGAAGAAGGGTGTGTGGTCATATGAATACATATGTGAATGTGTGTGTATATGGTTACAGTTATATATGGATAGAGGGCATAGGTTGAATCTGTTGGGAAGGGAGAGTACTCAAGGGATGAAATTATGAGGTGAGAGAGGAAAGTGGCAAGAGGAGATGGGGAGAGACATGGTGGGGTAAACTATCTCATGTAGGGGAAGTGGGTGCAAAGGAGGGGAGAATAAGGAAGGCTAAAAAGGCAAAACCACATTCACATTGAACTTGGTTCAGGGAGAAAATGACATACATACTAAATGGGATATCTCAACCTGCAGCAGGATAGGGGGAAGGGGGATGAGAGGAGAGATGATGGATGGGAGGGCATCCTTGGGGTGAGGGGAGGTTGGAAGTACCCACTATAGAAGAGGGACAGGATCATGTAGGGAATGGACCAGGTGGGGAGTGGGATGAGTGGGAGGGAATTATAAGCAGCCTTGCACAATATATCTACTATGATAATGTTTTGCATAGCTAGACATGTACAACATATACTGAATTACTTATCTCCCAAGAAGGAATGGGTGACAAGGGGGGAAGGAAATGGATCTGAAATTCGAGGTTGTAACATTAAATGTTCCAAATATATATAAATACTATTATTAATACTCTTTTGCTTGTAATAGGGAGATAAGATGTGCAGGCATTGGGACACAAAGATTCACCTTCCTCTAATGGAAAAGTCGATGGGGGTATGGGAGAAGGTATGGGAGAGAGCAGATTGGAGGAAGCGATATCTCGTGGGACTACTATGCTGGGAGGTTGGGTAGGGGAATAATGGGGGGAAAATGATTGTAACTCAAAATCTGGCGGAAATGAATGATGTAAAACAGAAGTTAATAAAGCATTTGTTTAAAAAAAATAAAAAAAAAGAAATATATAAACATGTCTTTTTTTTCCGATTCTTGGAGGGCAGTTGGGATTAAGTGACTTGCCCAAGGTCACACAGCAAGTGTGTGTGTGTGTGTGTGTGTGTGTGTGTGTGTGTGTGTGTGTGTGTGTTAAGTATCTGAGGCCGGATTTGAACTCAGGTCTTCCTGACTCCAGAGCCGGTGCTCTATTCACTTTGCCACCTAGCTGCCCCTAAACATGTCATTTTGTAAGGCAATATGTTGCCCACCAAGATACTTATGTATGATTTGGTGCTTTCTTGATTCTATTTTTAGTTTGACACCACTGGCCTGGAGTACTAAGAAGTTAAGGTAATTGCTCAGGGTCACAGAACTCGTGTGTATCAGAGATTGGACTTGAATTCATGTCTTTCTGGTTCCAAACCTGTTATATCCATTACATCACACTGTCTCTCCTACTATTATGTATATATGTTATTTGCATATATATATATATATATGTATATATATATATGTATATATATATATATATATATATACATATATATATATCCTACTTTGGCCCCATTCTTCATTAGATTAAAAGATACTTTAGGGGGTAAGATTTTTATTTACTTAGCACATATGCTAGCTGTAAACACAAAAATATTTGTTGGATTAGATATGTTTAATCTAAGGTACCATTATCTATTATTTTCATATCACCTCTATCTATACTTTCTCTTCTTAATTCACTTCCCTTTCCCTCAAAAATGTATAAACAAATATGTAAAAAAAGAAGGAAAAATGCAATTTAGCAGAACTTACCAACACATCTATTAAGTCTAATAGTACTCAACACCTACAATCTCTCCAATGAAGGAAAGAAGGCATATTTTCTCACTTCTTCTTTGGGAACAAATTTGACTATTACAATCATGCAGAATTTTGTAGGCTTGTTATTGTTGTTTATGATGTTGCTGATTTGCTTTTAGTTGGAGGTTTCCTTAATGATTTAAGGCTAAAAGTATCTTGTTAATCAGTCTCCCTGTGGAAAAATTAATCATTCCTATGATTCCCCATAACAAAATTTCCTTTCCCAGTCTCTACTTGCCTACATATATTGTCTCCGTCTTTAGAATGTAACTGTATGTTTACCTAGATCACTATATTTAGCCAGCCCTAGACAAGGCCAGACTACACTTCATATCGCATCCACCCATCTTGCCAGTCCACCTAGCCATCTGCCTTGCTAGTGTCCCCTTCCACTTCAAAAAACTCACCCCACTCATATTGCTCTAGGAAGAGTATATAATACATTTAATTATATTCCATCAATAATACCATTACATTTGGAGAGAACTTCTCAATTGACTGCTTAAATGATTAACTCACTAGCCCATCTCTCCTCAGATGAAAACTTCTTTGCCTTGCTACCTCTCTTCTATACATGTTATCTGTACCATTTTACAATTTAAGGTCCTGGAGGGAAGAGACAGATTGGGAATTCCAATAAGTATAGTAGTAATGCTTATTTAGGCAAACTTTTATATTTATATATTTTACCTTTTATCTCGGTATTTGGCATTTAGTAAGTACTTAAAAAACTGCTATTTACTTTCTTTCTTTTCTTCCTTTTTCCTCCCTCCCTCTCTCCCTGCCTCATCCCTCCCTCTGTAACTTTTTTCCTTTCTTTTTCTCCATTCCATATGCACCTGCAATATTCCCAACTAAACCCAGCTCAAGTTCCATCTTCTCCATGAAGTCTTTCATGAGTTCCCCTCAAGTAATTTTCCCTCTTTTAACTCATGTCTCACTTTGTTTACTGCACTTTCATATTTTATATTCTATAATAAACAATTTTTCAAATCTTCCATGAACATCTGCCTCCAAATCTGCCTCATTTTATTTTTATTTTATTTTATTTATTCATTAATTTATTTGTTTGCTTTTAGTTTACAAGATTCAGTTCCATAATCTCTCGAGTTTCAAATTTTCTCATCCTCCCTTTCCATCCCCCCTGCCCATGGTGGCATGCAATCAAATATAGGATCTGCAAACACCTTCACATTAAACATTAGTCAAGTTGTAAAGAAGGATTATAACCAATGGAATGAACAATGGTAATGAGGAAACGAAACAAAACAAGAAAAAGAAAGAGAGCTGGTAGTTTGCTTCAATATTCATTTAAATTCGGAGAAATGCAGTGTCATTTGACCAGATGAGACTCTGGGAAGCCTTTGAGAGCCACCCCCCCAGCTTTGAAAACCCAGATGTTGATGCTTCCCTCTCTGGTCCATGAGTACTGTAGCTGTCAGTGCCTCCCTGGATGATCTCATTCTGAAATGGAAATTAAGAAGGAGCTCAGAGAGATTCTCCACAAACTATGTAAAAAAGGACTCTGAAAAACTTCTGGAGCCCCAGCACCCACAGAACGACACAGAGAAGCTAACCTCCCGCTGAGGACAGCCCAGCACCCTGCAGGAAGGACCAGCGCAGCGGTCTGGGAGCCGGCAGCGCGCAGAGCCCAGAGCGCAGAGCGCAGAAGCTGAGCCGAGCCGAGCCCAGGTCCACGTGAGCCGAGGTTTTAGCCCCAGGGCGGCAGGGCCAGCAGCCGGCTGGAGGAACCCCAGAACACCAGGAACTGTGGCGACCCCAGAATTATCAACATAGACTTGCCTAGGACAAAGTAAGAGGTTAGTGTCCTATGGACTTTGGGACCTGTATTTGGGGAATGCGTCAGCTCCCTCCCCTGGGGGCTAGAAGCCGCTGAGGAGACACGCCATTGTGTAGTTTTCATAGGCATTTCCGGCTCCCAGCCTACAAATCGTGGGGAGATCCAGCGATCAGTCTTGGGGGGTAATCGCTCTTGCTTTAACCTCCCTGGATCTGGATTGTGATCTAGGGTGGAAGTTGTGGTTGGGTTTACAGCTTGCCAGAAACGGAAGTTGCCCCCCACACGTTCGGGACGAAAATTCCTCTAGCTGGCCTGAAAGCCATAGTGTGGCAACAAGCCCAAACGTCAAGCAATTAAGTGGCAACATGCCAAGGCAAAGGAAACAGAAAAATGCAACCCTAGACTCCTATTTTGGGGGCATAGAGCGGGAAAAGGACTGTGAGGTCAGAAGTCCTGCTCCAAAAGCCCCAGGGGAAAACATGAGTGGGTTGCAGGCCATAGAGGACCTTAAGAAGGACTTTAAAAATCAAATAAGAGAAGTGGAGGAAAAATTGGAAAGAGAAATGAGAAGGATGCAGGAAAAGTATGAAATGAGGGTCAACAGCCTGACTGAGGAAAACAACACCTTAAAAAATAGACTAACTCAAATGGCAAAGGAGGCCCAAAAGGGCAATGAGGAGAAGAATGCCTTAAAAGTCGAATTTGCCAGATGGAAAAAGAATCTCAAAAGTTCACTGAGGAGATTCATTCCTTCAGAGTTAGACTGGAGCAAATGGAAGCTAGTGACTTTATGAGAAATCAAGATGCTGTTAAGCAGATCCAAACAAACGAAAGATTAGAAGGCAATGTGAAATATCTCATGGGAAAAACCACTGACCTGGAGAATAGATCCAGGAGAGACAATTTAAAAATTATTGGACTACCTGAAAGCCATGATCAAAGAAAGAACCTAGAAATCACCCTTCAAGAAATTCTCAAGGAAAACTGCCCTGATGTTTTAGATCCAGAGGGCAAAATAGAGGTTGAAAGAATCCACAGATCACCTCCTGAAAAAGATCCCAAAAAGAAAACTCCCAGGAATATTATAGCCAGGTTCCAGAATCCCCAGATCAAGGAGAAAATACTACAAGCAGCCAGGAAGAAACAATTTCAATATTGTGGAAACACAATCAGAATAGCCCAGGACCTGGCAGCTTCTACACTGAGGGATCGAAGGGCATGGAATATGATATTCCAGAGGGCAAAAGAACTGGGAATGAACCCAAGGGTCACCTACCCAGCAAAACTGAGTATTTTGTTTCAGGGGAAAATATGGTCATTCAGTGGAATAGAGGACTTTCAAGCATTCTTGAGGAAAAAACCAGAGTTGAATAGAAAATTTGACATCCAGACACAAGAAGCAAGAGATGCCTGAGAAGGTAATCAGGGAAAAGAAATCAAAAGGAACTTATCAAAGTTGAACTATTTACATTCCTATATGGAAAAGCAATATCTGTGACTGATGATATCTTTCTCACTATGAAAATAATGGAAGAAGGGGGTGTGGTCATACGAATACATATGTGAATGTGTGTGTATATGGTTACAGTTATATATGGATAGAGGGCATAGGTTGATTTTGTTGGGAAGGGAGAGTACTCAAGGGATGAAATTATGAGGTGAGAGAGGAAAGTGGCAAGAGGAGATGGGGAGAGACATGGTAGGGTAAACTATCTCATGTAGGGGAAGTGGGTGCAAAGGAGGGGGAGAATAAGGAAGGCTAAAAAGGCAAAACCACATTCACATTGAATTTGGTTCAGGGAGAAAATGACATACATACTAAATGGGATATCTCAACCTGCAGCAGGATAGGGGGAAGGGGATGAGAGGAGGGATGATGGATGGGAGGGCATCCTTAGGGTGAGGGGAGGTTGGAAGTACCCACTATAGAAGAGGGACAGGATCATGTAGGGAATGGACCAGGTGGGGGGTGGGATGAGTGGGAGGGAATTATAAGCAGCCTTGTAAAATATATCTACTATGATAATGTTTTGCATAGCTAGACATGTACAACATATACTGAATTACTTATCTCCCCAGAGGGAATGGGTGACAAGGGAGGAAGGAAATGGATCTGAAATTCGAGGTCTTAACATTAAATGTTTCAAATATATATAAATACTATTATTAATACTCTTTTGCTTATAATTGGGAGATAAGATGTACAGGCATTGGGACACAAAGATTCACCTTCCTCTAATGGAAAAGTA